>OY757935.1:37139303-37381803 GCA_963585895.1 Sepioteuthis lessoniana
ACGTTGTCATGAAGCGGGAGATTCATGGATCTACTGACGTGACGTCACATTTCATCGAGCAGGCCTGGATATTAGCAACGGCCACGGCTTTGGCCTCCATAAATGGAAAAAAATTCAGCAGATCTGCAAGGAGGCAGTTTGCCCAAGTAGCGAGACAGAGAGACGAAGCAAAGAAAGAAAGAAGTGGGAGAAGAGGAGAGGAGAAAGATTACTCCGCCAGTAAGCGTCGGACTTGATTGTCGACCACCCTCAAGAAAAAATTTTTTACATCACTATCATTCGCCAAATAGAATCTTGGCATTTCAAACTTACTATCTCAACTTTTGACATCTCCTTGCCTAATTCGTGCCACATCACTTTTTATAAATTTTTGCGGGATCAACGTATTTATCGCTCCTGCAACACCGCTGTGTTATTTTTGCTACACTCCTGAATTCTTTCTTATGCTCAATCACTTGGTCCATTTGTTGAATAACTGTTGCCTTAAACAAGGGATGGAATTCCTCTTACACGATTACAAATTTTACCGCGTACCTCTCGGCATTTTGGGGGTTTTGCAGCTTGACCCGACATTCATCCATTGGTTTCAATTCTGCCCGATTCCACATCACAAGGGTGCAGACTCTTCCTTCTTAATATGCCGTACATTCAGTAAATTTACTAATGCACCTTTGTCTAACTGAAATGCAATGGGGTTTCTTCCAATCTTGTGTAACCCCATTCACATTTACTCTGGTTGTGACCCCTGATTCATAGTCCGAGTTATCAGAACACCATATTTTTGTGCCTGAATTGCGTTTATTTATTTATTAGAACTTTAGCCAGAGTTTTTGTATGATAATTTTAGCTGGAGAAGTTGGGTTTGTTAGTAGCGAGGGAAAGTTTGTTGTTAGCGAGGAAGATGGGTGTAACGTATGTGTGTTTACGTTGTGTTGTTTCCTCGCTTAGAGTGTAATTCCCTTCGCTAGGTTGTTAGGAAATAAAAGGTGGATGATGAAGATGACGAGAGTCGAAATGGGTTTTTGTGAATAGGTTTTTATTTGCAACATGGAATATTGGGTTTGCTTTTGGTGCTGCAAGACTCGTGGAGTTTAAGCTTGTTAGTATTGAGACGAAATGGCGTTATGAGATGTTGAGAAGGCAGCGTGTGTCGTTGGACGTGTGAGGGATTGTGTTTTTTGCATTTTGACGAAAGACATGTTGCAGTTGTAGGAACTGAACTTTGGATTTTACCGTGAGTTTCGTGTCTGGTATTTGGGGAGAGTAGGCGTTATCTCCATGCGTGTCGAGAGCGGGATTACGCTCAGATCGACATAGCCAATTTTGGGGTGACATAAAGTTGTGCCTGTGCGAGGCATGTTGAATGCATCTAAGTTATATTCAACTGGGATTCCCCGCGAGGAATCCATAAATTAAATGGTTTCCCTCGTTTGTCCATGCTGCTGCTGCTGGTGCTATTCTAGAGCCGCAGTGAGATGTCTGCACTCGGCGGCATTATCCAGCTAAAAAGCATCACGATTGAAGAACGGCCAATATGACGTCTGCACTGGTCGGCGTTCTCGAGCCAAAGAGAGTGTGTTTGGCAGCTTACAAGATTTGGTGGCCGGAAATGAAGGTCCGGGCTGAATAGGATAAGCCATCCTGATTGGTTGAAATTAAGTGTCGAATCAAATTGCGCGCCAAACCAAAATACGAAATGTTTCTCTTCTCTACAGAACTCTTACATTTTTCCGAGAAATGATTCTTTTATTGAAATTTAACAGTTTTCGGTTGACTGAGTCAAAATAAGGGCCTAATCAGAGCTTTTGTAGAAGTCGTGTGACCTGCTTGCTAACCCCCAATAAAAATCGCCAACTCCAAGAATTAGGCCTTTCTTATTCGCTTTCTTTAGCTGTCGTTTCTTCAGCCTCAACCTGTCAATTAGTGTCTAACATAGCACTCTACCTGACTGCTTTCTCGTCCAAACCCTTGACGGTAAGCGTGAAGTCGCCACTACTACCAACTACATGTGCGACACCTGACTCTAAAAGAAACCTCGAGGGAGAAGCTAGGACTGCTACTCTAAGGCCAACTACAGAGTGACCGTCCCATAAATTACGAAAACGAATCTTCAACCAGCAAAATCTGCAGATGAACGTTGTTTGCAAAATTTATTCACTTTCACCTAGTTTCTTTTCTTTAATTAAACCATTAGTCTCAAACGGTTGTTGTGTTTCCTTTCTTCGAAAACTGTCGAACCGATTCGCCTATGCTCCTGCTTTTTAGCCTTCCAATTGGAGGTTTTAACCTAACTTTCGGGGACAAAAATCCCCATACTTTCTCTGACATTTGAAGCACGTTTTCCCGTAAGTCAGACAGACCATTCGGTTTGGCCCATATTAAGATTTGCAGCTAGTGCATGCTTTCGTCAGTTTCTTCCTGTCCTTGGAATTAATTTGGTTCGCTATCTCGTGTCTTCAGTACAGCATTTTCTAATAGCTTCCAAATGTCAGTACATTTCTGTTCATCCAATTGTTTCATTTTTAACAGCTCCACTTGTCTGATAGTTTCGTATTCCAAGTATAATTTAGCCACGGAAAGTAGAGGACATACAATTTTCCCCAAAATCACATGATCTAATTAACAACTTAAGGGTGGTTATAAATGTCTTAATATTCTCTGACTCCTCCATTCTGTTGTATGGAAAATGTAGCGCTCATATGTAGGCGTAGAGAGACTAAACGGTGTAGTATCCCCCTTGTCACAGTGTTTGAGGAACTCTCCAACGTCACGAGCTTTTTGGTCACGTGACACGGTGAACTGTGGGAATCCGCTCTTTCACGAACAGGACTTTGAGAAAAGCAGACGTGGTAATCCGCACCTCCCGAAGAGCACATGGGGCTCCCATCCTTTATATTCCAAACCTGAGAAGAATAGGTGGCTTTCCTTTTTTTGTTGTATAGACTTTTCTATTTTTTCCTTGAACGCATGTAACTCTTGTATAGCCTTGAGTAGGAACTCAGTTCCTACTCGTATTGTGTACAATTAAATGTCTTGTAGCAAAAAGAACTTCGTATTTTTCTTTGGTGCGTAAATTAACTGACCGTTATGGTCGTCGCATATTTTCAACTAATGAGGATGACTTATCCTATTCAGCCCGGACCATTTTCTCAGACAACATAAAAATGGTGAAAGCCCGCCAAACTATCTCTTCCTCAGAACCTTTCGAGCAGGAAGGACGTACTTTCTGTCCGCTCCCTTCATAGCAGTAGAATCACAACACCATGAGGAAAGCCGTCCAATTTATGAACCTTTTCAGCCTACCCTCTTAGACTAAGGGTTCCCAGTTGAACATGAATTAGATGCACGTAATCCGCCACTTATAGGAGCACCTTTATGTCGCCTCTTACTTTTGCTATGTCTACAGCGACGCGCAATTACTCTCAGACATCCAGCTACCTCATTCCTGAGTAACATTATCTGGGGACTTTCATGCCTCCCTCCTACAGCAACCAGGACCACACATTTATGGGTGACTACATCATTCCTGTCCTTAAACAGCAAACACGACTTTTGCTATGTCTATCGCGACGCATATTCCGCCCAGACATTCAGCATTGGCTTGACTATAGCGACGCATATTCCGCCCAGACATTCAACATTGGCTTGACTATAGCGACGCATATTCCGCTCAGACATTCAGCATTGGCTTGACTATAGCGACGCATATTCCGCTCAGACATTCAGCATTGGCTTGACTATAGCGACGCATATTCCGCTCAGACATTCAGCATTGGCTTGACTATAGCGACGCATATTCCGCCCAGACATTCAACATTGGCTTGACTATAGCGACGCATATTCCGCCCAGACATTCAGCATTGGCTTGACTATAGCGACGCATATTCCGCCCAGACATTCAACATTGGCTTGACTATAGCGACGCATATTCCGCTCAGACATTCAGCATTGGCTTGACTATAGCGACGCATATTCCGCTCAGACATTCAGCATTGGCTTGACTATAGCGACGCATATTCCGCTCAGACATTCAGCATTGGCTTGACTATAGCGACGCATATTCCGCCCAGACATTCAACATTGGCTTGACTATAGCGACGCATATTCCGCCCAGACATTCAGCATTGGCTTGACTATAGCGACGCATATTCCGCCCAGACATTCAACATTGGCTTGACTATAGCGACGCATATTCCGCTCAGACATTCAGCATTGGCTTGACTATAGCGACGCATATTCCGCTCAGACATTCAGCATTGGCTTGACTATAGCGACGCATATTCCGCTCAGACATTCAGCATTGGCTTGACTATAGCGACGCATATTCCGCTCAGACATTCAGCATTGGCTTGACTATAGCGACGCATATTCCGCCCAGACATTCAGCATTGGCTTGACTATAGCGACGCATATTCCGCTCAGACATTCAGCATTGGCTTGACTATTGCGACGCATATTCCGCCCAGACATTCAGCATTGGCTTGACTATAGCGACGCATATTCCGCCCAGACATTCAACATTGGCTTGACTATAGCGACGCATATTCCGCCCAGACATTCAGCATTGGCTTGACTATTGCGACGCATATTCCGCTCAGACATTCAGCATTGGCTTGACTATAGCGACGCATATTCTGCTCAGACATTCAGCATTGGCTTGACTATAGCGACGCATATTCCGCTCAGACATTCAGCATTGGCTTGACTATAGCGACGCATATTCCGCCCAGACATTCAGCATTGGCTTGACTATAGCGACGCATATTCCGCCCAGACATTCAACATTGGCTTGACTATAGCGACGCATATTCCGCTCAGACATTCAGCATTGGCTTGACTATAGCGACGCATATTCTGCTCAGACATTCAGCATTGGCTTGACTATAGCGACGCATATTCCGCTCAGACATTCAGCATTGGCTTGACTATAGCGACGCATATTCCGCTCAGACATTCAGCATTGGCTTGACTATAGCGACGCATATTCCGCTCAGACATTCAGCATTGCCTTGACAGTAGCGACGCACATTTCGCTCAGGCATTTAGCTGCAATAATTCCTTCTCAACTCAATAATTATTTCCTTCCTTACTTCCTTCCTACGAGACTTGCAGCATAAAGGTAACCTTTATTCTGGCTTCCATTAAACCTTCTTGAAACCTTACGGCATCTTTGTTTTTCTCCTTTATATTCCAACAATATAGCGAGGAATCAACATAACAATATTTCTCGCTAAAGTCTTATTACATAAATTGACTTTTTCTATTTCCTACCGAATATTCTGCGTTAGGTTACTTTTTTTTGAATACCTAATGCGTTATAAGAAACGGGGTTTATCCACAAAATAACACCTCCTTAAAACTTATATTGTTTTCTCCTTCTGGAATCTATTCAAAAACCTGAATCATCTAATTTGGGGTTCGCTGGTCGTCAGGTGTATTAAACTGTCACCCGTAATACACTTTTAGTGCTTCGTCAGGCAACGTGTGAAGCAGTAATGCTGTTTGGTATTCAATGAGTTGTGTGTTTAGATATTCAATAATAGAAAAATCATTCCAGTTTTGTTTAAACAACTCCTCGTTGTGTGATAGGTTATTGTCCATACATAGGGGTTGTGGTGGTCTGATGTCCACCACCAGTCTTGAACAATTGTATTCAAATCTGCCATTTTCTTAGACAAAATAGAAATTCTAAACAAAAATGCAGTTTGGTGAGTATTCCTTGAAATACGTGTTCTATTCTTTTCTTCCCTATCTAAGACACATGGGGGTTGCGAGAATGAGGACTGTTCATTATGGAATGTTGGATGTTATTTACATGCTTTTGATGGGATCAAGAAAGCGCCTATAGCTTCAATCTGCAGCGCCTTTCAATTGACCAAAAAAGGCTTGATTACTTTCACACGATTGTTCCTGAATGATAACAAGATTTGATTTTTAATGTAACAATTGCAAAAATAACTGTCATAAGCATAATTTTGAATTTTTTTGTTCCAACATTTTTAAAGATCCATAATGATTGGAGCTCATATGATATGTTGCCATCACAACCTCAGATACAGTCGATTTTTCTAGTATTCCTGTCAAAAATTGATTCTTCTTCTATTTATTATTTTCTAAATGAATGAAACCTTATATTAAATGAATAAATACTCCATCAAGTTTTTTGTTTTCTTGTCATATTTCTTCTATATTATAACTTAATTGTTTAAAGACCACTTTATTGAGTCACATCGTATTTATAGTATTTTATTATAATTGCAAATTAATAAATAAATAGAAGTAATCTATAATTAGTGTTTAATAATTGTCTCCTTTAAAAAATTATAATAATCCATGTAAGTGCAAACAAAGACACCACACTATCATTATAAAGTTTCAAATTGAATTAGAAACTGGTTTATTCTCTGAGTAAAAAATGTTCAATGCATTATTATCAACAAAAATCTTACTACCACATCCTATTCTGGCTACGTTGTAGCATACATTCAAAATTAGATCATCATTATATAGATAAACCAAATAAACGTTTGAGAATAATCTGATGAAAATTGGGAAAGAAACAAAGATAAAAACAGTTCAGAGAAAATTTTTCAGGATGACTTTTAATCAATCTAATATATATATATATATATATATATATATATATATATAATCTAAAATATCTATTAACTGATATAAACTAGTAAGGGGATAGATTTGAAAGTAGATATTTTGTTTAGATACCAACTCTAATCATTTATTCAACAATTTATTTTGTTTGAAGAATCCTATTAAGCATAATTTATCCTCAAAACAAAAATCTGTATTATTTTCATTGCTCATTGCATGTGTCCACTCCTTTTATGATTTTTCATTTGATTTAAGGTTCTATTCTCCTCTTACCCTTTAATTCCAATGAATATTTAGATAGTGTAGTACTATTTGCATAATGTCTTTTTTGGAAGGACAGATTCTGATTATAAACCTTTATTTTCAAGGCTCTTGAGTTGCTTTAATAAAAATCTTTTCCAAGGCATGTCCATTTTTGACAGTTTCTTGATATACCATATTTTAGGTAAGGATTTGTAGGAATTATATTGCTGTGTTTTTAGCGAGGAAAAGTTGTAACGTGCATGTGTGTGTTTACGTTGAGTTGTTTCCTCGCTAAGTTTGTAAGGTAAATAAAGGTATGTAAAGGTGTGAAGTTCCAAGACGTACGAAGTCTAAATGTTTTTAGGAATAGTTTTTATTTGCAGCATGGAATATTTAGTTTGCTTTTGTGCTGCAAGCCTCGTGGAAAAGGAAAGATTGTAGAAATTTTGTTAAGGAACTGATGATCCTGTTTCACCGAACAGCAGCAGCCCCTTGGGGTCACATGGCGTCCATTATAAAAAGGAGCTCCACTGGAGATTCTTCCTCTATTTTCCACTCCCACCGCTGTTAGCAGGAGGTCCATTCGTAGCAGCCCTTGACGGCATACGTAGTTAGTACCTTCCACCAGCCAGGACCCAAGAGCGACGAACGCACGTGCTGAGTTAAAAGGAACAGGACACACAGACAGTTAAGTTCCAGCAGGCATTTTATCTGCAAACCTTCACACACCAAACTTACCAAACCTTCACAAAACCTTACAACCTTACAACCTTCACATAACAAACCCAACCATACTTTATCTTACACCTTTACCTTATAAGTTTATCTGATAGCAACCTTACAACTAAACCTTACAAACCTTACAAAACCCTACCACCTATCGGAACCTTGAACTCTTTTTTGAACTGTTACTTATTCGTTGTTTGTTCCATTTGGTGTAAAAACCCTGTTTATTGTTGTTGTTGTTGTTGTATATAAATTTTGTTGCACTAAAAGTCGTTCGTCTTCCTTTCTTCAAAAGCTGTCAACCCAAATCCCTACTGCTGTTGAAGTACGGTTTATTCTTTTACAAAACGTTGGAATGAACCGGGCTTTTCGGGGTTTATAAAAATCCCCATAAGATGTAAAGAAACGAAATGGAGATATGATAGAGTTGAGAAAGCAGTGCATATCGTTGGACGTGCGAGGGATTGTGTTCGCCGTAGTTTAGCGAAAGTCTTGTTTGCCGTTGGAGGAAATAAACTTTGGAGTCACCGTGAGTTTCGTGTGTCTGGTGGTTTTGGGGAGAGGCGTGCGTGTCTCCATTAATGTTTCCCAGAGGTGAAATGAGAGCTAGGTGCCGGTAGCGGGATTAGGCATCGCATCGACATCGCCAATTTTGGGGGTGACATAAAGTTGTTCCTGTGTGTGGCGAATTGAATGTATCTAATTCATATTCAACTGGGATTCCTTGGTCTAAGAGAAAATAGACGCAAGGAATCCATAAATTAGATAGGTTCCCTCATGTGTCCGTGCTGCTGCTGCTATTGAAGAACCGCCAGTGAGACGTCTGGACTAGACGGCGTTGTTCAGCTAAAGAGAGTGTGTTTGGCAGCTTACCCAATTTCTGCTGCCCGGAAAGGAGATCCGGCTTTTAGGATAAGTCATCCGGATTGGGTGAAATTATGCGTCGAATTAAGTTGCGCGCCATACCAAAATACGAAAACTTCCTTTATATTTATGTTTTTTTAGATTTATATTTTTTAGTTTATATTTATAATTTTTTAGATTTATATTTTTTAGTTTTTACTTGTTCTATTATTATTAGCTTTAAAAAAATTATACACATACACACACATAGAGATAGATAGATAGATTTAAGCATAAGATATACTGAACTAGCTTATTGTTTTTGAATGCTCTTGTTGCGTGGTCGATCTTGCAAGCATTTATGAAGGGACTGATAGGGGACTCGACAAATGACAAGGACAAGTAGGGACGTTTAAAATGCCTGGTTTTTAAAGAGCGAATCATACACGAAAGGTGTGCATGGGTTAGAATCGCTGCTGCCGTATAATGTCTGTATAGTCTCTGCGAGGTTAGAAGTCGATGCTGTGGAAAGGCGTAGACTTGGCTGTCTATAAGTTCTTAGCGACAGCGAGTCTAGAAGATCAGGATGGTCTCAATGCTTGGTGCTAGTTGTAGGTGTAGCTGCATTGTCAGGAATCTTGAAACGGTCGAAGAGGTAGATGCATATGTTGCAGAGACTAATTGATCAATGTCCCATTTTATTCAGTCCTTGGTTAACCGGGGGTGTATGTCGATGTTGCCTCGGAGTACTGATGACAGTCCGAGCAAGTTGTCGCTCGTGGAATGAGGTGCTGTTTCATGATCTGGTCCGCGGCAGCGGAAAATATAGGTGGTGGTCTGCAGGCGTCTGCTGCATAGTGATGCTGGAACAGGTTTGCTGCAAATTTGGCTGGTTGCGTCCTCTCGTGGTATCTGCAAAGGAGTGTAGGGGGTAGAAGAGAGGTGATCATCAGAAGACTTTCTGAAATAACTCTTAAAAGAGCTGGTTATGACTTTCGTTTATTAGCTCTGAAAAGAGCTGTTTAAGAGACCTGCTGTGATTGGTTGTGCTTGGTCTGCAGCTGAGAATTAAATTTGATCTCACATCGGTCACTGGCTGTTGGTCGCTGGCCCTGGAAGAGGCTGAGAACCCTTGCCTCTGAGGCACTTATGCCCCACGGCTTATTGCTTGGTTAATAACTGCTCTGTTTAAATAGAAGTAACAGGCTATGTATTTCATGGTTTGAGTGAAGAAAATTCTATGTTACCAAAGATAGGAAGTCTCTCTTTTAAATATAAGTTATTATGAGATATCTCATTATACTAGCTAGAGGAGCTTTTAAATACCACATATTTTATCCTGCTATAGGAAACTATCTCCAAGTCAGTTCACAGAATTAATTTATCTTGAAAAATAGTTCTTGTGTTGACAATAAAAATTCTACTCAATATGTAGGTATGACGTTGTTATTAGCTTATGTCACGGATGACTATGTTTTTTTTAACTAGGATTTTTGCTTTGAGTAGCAGGCAGGTTATGATACTCTCAATTTTAATAAAATAGTTGCTTTATTTTGCCTGATAAAAACCTAATAATTTTTTAAAATAATTTCGAGCAGATACATTGCCAAATTCTCTTCTTAATTATTTCCTGAGTATATAGTATAATTTCTATATAAACCAAAAGAAAAACCTATTGGATCTAAATTTTGTGTACAAGTTACAGCTTAAGCATATCTCTGAATTTAAATCAGCACTATTCTACTGAAGAATAGACCTTGTGTCACATTCTACCTATGGTAGAGGGGTTGGGTAAATATATAAATCATAATCATAATGAATATGTTTTATTTTTAAAAACAAATAGTAATTAGTGATAAAAAATTGACATCTTACAAGAATATAGAGTTCAAAAGATTGTAGAGCAAACAAAATGAACTTCTACTAAAATAACAAATGCAGACTTACAGTCACCTCACACTTAAAGCACTGGTTCTTATTTGATCAATGAAGTTAAACAATGATGAGTCTTTTCTTTACTTCAGTGAGTGACCACTTAGGAATTGCTGGTACAGTAAGAAGCCTAAGCAAAACTTAGTAAATAATAACCATACTAATTGTAGGTCTTTACCCAAAAATGGTGACTGATGGCAGAATTGGGAGGGAGTCCTCTACTGTGAACTCTTTCTGAAGAAGCAAATGATTGATTTGAACAAGTACTGCTCATAATCAGTTAGATCAACAAAAAGTATCCAGAATGACTTAAGAGAAAAAGTTAAGTTGGCGACCTTTGTCAAGGGTGGCTTGAAGGGTCACTTCTCAATAGCAACTACACCAAGGTGTAGGAAAGGGTGCTACTACATTCCCTAGACTGTTCCACTTTACCCTTGATGCGTATCTTACAATGTTGAATGTTAAGCAGAGCAGCATCAAGTAGTATGACTCAACCTGGAATTAAACCATGGTCCATTGGTGAACATTCAACTCAATCAGTCAATTCATCAGATACTGCAATTTTGTATTACTATTTATTCTTATTTTTTCTAAATGAAAAAAATCCAGTTTCCTGAAACACTGCAAAAGGCACCTTATGCATTTATTTGTTAAGAAAAATAAAGAATTCTGGAAGAAGAGAATTCTCTGAAAGTTAGCAAAAAATTGTGGGACAAAATTATACATCCATCAAAAATAGAAATATCTTTTATTCTTATGTAAAAGTTCAGATAAATGTTTTGGTCTGTCTGCAACACCTGGAATTCTCAAATTATCAGCCATTGGCAATAACCAGGCAAAATGTTGTTTAAAACATAAATATTACTTCAGGAATGTGAACCTTACCTGAATTGTCAAAATACTTTAACTGACATTATGGCCTTTCAACTTAGTCAAAATAAGTGGCATACCTTCAAAGGTATTTGTTTGTACTAATTTTTTTATTGCTTCTATACATTGTTAAATAGCTTCTTGTTGTTATCTCATCTAACCTGTTAGCATTTTGCATACCCAAGTTCACTTAATAGCTGCAATCTGAGATACAGTCTAGAAGAGAATTTGAATGTAAATGTTCTCTATATAGATCTTATACATATATGGAGTCGACTGGGAGTAAATAATATGATTAAGGAATTAAATGGAACATTAGAAGAGATAAAGGGAAAGATAGAGAAAGCAACAAATAAGAAATTATGAGAATCAAAAATAGAGAGAAGGAAGTCATTGATAGGAATGTTAAGGAGTGAAAAGGAAGGTATAAAAATTGTTGAATAAGAAGATAAAGTTTGAAGAAAATAACAGCTAATATGTCTGTTAATAGGTGTCTTGATTTTTCTCAATGTTGAATAAATTTTAACCCTGTCAAATTTACAACCAAACTCTTCAAAGGAAATAAGAATTATTGGGTTTTAACATTCTACAAAAGAAAATGAATATGAGAGTCAGACCTGAGATAATTGGAACATTGGGAATAGTTTCATAATTCCTTTTGAAACAGAAAAATAATAGAATGCATATCAACAAGAACAGTTAGCATAATGAGAAGTATAATAGAATGCTAGAAATATTAGATGTCGTAATATTATTATGTTGTATAGTTATTTACACGTTCATGCATCACAACGACACAACATCAAAGACAGACGCATGAAGGAAAACGCCGGAAGGAAGACGCATGAAGAAACAAAGCAGGAAGACTTCTTTACAATTATATTTACCTCTCTCTTTATTGCAAGGGTTCGAAAGGGTTGTTCAAGGTTTGCATGTGAGAGGGTGCTGGAGACCGAACGTAAACTTCATATTTTGACCCCACTGTTATGACCGTCACGTTGAGTCTTTCTTGTTCTCCTGATGTTGGTGTCGACTCCATCGGGGTTTCCCGAGGGCCCCCTCGGTCGGGTGTGGCCTTCCCTACCACATCTGGTCTCTAGCTGTCTGGAATTCTACTGGCAACTGCTGGGCACCCAACTCAACTCAATTATATAATAATTCAACGCCCACACGATTACCCACTGGATCTTTGAAATCGAATGTTTAATCGTCATCAAGCGGAAATAACTGTCATGCAGTTCAGAGGTAACTCTCTTCCGGTGCATCACTGTAGTGGCACAATGGGACCTTCACCTTGTCCCATATCATAAGCCTTAATCCGCCCATGCGATCTCTTTCGATTACTGGCCATTGGAATGTGTCACTTCCTTCCGGTATATCACCTTGGAATAGCACTTTTGGGCTGGGTCGAAGGTCAAAATATAACAATTACAATTACCATGACCACAATTACCACAACCATGAATGTTGAAAAACAAGGAAAATAGATTGCTGATAGTAGGAAATTAAGATAACCATTACAGACAAACTAGAGCTATTACATGTATAATATTTGTACATATATCCTTTGATTCTTTAATTTTTGAAATATAAAATTCAAGCTATCAAAGTTTGCTTATATGATATGTAGTGAGAGGGACAACAATATCATGGAGAGACACAATCATATTCAAATCAGAATAGCAATACACCATCACTATGGAACATATCTGATTACTTGGGGACATAAGTGATTCTTATCACCATCAGGGATATCATGGGAGACATCAACATCATTATAGGAATAAAACATTGTTATCGTGGATTTACATAGGAAACACTTATATGGATATTGTGGGAGTTCTTCATTATCTTCAGGGAGACAGCATTGTAGGTGATTTGGAGGTGCCCGTAGTGTAATGGTTATTGTTGTAGGAAATGGACACGGCGACATGAGTTTAAATCCTTGACGAGACTGATTGCATTTCACATTGCACTAATACCCTTGGGAAAGGTATGAATCCAATTATTCTCCCTCCAGCTATGGGTAAAATAGTAGGGCAGACTAGGTTCTCCAGCCTTGGTGAAGTAACTAGTCTAGGAGAAGGAAAACTCTGAATTCAAACCTGTTAAACTCCGCTTAAAAATTTGACCTCGTGTCATATCCTGCCCGAGCAGAGGGGTTGGTAAATATGTATTGTAGGTGATTTCCTATAGTCCCTTTTTTCAGTAGAGAAAGCAAGCAAACAACAAATCCAGTTGTGGTGATCATTGTGGAAGAAAGACAATGAGGCAATGACCATTTCTTTAAACATCTCTTCAAATATATTCTTTTAGTCTTCTTTAGTATTTTCTTTTAGATAGTTGTCAGAAAAGGTGGAAATCAAGCCACTTTTTGTTTAGGTTTAGTTCATTTTGTGTTCAAGTTTTCATAATTTCTTGCATCCTTTGATTTTCTTTCAATTATTTGTTGGACCCCTCCCAGTCCCCTAAGGGTTTAAACAATTCATCTCTAAGGTCTGTGACATCTCCTCTGGTCAGCTGCTATCCTTTTGCCTGCTATTCTCTCAGTGACTATTTTTATAGTCAAATTTTACTGGCCAAATCATATTTAACAGATGACATTCAGTTATCATTTTATAGTAAAAGTATGATTAAAATTATGTATTTACTTAAAAATAATGTCAATTGTCAAAATATAATAACTCAAACAATTTTCCAAACAATAATATTTTCAAAACGCAACATTTTGACATACCAATCTAAAACAATATCTTATTTATCAGGTTTTTCATAAACAATAATACTGACTTTCTAAAATATTTTTCCAAAAGTGTGTATTTGAAATATACACTTTACTCCTTAAGACATCTTTCAATTTGGCTACCCATCCGTTAATTTGTTAATATACCTACTCATATTTTCCAACGCTTAAGGAATTACTTCATGATACATGCACTCAAGTCTAAACACTCAAGATAAAACCATGAAAAATGTACCAGTGTTTTTTTATAAGAACTATAATGTGCCTTACTCCAGTGTCATCTTCATAATATTCATTTATCCGATCATGACATTATTATATAGAAAAGCCTTGTTTAATATCTTCTCAGAAGACATAATTTTTTTCTTTGTAAACTTAAATAAATAAACTGACTGGGTTAGCATAATTTTATTTTTTAATATATATATTATATATTATTAGCTTCATTCTTACTTATTTGGTATAAGATGAATCATGGTCTATATTAAGAGGATATGACTGCTCTGCTTGTCAAGAATTCCAAATTTTTTAAATTTGATTTTTTAGTTCTTTCTCCAAGAAAAAGAAGATAGACAATGTAAGAAGATAATTTTTCATTTGAAACAAATAGAAATTTCAGATCCCTTAACTCTTAAACAGGGAAAGAGAGGGAAAAAAAATATATATATAAGTGGGTGCCTCTAATGGTGTAATGGTTCTAGTGAACTAGGCAAGCAAACCATCGCTTATGAATCTGATTCTCACCGAGTGCTTCATATTTTAGGGATGTGTTAGGCTTAGTACATGACTAGGATGTCCTGAATGGTGTTATGGTTATTAATCTAGGCTATGAACTTGATTCTTATTGGGTGAATGACAACAAACTGCATATCAATGGAACATGTAATTGAAGTCAATGTGGATTGCAATGAAAATAATTTTTTTTCTTTGGATGTTGTCACCTACTATGTCCCCCACCCCCGCCATTCCTGTTTATTATCTCATCTCTCTTTTCTTTCTACCAACTGACAATTATATAGAGAGTGGGTGTTATCATTCCTTCCAATAAATCATGTTTTTTTATGACTAATGCTCACAGTACATGTTGTAATTCCAGCTTGGAGGACCTCTGATATCCTCTTTATTCAGAAATAAATAACAAAGGAAAAGAAAAAGGAGATGGAAAGAAAAACAGTATGAAGAAGAAAAAGAGAGAAAGAAAATGACTGGAAAAAAAGAAAAAAGCAGGAGAAAAAGAGGGAAAAGAAAATGACAGTGTAAAGAAAAAGAGAGGGAAAGAATGAAGAAGAAAAAAGACAGAGAAAAGAAAAAAGATGAAAAGAAAAGAGAAGGAAAATTTGAGGGAAAAGAAAAAGAGAAGGAAAAAAGAAGGAAAAGAATATTTCCAAATTAGAGGGGAAAAGAAAAAATACAAAAAAGCCCTTTTAAAAAAAAGTAGAAAAGAAACAAGATGAAAAAATAAATTAAAAGAAGTAAGAATGAAACTGTGGAAAGAAAAATGGTATGAAATGATAAAGAATGAAAACAATACTTAGAAAAATAAATGAAAGGAATTAAAAATGAAAAATAGAATCAAGAAAAGGAAATATAGAATGAATGTCTAAAAAAGCAGCAATGAATTTTGTTTGTTTGTTTGGGTTTTATGGCATATCAACCTTTGTAGGTTATTTAATGCCAAATCCATTTTTATACAAATAGTTCTATTTCAAACAATTCAGTTTAGCAGGAGTACACAGTTTAATTGTCAAAAACATTTCTATTTCAACCTATTCAGTTTATTAAAACAGTTCTAATTCAGCTAATTCAGTTTAGTATAAGTATAGATTTTCTTATGCACAGTTAAATGTCAAAACAGTTCGATAGTAAACAATTTAATTTAGTGTACGTAGAGTTTCAATGTCAAAAACGATTCCATTTCAAGAAATTCATTTTAGCATAAGCATGCTGTTTAAATGTAAGTACAGTTTAATTGTCAAAAACATTTCCATTTCAAGCCATTCAGTTTAGTCAAAAAGTTATAATTTAAACAATTCAGTTTAGCATAAGTATGTAGTTCTATTTAATCCAAAGGGCCCTATCAGGTGCTACCACTCCGGGCCAGAGTGGACCTGGGAGCAATGGTAATAAAGGGGTACTCCACATTCCCCAAAGCTCCAGCATCACTGGAACCTCACCATCAGATTGTTTAGTATCATATCTAGGACACTCGTTGGGGGTGTCTTATCCCTCTTCAGAGAAGCAGTCAGTGTATTCTACAGCCCTAGGCGACTGGGCAAAGCAACAATGAAAGATATTTATAAAGAAAGAAAAAAAAGAAAAGGACAGAGAGAAAAAAGAAGAAAAAAAAACAGAAAATAAGAAAAGAAAGAATAAACTCTAAGAAAAAATAAGAAAAGAGTTGAAGAAAAAGAAGAAAAGAAAAAAATGGCATCTTACAATTTTCTACCAGAACATTGTTCTCCTTGATAGGTCAAAGTTCAAAATCAGAAGAGACTCAGTTTACACTTCAAATTTTTTCTCCTTTTCTAAAATTTAAAAAAAAGTCATTTAATATTTCAATGTGGGGTGTGTCTACAGCAAGTCAATTAAGATACCATTTTATTATTGTATATTTCTGTACTATTCTTCAAATCATCCACTCCTCTCTCCCAAAACATGCATTCTTTTCATATAAAATTATTCTGTTTTTATATTGAAGCCATTTTGTTATATAAGACACATTGTTAATAGTAATTTATTTTCATCATAAATTTTCACAATAAATCTACAAAGAAAAATTAAAAGATAATATTTGAGAGGAAAAATAGATAAACAAAGAGATAAAGAAAGAAAAGAGATAAATAGAGGGGAAAAAAAGAGCTAAAGTTAAGGAGAGAAAATGAGAAAATGGTAGAGAGAGTTAAATACTGAAAGAAATATATGGGGGAGGGGGGGGGTAAAAGAAAATATAAAGAGAACGTAAAGCGAAACAATGCAAAAGAGATTGAAAAAGACTGAATAAAAATAAAAGAGGATCAGAGAAAAAGAGACAGAAGTGAGACAATGCTGGAAAAAATTTGGAACAAGACTAAAATATAGAGTTTCCTCAATATTTTTGGTCTTGTTCCTGAATTTTTAGGAACATAAGGAAATATTGAATTCTTTCTTGTTATTTATCCAAATCTTTTTACTTGATAAAACCTATTTTCACCCAAACCAAGACATGAAAAATAAATAAGTTATTAGTTTATTATAGTTTCTTTCAGTATATATCTGCCTCTGAACATATGACAGAATTAAACGAACAAGATTAGAAAATAATGTGCCATCAGAGAGATGAAACAATACAATCCCAGATTTGTACATACATATGAATTATGACAAAAAATCAAGAGAAAATCAAACAAAAACACAACGCACTACTTTGATATTGGCAGAAGGAATCAGCAAAGAGGAATTTTAAAATCTTACTATTTCACTCTGGAACTACCAGACAGAAAAATAACAATATTCACCAACAGCACATAATGGAAAATCTTTAAGAAAGTTATTGCAGCATTTTGAAACATTACAGAATTTTATATGAAAATTAGGGAGATCGGCTTATTGGCCTAGTGGGTAGAGTATTCGCCAATAGTCTAGGAGACCTGTGTTCAATCCCAGGTCGCGTCATACAAAAGACTTTAAAAATGGTACTTAATACCTCCTTGCTTAACACTCAGCAATATAAGGTACATATCAAGGGTAAAGTGGAGCAATCCAGGGAAAGGAGTAGCGCCCTCCCCTACACCTCAGTGTAGTAGCTATTGAAAAGGGAGCCTTCTGGTCGCCCTCGACTACAGTCGCCAACTTTTCTTTACTTGTTTGTCTGTCCTCAAAACAGTTTGATATAGTATATACATGCTTTTAAGACTTATGGGAAGGTTATAACATTTTTTGTTCTAAATAGGAATGGTGGGGGTTAATTGGAAATGGCTCTCTAATGATAAATAATCAACAGCAAGAAGCCATGTTACTGAAAGATGTAACTCAATATACAGAATTTAAATTTCTAAATTTCAAAAGAAAAAAGAAAACAGATTCTTTGTCAAACTAAAATGATTATTCTCATTCAATAATAATTCTCATAGGAGTATTGATTAGTTTGAACTAACCATTTGGGAAAAAAAAACCAAAAGAGTTTTAATTGATATATCATTTATATTAAAAACATTCTTTATAAAATTCTGTGAAATTTTTCAAAGAATGATATTAATGCTGAAGTTAATATCTTATAAAATGTAACAAAAACAAAACAGGTACATCACGTTTTTTGTTATGAAAATTTATTTTTACTGTAACAATCACCATTTGTAACAATTCTGTATAAATTTATAATTGACAACAAAGATTGTAAAATAGTCCTTGTTTAGAAAAAGGAATTATGTTGGAAGTTTTAGTCTGACAGTACATACAATCCCAAGTCTTGTTCTCTTACTCAGCATAGACAATCATGCTATTGTGTTCACTTTCAGACTAATAACCTTGGGAAAGTTTATCTCCTTCAGATATGAGTTAGATAGTTTGACTACTATTCTTCTACAAGGATAGCTTTGGCATTAAATAACCCATGAAGGTTGATATGCCATTAATCAAAGAAACCAAACCAAACTGATGATATAGTGATGGTGGGATGGTTAATTGTTCAAATGAATCACCTTTCTAACTCATATTTTTCTTCATCTGAATTTTGGTTGCTTTTTAACCACAACTCACTGGGGTTCTTATCTCTACAACAGCAAAGAACACAAACAATAAAAAGAATAAGCCCTTTTTGCATTGGAAAAGAGTGGTTTTCCATACCTGTTGCTTTTATTGCTGGATTACAAGAGCTAATGATATTGCAGTTGTTCAAATAAATAAAAAAATTAAAATAAACTTTGCATCAAGTCTAAAAATAGATTTAAAAAATCACAGATACAAACGTACCAGTTTTGGAGAAGAAATCAAATCCATGAGGACATTGTTGTAAACATGATTCCTAGAACAAGTTTCAACTAATATCAATAAAAGGGCCTACAAAACCTTTCACTGGTCTTACATATAAGAACACTGACAGACACACATTCACTTGTGGACAGTTCACAGAGCAGAACTGACAAAGGAAGTTTCTCACTAAGTAACTTCATAATATTGCCAGCAAAATAGACTACATGCTCAATACAAGATTTTTCTTCTTTTCCTTCACAAGGACATTTTCATTCACTTATGCTGACATGCAAAGCACTAGTCTTTACAGTTTAGCATTTTATTAATTTCTTTTTAGATAATAATTTTCTATTTCATTATTGTTATTTTTTTCAACTTTATTTATATTATCAGGATTTTGTTGTTCACTTGCTCTTGCTATTTCTTTCACCATTAATTCCCTTAGATCTCTCACTTGGTTAGTAAGCAAATGACCTAATTTTACCCACTCCATGATTAAGGACGATTCAATCTTACTACTATATTCCTAACTCTGCAACAAATCTTGCCAGTTATATAATCTCTGATTTGTTGATGCCATATTTGTTTCTTTCAACATATATACATTAATCTTGCATATATATGTATTTATATATTTAACATATATTGTAACATACCCATGATATGGATATGCGAAACGTACATAGAATGTTCATAACATATATACATAGAACATAGGAATCCCGAAACACGAAAAACACATAACAACTTCTTAGTTCAGGTATGAAACCTTTTATTACCTTTGAGTTAAAGGTTTCGACATAAGGAAGAGAGATGCACAATCTTTCTATGATGAATTTTCCATCTGCTCCCCCAACACGTGTGGCATCCGCCACAAGACCACTGGCCTGGCTTCGGCGAGCAAGCGAAAGCCAACCGTCTTCTCCCGAAGCAGAACTCAACTAACTTTTTCAAATCTCCTAAAATCCTCCGCGCACGCTTCCGGTGTATGATGTCATTCACATCCCCAAGGGATTTTTATTTTGACATCTGTGAATGACACATCCTCCCTGCGTGCTCATCAACATCTGTGCTCAAGTTTGCACCTAATTAACGCATGTGCTGAGCCGAAAGGTTCTCAGCCTAACTAAACCCAAAGGCAAGATATATAAAACGAAATCCCTGGGCCATTATATTACAATATATTTTCCTTATTTTAGAGGTTCAAACATCTCCAAGACAAAATGGGACATGAGTTTAAATCTCACTGAGAGATTATCTTTTAATGTTATTTCTGACACTTGCCATTTCTTGTTGTAAAGATAATCACCTAAGTGAGTTGCAATTAAAAAGTAATCAACATTAAAGAAAAATTTTAGATAAAATTAATAATGGTGATTAACAGATGTTCCTCATGAATGTATAAATACATTGTCAAAATTAGTTGTTATTATTTTACTCATTTGAGAGTTTTTCACACCAGCATTAGCTGACAGTTTTCTACTGGAGTTTGAGTGATAGCAAGTCTCCTCAAGTCTCAGGGATTCCTTTTAGTATTTTGACAAATCTCAATGATGCTGTAGTTTGAATGGTCTCTGCTCATCATCTTATTTCCAAGTTCTTCTGTATCAATCCTTTGGTGACCATACCATGCACACAAATTACAATTGATATCTCAATCACTTTCATGTTCCACAGTTTTTTCAGTTCTCTAGCAGAGTCTAAGTATCTATCTCTATTTTCACTTTCTTTCAGTTTTACTGTGGTCAGCAGGAACAGCAAAAACCACTATTTGATAGGATCTCTTCTTTTTTTTGTTGACTATCACTTGGTCTGGTTGTCTGGCCAAGATTAAATGATCCATTTGTATCTCAAAATCCCAGAGAACTTTGTGCATCTCATTTTCTAGGACAGATTCTGGGGTGTGTTTATACCATTTGTTCAAGTGGCCAGATTTAAACTTCCTGCACAATTCCCATTGGATCAACTTGCCCATCCAGTCGTGTCTGGTCTAATACTCTCTTTGCACTAATTTACTGCATTCGCTTATGTGATTGGTCATTTCATCTCTGTTGCCACATAATCTACATCTTCTATTTTGTTGCATCTTTTCTATTCTTGCTTTAACATAGTTTGTTATTTATGGTGTTGTTTTTTGCTGCTATCAGAAGAAATTCAGTTTCTCTCATAAGGTTTCCCTTTATTAGCTATGTCCAAGTTTTCTCATGAGAGATTTTGCTAGAAATGTCCATACTGTTGTTTTTCTTCCCATTTTTGTTTTCTGGTTATTTTTGTTCTCTTGTCTGTATTGTTCCTGGTTGCTGTAATCAGTCTTCCCTTGCCCAGTTGGCTGGCGCTGTAGAATACACTGACTGCACCTCTGCAGAGGGGTAAGACCCCCACCCCAACGAGTGTCCTGATATGACACTAAACAATCTGATGGTGAGGTTCCAGCAATGCTGGAGCTTTGGGGAATGTGAAGTACCCCTTTATTGCCATCGCTCCCAGGTCCACTCTGGCCCGGAGTGGTAGTACCTGATAAAGGTCCTATCTATGGGTTAAATAGAACTAAATGGTGGTTGGCATTTACTGTTTTTATACATTTGAACTGAGTATTTATGCTGAACTGGATTGTTTAAAATAGAACTGTTTTAACATTAAAATTGCGTACTAATGCTAAACTGAATTGCTCAAAATAGAACTGTTTTGACATCTAAACTGTGTACTTATGCTAAACTGAATTATCTAAAATAAAACTGTTTTGACATTTAACTCTGTGTATTGCCCAGTTGGTTGGGACTGTAGAATACACCGACTGCACCTCTGCAGAGGGGTAAGGACCCCCCGACGAGTGTCCTGGATATGACACTAAACAATCTGATGGTGAGGTCCCAGCAGTGCTGGAGCTTTGGGAAATGCGGAGTACTCCTTCATTGCCATCGCTCCCAGGTCCACTTAGGCCCGGAGTGGTAGCACCTAATAGGGCCCTATCTATGGGTTAAATAGAACTAACAGCATACTTATGCAAAACTGAATTGTTTGAGTAAACTGAATAGCTTGAAATTGAAATGTTTTTGACAATTAAACTGTACTTACATTTGAACAGCATGCTTGTGCTTAACTGAATTGTTTGAAATAGAACTGTTTTTTTTCGACATTAAAACTGTATTTACACTTAACTGAATTGTTACATATAACTGCAACTGTTTTTTGACATTGAAACTGTATTTACACTAAACTAAATTGTTTAACATAGAACTGTTCTGACATATAACTGTGTGTAAACAAAATCTGTACTTTTACAAAACTGAATTAGCTGAAGTAGAATTGCTTGACTAAACTGAATAGCTCGAAATAAAAATGTTTTTTTACAATCAAACTGTACTTACATTTAAAACTGCGTGCTTTTGCAAAACAGAATTGTTTTAAATTGAACTATTTTCGACACTGAAACTGTACTTACACTAAACTGAATTGTTATATATAACTGAGTGGCTTGAAATGGAAATTTTTTTGACAATTAAACTGTGTACTCATGCTAAACTGAATTGTTTTAAATAGAACTGATTATTTAGATAAAAATGAATTTGGCGTTAAATAAACTACAAAGGTTGATATGCCATAAAACCAAACCAAACCAGAAACCAGATCAGTCTTCCTCCACACTTTTTTATGTAATCTTCTTGTCATTGTATCAATGCATCAATGCTGTCTTGAATACAGGTAAGTCCTCTTCCTCCTTCTTTTCTTGGCACATACAGTCTTTATACATCATCTTTGGGACATAAAGCCTTATGCATCATCATGAGTTTTTTTTTTGTTCTCCGGTCTATTTGTTGGAGTTCTTCTCTGAACAAGTTTAAGAATGGTCCCGAGTAACATAAGAGAAGTACAGCCCAGGTATTTATCTCTTTGATGAGATTTCTACTATGTTGTTAGGTTTTAAGTAATTTTCTTGTTCTTTTGAAGTATTCTTTTTTATTTTTTTCTTTCATCTCTGCATGTTTAATGGTGTCCACTTCCAATATCCCTAAGTATTTGTAGGTTTCCATTTCTTTGAGTGCTTTGATTCTGTCTGATTTGGTTGTTCTATTCCTTCCATCATCTGTCATTTTCCACTGTTCATTATTAGCATGGCACATCTTTTTATGCCAACTTCCATTCTTATATCTTGACTGATATCCTCACTGCCTGTATTAAGGTTTCCAGTTGTTTCTCATTTTTAGCAACCAGTTTGATGTCGTCCATGTACATGAAGTGGTTGATTTTTTCCAGAGAATTATGAAGTTTGTATCCGCCTGTGCATTTCCTAAGTATGTGATTGAGAGGCATCATTGCTATTACAAATAGTAGAGGTGATAAGGCATCTCTCTTGAAGATCTCTCTCTCTAAATTTTCACCTCAGTTAAGGTTTTTCTTCCAACTTTCAGTCTGATTCTCCAGTTCTCCATGGTATATTCTATAAACTTTATGACTTCACTAGATATCTTGTATATTTCAAGTCAGCTTTGTGGGATCATATCATTTACCTTTTTGTAGTCAATCCAGGCAATAGCTAAGTTTTTCTGTCTCATCTTGCTCTACTTGAGGATGTGTTGATCAATGCATAGTAACTTTCCTGTACCTCTGGTCCATTTACGACATCCTTTCTGTTCCTCAGGAAGAGTCAGCAGTTTATTAACGAATTGCTTGTCTCCTCCCTAATTTGGGCTGTTAGTATTTTCTACATGATCTGTATGCACATCATAGGTCTGTACTTGTTTGGTGCGGTTCCTTTATGAAAGTCTTTTTGAATCAGGGTGGTCTTTCCTTTTCTCATCCATTGGGGTATATCTGTTTTCTTGTAGGCATCAATGAATTTTTTAAACTAGTATTCATGGATGCCATCATGTCTTGGCATTTTCCAATTTGGTACTTTTTTGCATGTTGCTCATTGTGAATTGAGGGGTATTTTCACCTTCAGTTCTTCTTCAAGTCCTTTGCTTTTCCAATATTGCTTATCCATTTGACTTTTCTGTTATCATATCATATTTACCAACCCCTCCGCTCAGATGGATATGACACAAGGTCAATTTTTAAGCGGAGTTTAACAGGTTTGAATTCAGAGTTTTCCTTCTCCTAGACTAGTTGCCTTACCAAGGCTGAAGAACCCAGTCTGCCCTACTATTTACCCATTGCTGGAGGGAGAATAATTGGATTCATACCTTTCCCAAGGGTATTAGTGCTATGTGAAATGCAATCAGTCTCATCCAGGATTTGAACTCGTGTCGCCGTGTCCATTTCCTACGACGATGACCATTACACCACGAGCACTTTTCTGTTATGTTCTCTTTATTGCCATATTTTGCTTGTTGGTATGTGTTGGTGTATTCTCCCACTACTTGTTGGTAAAATCTTTTTCTTTACTTTGGAATGTTCTGTTTTGTCTGTATTGTTTTATCCTGTCTCAATATCTTTTTAGTTGTATTTTTTTTTTTTCATCCAGGCATGTTCCAGTGTTCTTTCTCTGTCTTATTATTTTTGCTTGTTGTCATAGATTTCTTATCTGTGTTTCCAATCAAATTTTCCATCCAGGTTTTGAGTTTCTGTTTGTATTCTTTAGGGAACACTGATTTTATCTCTAATTTTGCTTTAACATAGATAAGTTTGTTTAATTCCATGATGTTTTTCATTAAGACATGTATTACTAATTCATTTATTTTTTTCAGTTTCTGCCTTGACTGTTTTCCAGTCTTGCTTTCTTAGTGATGGTAATCTAGTCTTCTTTTCCAACATAATTCTCTTTAAATTTTCAATAATCATTTCTTCTTCTTTTGTTAGTGTTTGCTCTGTTTGGTTTGGGTGAATTTGGTGGGTTTGATTGTTGTTATTTTGCAGTTCATTTCAGTTAGAGTGTTCTTGTTTTTCAGTATTTGTTGTGTCACTTATTGTATTAAGATTTTGTTTTGTTAACCTTGATCAGTGAGTCTTTGGCTTGTTGTCTGAAATCTAGCACCTTCTTCCCAGATTTCTATCATTCTTTTATTATATCTTCTTTGTGTCAGGTTGCTTCTAAAATAGCAGTGAATTGCAAGTTTGCTGTCTTCCTTAGTCCATTTTCTGTGTTGGTGTGTCTGGTTTGTGAATTAACTGAGGTCGTCATTCATATTCCTGAAAAAGGAAGAACAGCCAACATTCAAAGATGTGACCAACTACTCTTTAAGTTAGGAAACTCATAAGTGGGTCACAAAAGTTTTTAAGAGTGAAGAATGTATTAGAATAACATGTAAAAAAGAAACTACTAAGATGAAGATTGTCATCTGAAAAATAAATGAAATAATGATATCAAGAAATGAAAGGTATAAAAGCTTTTTATAAAAAAATAGAAATTCCCAGTATTGCCAGGGAAACAAAAAATCATCATCATCATCATATCGTGCTGGCAGCACGGATATCCCTGACCCTCTCTCGCCACTCCTCCCTATCGTTCATCGCCCTAGGTAGGTCTTCAGGACAACAACCTGTATCCTCACATAGCTGCTGAATGTACGTTCGAGCTGGTCGTCCTGCTTTTGCGCGGCCATGTGTGGGGATCCATAAGAGTACATCTCTTATCAGTTCATCTCTGCTTCTCCAGCAGTGTCCTGCATGTCTGGTTCGTCTAACTTGAATAGTTTTCGTGATAGGGGGCAGGTGGCCGTATAGTTGGTGTCTTGTGGGGTGTTGCTGCCAGGACTTGTTCAGGATTGCACGCAGCATTCTTGTGCAATTGCCATCTAGTTTCTTCTCCAGCCGTTTTGTTGGCGTCCATGTAGTGCATCCATATAGCAGTATCGATGTGACCGCTGCCTGGAAGAAACTGCGTTTCATTTTATCGGTTAGGTCTGATTTCCATATAATCGATAGCCTATTGATAGCTGCCCATGCTTTCGTTAACCTCGTTTCGATGTCCTTTTCGGTTGATTCGACGCTGCTTCCTAGGTACGTGAATTTGTCTACTAGTTTAAGTGGGGTTCCTTCTAGAGTGGAGATGTCCCCCGTTTGGTTATAGCACATATATTCCGTTTTGTGTGCATTAACATGGAGGCCTATGCTTGCTGCTGCTCATTCCAAACTATGCAGAAGTGTTTCGGCTTGGTCAGGTGTATTTGCCAGTATCGCTATGTCATCGGCGTAGTCGGCGTCGGTAATTGTTGTTGCGGGGTATCTTCTGCTTCTTTTCTTCATCAGTTCGAAGCCATTCTCTTTGATTTTGTCAATCGATGTTCTAAGTACGTAGTCTAGACAAATGATAAAGAGGTACGGGGCCAGCGTGTCCCCTTGTAGTACTCCTGCTACAATGTCAAAGTATTCTGTGTCTCCATTGGGTGATCGTACTTTTACTTTAGTGTTTCTATAGAGAATCGTTATTGCCGCTACGGTTTCTTTAGGTATGCCGTACGCTAGTAGGATTTGTTCCATCTTTCCTCTGTGAATGGAGTCGAAAGCCTTGGTAAAGTCGACAAATATTAATGTCGCTTGTAGGTTCTTTGCCCGTACACCTTCAAGGATTCTGCGGATGGTTAATATTTGTGAGGTCGTGGATCTATTTCTTCGGAAGCCATTTTGGTTTTTTCTAAGTATGTTGTCGATTTCGGGTTCTATTCGGTTTCGTAGTAGGGCATTGTAGATTTTGGCAGCTATGGATGTAAGTGTTATGCCTCGGTAGTTTTTGGCTAATCCGAGGTCCCCCTTTTTAGGGAAGGGGAGTATGCATCCCTTCATCCATCTATCTATCGGATTTTGATTGTATACTGCGTTGCAGTGTCGGAGCAGTATGTCGTGGAATTGTCTGGTCTTCCATACTTCCGGGGGAATTTCGTCCAGCCCTGCAGCTTTCCTATTTTTAATTTTTCTGAGAACCGAGTCGAGTTCTTCTTGTGTGAACGGTCCAAGTTAAACAAAAAATAAAACAAAACAAAAAACATTAACTAGTTTACTTATGTGCGTATATATGATTAATTAGAATAGTCAGAGCTAATGCAATTTTTTAAAACAAGGAGTGGTAGAAGTTCTATTAATTGCTTTATAAAGAAAAACAAAATTTGTTTAGCATTACTCTGTCATAGATTGTAATGATACCACTATTGTATTGGATTTAAAATTAACTATGAAAAAGTAATTTATGTAAATCATCAAAATATCTTCTTGATAAACAATATTCCTTGCTTTTTCATGAGGATCATTCACAGAGATTATTTGGTGATCTAATTCATGAGGTAGTGACATATAATTAGCCATAGCAAAAACAGAGATTTTGCATTTGTAATTCAGCCAACTTCAGTATTTCTCTCTGTGATTTGTTAACAGACACTTTGAAGGTCTTTTGCATACTTTTACTTTACAAAAAAAAGCAACACTATGTTTTATGAACAGAACAATATTTAGTTTCATTGCAGTCTTAATTTTCTGATTCAGGGAATATTTTTTTGCTTCTCAAAAAATTGTCGAAATTTCATCAGGTACTTATCTTTAGAGACATGAAGATATTTTTGGGATCCAAGTTTTATATTCTATTCTTCTTTCATATACTTAACTTTAACAGATTTTATACAAAGTCAAAAAGCAAACATTTTCTCTTAGAAAAGTTGTTTTGTTTCATAATGGATTTATAAATACATAAGTATAAAAGTTATTAAAAAGAATTTTTTGATATAATTTCTTTTAGATGTGTCTGACTTTTTTAAAACTCTTTTTATGCATTACAAAATTCAGTTAAATTTTAGAATAGAAACAAAAAAGGATTTTTCAAAAATTAACACAAACCTGAACTAAAATCTTTAAAATCACTGTATAAATATTTACATGCACCAAATGTTTAATGAGTTAAGTAGAAAGTATAACAGTTGTTTACATGTCTGAGGGACAAGATTTTCCATAAACAGATATAATACCATTTAATCAAACCAAAAAACAATGTAATGTTCTAGATCCTATTGTTTAGTTGTCATCTTATTACTGGTTGATGACACATGGTGATAGGTGGGTGACCTGTAAAGTTAATTTGAAACAGTCTCTACATTGACAAAGCTCTCTCAGTTCTCTCATCCAATATCTGATTTTATATAAACTAAATACTTGCAACTTTTCCCTTCCATTTCTATTTGCTTTTCTTTTTTATTCTTAAACATATTTTCAGATAAAATCTGAATGTGGTTTATTGTGACAAAACTTAATTTATATATATATATATATATATATATATATATATATATATATATATGGACAAAAGTGAACAAATGGGAAAATTTCTTTGATGATATTTATTTTTTTATTGTTCTCAACTAGCTTCAACTTTAAGCCATCATCAAGAGAAAAGTTTTTATGTGAAAATTTTTTCAAAGATTTTTAAAGGAATTTATGTGCCATAAGAGAAGCAATAAAACATATATATATATATATATATATATATATATATATATATATATATATATATACTAGCAAAGTACTCAGTATTGCTTCAGTGCCAAATATGTAGTAGTAGTAGTAGTAGTAGTAGTAGTAGTAGTAGTAGTAAACATGTGTGTGAAAGTAGAGATATATAAAAAGAAAGACATATTTGTTGAGTGTATATATATATATATATATATATATATATGAGGTGTGATCAAAAATATTTAATTTAAAGAAAAAAATGTACACAGCAGATCAAATTATATAATAAAGTGATAATGCCTCGGCTGCTATCAAGATGTCAAGATTTCATCTAAATGAGTCAGTACTACTTCTCAATCCTTTATGATCAGAAATCTCAATACTTTTTGAACAGTAGTTTTTGGTAAAACACAGCATTGTACAAGTGCAGCACTCTCCATACTAACCAGACCTTCAGTTCCATGCAACTTTTTCTGGTTTTCTAAACTGTTTCTCAAACTGAAAATTTATCCGAAGAATAAGAATTGATGGCATAAAGAACATTCAACAAAATACGATGGCGCAGTTTCATAGCATATCAAAAGAGGAATTTCTAAGGTGTTTCAAAAGAACGTAGTGAATGCCAAGGAAACTATTTAAAAACAAATTAATATTTCATTCATTACTCATTTCTGCCATGGTAATTACAGCTTTAGTTTCACTTTTTGAATACACCACATATGTACATAGGTACATCAACAAGTTCATGGTCTAATAATGACAAAAGCATTTATTTTGCATAACAAATTTTTATTTTCCAACATAATCTCCTTAATTCAATAGTGAATATTAATTAAACAACATAGAATAAATACAGATAAGAATTCAGCCAATAACTACAGGTTAGGCTACAAGACTTATACTTCCATCCATGTAAATTTTACATAAAAAAATATAAAGAAAGATTTTACATAAAGAAATATAAAGAAGCATATAAATGTATTATTATCTTGACAAAAGAAATGTTCCTGCAAATTTTAATGGAATCAGTTTATTGGCACACATTGTTTTTGCATTCATCCTTCACTGCATCTTACTGAATACCCATGAAGATATTAGAGATAATAGACTTCTGACAGTTTATTGGTAAGTAAATTTCACCACTATATAATATCATCTATAGTAGAGATAAAAAATATCTTAACATGTATTTAGTAGTATATAAAATCCTGTAAAAATATGTATATTTTTGTTTGTTTCTTTTTGCAATCAAAATTCATTCTAAGCAAAGCCAAATTAAGTACAAATCAGCAATAAGTTATGATACTCTCCTCCCTAAATCAGATGCAATATGCATGCAGCAGCAAAATAAGGTCACAAGATTTAAATGATCCAATAAGATGAGTGGGTTAACAAAGCTATTTAGAAATATTTCAAAACAAAGAGACCATAAAGTTGTAAAAGTTTGAAATATTTTTCCGTTTCACTTAATAGAGAAATAGGGTCTGATTTACATTCCCGCAAAGTTCAGACATAGAGATGAGACCCTTCTTAGTCTTAGCTTTATGTTACAAGAATTCAAAAGTCTCCATCCAAAGACAATATGGCAATCCAGATTGTTGGGAAGCAACTCAACAAGTTACATTGACATTCAGATGATTTGAATAGATATCTATGTCAAATCTCAATATATCTCTTCATCTAGATATCTAATATCTCTCTAATATCTCTTGTTAATAGTAGAGTAGACATTGAGTGAATAAAGTATATAAGATTGGATGAAGAAAATAGACAGAATTATAAAAAAGCCAGAGACATGAAATTTCTGCTGTTTAAACAATGGACTACAGACATAATTATTAAGCAAACAAACTCATTATCTTAATGCGAATTCAGTCAGTTCATTAATCACTTGAATATCTCATTATTTGAAAATGAGTAAAAACCATGTTTCTCTTACAATGAACCCTGGCAACTGCTGTTCTAGATGTAAGCAGTGGTAAGTTAAAGTAAAAGAATGCCTTTTTTATATGATCCAATAAATTTGCTTTAATCTTTAAAGAGTTAATAATGATAGAAAAAATAAGCTTAAAATTGCATCCAAAGAAAGCCAACACTTACAATGTCACTCCTAATTTATAAATGTTTCTTTACCTTTTTGATTAAGGGTGAATAAAGAAGAAAATTAGGTTATTAAATCAAACAAAGAATCAAGCATTACCCAAATAATTAAGGCCAGAACAAATATAGATAATTAATTCTGAAATAATTGGGTAAATGATAAGATACAAGCAAGGTTTTCACTCAAATATCTGACCACAAAATGGTCAGTAATATACTGATCAGAACACTCTATTCCCTAATTGTCTTTAATTAGAATCTCCCAGCTATGGGTTATTAGCACCACTACTGTTCTTCTAGGGGAATGAATTTGGCATTAAATAACCTAAAAAGAGTTGATATGCCATTAAACAAAGAAACCAAACCAAACCTTTAATTGGAATCATTTTGAGATGAGGCTTCTTAATCTGAGAATTAATTTTCATTTATAGCGGACTTTTTGTCCTCATCTTGGTAGTTTTTTTTGTGTTGTTTCTTCTTTGTTGTTTCTTCTTTCACTACGTTTCAGCCAAATTTCACCTCTGGCCTTCTTCAGGTGATTTACCGTGACCTCGGATAGGATAGACAACTATGGAAGGCAGTAATTACTGGGGATACGGTTACAAGACTCATCATTCCTATCCAAGGTCACGGTAAATCACCTGAAGAAGGCCAGAGGTGAAATTTGGCCGAAACGTAGTGAAAGAAGAAACAACACAAAAAAACTACCAAGATGAGGACAAAAAGTCCGCTATAAATAAAAATTAATACTCTATTCCCTCTGCCCTAAAGAGAATCATATAGTGTTGAAATTTGTACAAGCTTAACTTAGACTGATAATATATGCCACCTACCTCACACCCCCAACAATTTTCATTGTCAAATTTTAAACTTCATTCTACAGGTATATTTCTACCTCAGATATTGGTATATTAGGGACCATTTACAGTGCCATCATATTTTGTTTTTTCTCTCAAGGAAAACAATGTTTCTCTTTTTTACTCTAAGATTGTATACTTGATAAGGGCTGAAAATGGATCAGCCAAAATATCTTTAAAATATCAAGAATACAAAGAAGAGGTTCAATTGTCCCAAAAGTTTCTGATATGTTAATGAATCTTCTCACATTTACCAATATGTTTCTTATTTTAGTTAATTTATTTTAGTTTAGCATCTGCATGGAAAAACACCATCAATGCTGTCATTGGTGGTTTAGGAATGCTTCTAAGTCCTCGTGCCTTAAAAATTGCTAAATAGCATAGACAGAATCTAATCAAGAATTATGTGTGTTTCATTTAATGGCAATATTTATACAACAAAAAAGCCAGATGAGAACTACACAAGATCTATTTTGAATAAATCCAGGGAGCAACATATCCCCAAAACAACAGCTGTACGGCCACTTACCTCCCATCGCGAAAAATATTGAAGTAAGATGAACAGGCACACTGGAGAAGCAAGGACAAACTCATAAGTGACATTCTTCTAAGGAACCCTACACATGGATGTGCCAGTGTTGGTCGACCAATAAGAACTTATTTACATCAGCTCCGTGTGGATACAAGATGTAGTTTGGAAGACCTGCAGGGAGCAATGAATGATAGGGACAGATTGAGAGAGAGAGTCAGAGAAATCCAAGCTGTCAGCACAACTTGATGATGATGATGATGATGATAGTTAAATAATATTGCCAACAGTTGATAAATATTGGTATTTTCTCTTTCATTTTTGTATATGACTTTATCTGATATCTATATTTCTATTAACAGAATCTATTTAATCTTCATCTTAAAAGTGCATATATATTCTTTTACCATGGGAACCAAAAGAAAGACTAATTCATACTATAAAAGTTCCACAATTTTAATCCATCAAAATTATATATAGTTAAATAAAAAAGTAAAACGGTAGAACAATTACATATAAATTCAAAATATATTTGATTAATTAGCAATGAATGAATATATATATATATATATAAATCCAACATTCTGTTCATTCAGTTTTAGTTTCCTCAAAGTTTTTCTCTTTTTCATACTCATTTTTTGGCCAGTTGCCAGAGAGAGAGAGAGAGAGAGGGTGTGTGTGTGTGTGTTGGTAAAAGTTTTCAGTCTTTCTTTTTATTGGCTTCCTGTATTCTCAACTTCTGGGAAGTATTTGTCACTGAACATAGATGAAACAAATATCAATTAATTCAAGTAGTTGTTTTTATCTGTTCCCTATAAAGCTATAATTGCTACTCATCTTCATTTTAATGCAAATTATGTTATTACACTTCCTCTCTACAATGGCAGATTTGAAATAAGGTCATTTTTTTCTTTATGTGGGATGTTTTCTATATATAAGAGGATAGCATTGGCCAGTCCTGTTGGTATCCCCTTCATAGGGTGCCTCAGACACAGGGATTGATCCTGACCCAACCTTGTTTAGTGCAATCGGGTAGGTGCAGTCAAGGAATAAATGGCCTTCTTGCAATGGACTTGAGGTAAATCTGCTCTTCCCAGCCAAAAAGGCCAAAAACAATGTAAATTGATGAATATGAAAGATATTTGTGGAAAAAGAGTAATAGTTGTATCAACTGTTTTACTATCTCTGTCCTATTATAGATGTTACATTTGCATATAAATTTCATATGCTAAATGTAACAAATATTATAGAGAGGAAGAAGTTAGTTTTAATTTTTATCAAAAATTGATAAAGTATATTCTGACCTGAATTTTTCTTTGTATGGTAAGCAATTTTTATAATAACTTATATATTAGCATTGTCTGGTACAAGGTTTCAGTTGAAGAACACCAAATAAACATTGAACTCACTACACAAGCAAATGTCTTTAAATGTTTGAGAGATTATGGCTAACTTTACCACAGGCACCCTTTACAATGTGTGCGTATATATGTGTGAGTGTCTGTGTGTGTGTACAAGTAATATTATATCAAATATTATAATACTATTTTCTCATCATTTATGGCTAGATGACTTTACATACAGTTATGGTAGCATAATAGTCATGTTAGCCAAAGATGGAAAATTTATTCATCATTAAGAAATCCATGAATGTGGTTTATGCCAATGTTTATATATTCAAATAGATATCTAATGTTAGTTCATAAAGATGTAAGAAATAAAAATGACAGTAAATTCTCAGTAATAAAAAAGTACAAAAGGAGAAAAATGAGTTAAAGTTGTTTTTTTTAAGAGACAGCTGAACTGAAGAACTTTAGAGATTTGAATTTTCAAAGCATTTTAACTTCTGATTTGTCTTCAGCCAAAGGTGATTTTTTTTATTGATTCCTGCATATTTTATGATTTTTTAAGCAAACACTCTGAAAGAGACATCATTTCTTTCAGAACTGTCAAAATTGACATTTTCTCAAGAAACTGTGACATGTTTCCCAGATTAAATTCAGGGGAAAGACCCCAACGGGGTTGTAGTGGATTAGCTATCCTCGGTGGATGGCTCCGTTACTCCCAAAGGGGACATGAGTCACCCATTACGGCTTCTAAACATTCTAAAGGAAAAATATTCCCTGAGTCTGCGAGAGCAAAGACGAAAGATGACTCACCTATTGATTCTTCGGTAAAGGATTGCGGAACGTACCTGAATCTCGAGAACGGTAACTTCGAAACTGGAAATATAAGTTGGATGCAAATATGTAGCTGTGGCTGGACCAAGAGAACATCTATAAAAGGTCTAAGGATACATTAGGTCTGGATGAGATGCTTGAGGGAGTCCCAACCTGGCCCACGCATTGGCCAGTATTTTCTCAGAATGCGGTCAAATCAGTTGTGTAAAGCTCAGCTGCAGGAAAAAACCCAAAGTCTGCCGAGCATCAGAATATCAGCTGGAGGAACAAATGAAAGTGCTTCATTGGAAAATCAATTACTCAACCACTATCGGCCTAATAAGTATACACAAGGCTATAGACCACGGGTTAGATGGCCAAAGTCCAGCTGTAAAGTAGAATGGGCGGAGATTAATACAGAGTTATGCGTTATAATGAACAAACTTCGGGGAACAGCTGAAAAGAAGCTTGAGAAGATGGGAAACTTGATATATGAATATAGAGAGGTTTGGAGCAGAACAACCAAAAAAGAAAATGGTAGCACCCAAAAAGTCTAGATTGCAGCAAGAAATCCATCAACTTGTTAAGGAAAGAAGAGCCTATGGAAAACTATGGAGAAAATCTTCACTTGAGAAGAAAGAAAATCTAAAACTCCTCCAGGTTGATATAAAAGAACGTTAAGCAAAACTCCGTCAAGCAGAAAACCTGAGAATCCGTCGGAAAAAGAAAGAAAAAGCTAGAATACAATTTTATAGCGACCCTTTTCGATTCATGAAAAACTTATTTACAGAAGAGAAGAGTGGATCACTCAAAATACCAAAGAGGGTGTTGAAAAGAAATACGAATGAGAATAGGCAAGAAAAAAGGCCAGTACCTTCAGATAAGCCGCCATTATCAGAAATAGAGTGACATTTCGATGATAGCCAGGCAAAGTTAAGCAAAATTATACTTACTTCTATAAATAACAATGGTATCCCATATCGTGTTTACAAAGGAGTTTCCGGATGTCTTGGCATTTTTGTGGAAACAAATGAGGTTTGTAAGAAGCAAACGATCCCAAAATCGTGGCGAAGAGCAAGTGGGATATTAATTCCCAAAGAAAAGAATGCGAAAAGTATTGCTCAATTTCGTCAGATAAGTCTATTCAACGTAGAAAGAAAGATTTTCTTTGGTGTTATCACAAAGAGAATTACGTCGTTCCTGAAGGAAAATAAGTTCATAGATACGACGATACAGAAAGCTGGGATACCAGGTTTTCCTGGGCGCTAGGAACATTTATCTATGATATGGAATCGCATACACATCGCAAAGAAGAAGAAAGATTTACATGTCGTGTTCGTAGACCAAGCAAATGCATTTTGATCTGTCCCTCATTCGCTCAACTGGACAGCGTTTGATTTTTTCCGGATCTCAACGAAAATAAGAAAGTTAGTTTAAAATTACTTCAGTGATTGCAATTCTGCCTTACAACTCCAGAGTATACAATAGACTGGCAGTTATTGGAAGTAGGTATAACGGCGATATGTACTATATCCCCATTAACCTTCATTGTAGAATTATTTATTGACTCCCATACTAGTATCGAATATTCAGTATAATGAAAGAAAGAGAGAGAGAAAAATGTAGGGTAGTAATTAATAAGTAAATGACCCTTCCCCCCACCCCGTCAAGCAGTAAACCGACAAAATCTGTATGAATGTTCATAAAAGTTCAAAAATTATACTAGACAGACAAGAAATAGTAAGCGCGTCCTCACCAAGACAAGAGTCCAAAAACTGATGAGTAATATATTGTTCTTTTACTATATTGTCATTTAAAATGCATGTATGTTTTTTTTTTCATTGTAAAATCACTGCTGTGTACTATCTGTGACAAAGACAATTTTACTGTAAATCCAAATTAAAATTTGAATCTGGCCAAAAGAAGCTAACACTATTGGACTTATTAGAACAAAAAAAAACTAAGTAAACGTAAATTAGAATGCCAATAAGGACGTTAAGAAGCATAAAAAAATACTTTAATGAATTTTCAAAAATGTAGTCGTGGACTTTAACTAAGTTAAAACTTAATAATTAAAAAGAAGAATTTTTTTCGAAGGCCATGGGAAGCAGCGTGGTGGACGTAAACGCAAGCGGATAAACCCTCTGACGGCTCAACACAATGCCTAACCCGTTCCTGCGCGTATGAACCCTACGGTTAACGGGCCGGGATCGAGTAGTTCGATCGGGGAACTACAGCTACTTATCTATAAGGGTGGCTTCTGTAGATGAGAATAAAAACAGCCATCGAAAGATAACCATGACCCACACTCAAACCACATGTCCAAACCGCATCGCTCTTCGCGCGGGTAAAAAAAGGAGCGCGTCCTGCTGAGGTTGGGGCCCTGGCTTCAGTGTTCGAAAATTCTGCTACAGAGCTCAAACAAAAATTACTAAAATGCAAACGAACAATACAAATAGCGACATTCAACCTTAGAACCTTAAATAAAATAGGACAACTACCGAACCTGACTGCATCGGCCATAGACATAATATGCATACAAGAATATAGATACTCATAGAGAGGATATTAAATATCACGATTCTGGCAATGGGTGGACGCTAGCCACTGCATCAGCATGGAAAAACTCTATCAATGCCACGATAGGAGGAGTAGGTATGCTTATAGGACCACGAGCACTAAAATCACTAAATAGCACAGAGAAAATACAACCTAGGATAATGGCTACCCTAGCGCAACAATCATCTCCTGCTACAGCCTATCAATGTTTATGAAGAAACTGAACTCATCACCTTCTATGATGAGCTATCCTCTCTTGTTCGTAGCATCCTGAAACGCAACGTTCTCGTCATTGGCGGAGACATGAATGTCCAAATTGGTAAAAACGAAAACCACAAATTCAGCCTGTACAACTCGTCAAACTGAAATGCACAACATCTAATAGATTTCACGATAGAAAATAGATTAACATGCCTCTATACAAATTTTCAAAAAAAGGGAGGGAAAACTATGGACCTACACATACGCAAACAATACTAAAGCACAGATAGACTACGTCTTTATAAACAAAAAATGGAATAATAGCGCATTAAATTGCGAGGCTTGCTCCTCATTCGAGGGTGTGTCCTCCGATCACCGAATTGTCACGGCAAATATACGACTGAGCCTACGAAAGAATGTGACCCGAACAACGACCACCGTACACCATCACTGGTCCCTGCTTAATAACAGGGATATTAGAGATAAATATGCTTTAGCACTTAGAAACAAATTCAATACACTACAGGAGAAGATAGAAATTTCGTCAACACCCACTTAGAAGCGGCAGCGGAATACATACCAACTAAACATAGAACTAATTCTAGAGTCCCATGGGAGATATTAACGGTTAAGGAAAAGCATGCAGACGTGAAAACTGCCTCCAAAAGCAATAGGAAGAACTCAACTAATACCAATGCCCTGAAACTTAAAAAGGCACAAAATGAATAAGCTAACATATACCTAAAAGAACAGACAGAATACATACAAAATCAGATCGATAAGATTAGAGACTCGGTTAAAGATAAACAATCTAGGATATCATGGCAAACGGTAAACGAAGTGAGCAGAAGGAAGAGCACTGCGAAAGCTAAATTGAAAGCTACCAGTCAACAAGAACGAATACACCTGTGGAAACAGCATTTCGAGAATTTATTCGGAAACCCTCCAAAAGTTACACATGAACCAATCACAAAATTATTAGTAAGCAATTAGACATTGAACTTGGACCGTTTACTCAAGAAGAACTAGACTCGGTACTGAGAAAAATTTTAAATAGAAAAGCAGCAGGGCTCGATGAAAGTATGGAAGACCAGACAATTCGACGACATACTGCTCCGACACTGTAATGCCGTATATAATCAAAACCCTATAAACAGATGGATCAAGGGATGTATCCACCCCTTCCCTAAAAAGGGTGACCTCGGATTAGCCAAGAACTACCGTGGTATAACACTTACATCCATAGCGGCCAAGATATACAATGCTCTACTATGCAACTGCATAGAACCTAAAATTGAGAACATACTTTGGCAGTGTACCAAAGCTAGACTTGAGATGATGTTAAAACAGACTCTGGATGCTGTGATCCAGGTAGCAGGCCCAAAACTTGTAACAGGAAAGAAGTGAAAACCGTTTGGTGCAGTTCAAGAGGCAAAGGCAAACCTTAAGCATAGAGACATTGTTGGCTATGTGCAACATGACAAAGCAGAGTTTGAGCTGCGAAAAAAACAAAGTTGGTAAAAGGCAACACCTGCCTATAGGAAAAAGCTAGTGGTAGACGACATTCGAAGTAAAGAAAAATTAACGTGATGGACAAACAAGGTAAACAAGGGCAGTGGACAAACTGGGAAGATGTTGAGTATAGGAAGCTCACGTGGAGGGATATTTGGGAAATTGAGAGGGCTAACATCAGCTTCTTAATTAGAGCAACATTTGACGTGCTTCCATAGCCAAAGAACTTGAATCAGTGGTATGGAGAGGACCCATTGTGTCCCCTCTGTCAGGACTCCGCAACACTGAGACACATTGGTGGGGTGTAAGATAAGTTTGTCCCAGGAGCGATATACTTGGAGATGAAACCAGGTTCTCCGTCAAATAGCAGATATTGTGGAAATACAAAAAATGTTAATAATGATGCCCACAAACATCTATAATGTGGAAAAGTATCGATTTCGTTCCAACTGGGCAAAAACAAAAGAAAACACTTGTGAACACGAAGAAAAGTTTACTCACAGGTGCCAGAGATTGGAATCTTCAGGTCAACCTCGAGCATAGACTCGTGTTTCCACAGGATATTGTTACCACCAACCTAAGGCCAGACCCGGTTTTGCGATCAACAGAAAGAAAGGTGGTACATATTATTGAGCTAACTGTACCATAGGAAACAGCGATGGACGGGTTGTATGAAAGAAAGAAAAGCAAATACTCGGTCATAATAAACGAGGCAAAGCAACAGGGGTGGAATGCCTCGCTGCTTCCAGTAGAGGTTGGCTATAGAAGATTCATAGCTAAATCAAGAGTTAGATTCTTGAAACAATGTGGGATTCATAGGCAGGGGCTATGGAAGGCAATTAGGGATGTTTCTAATACGGCGCAGCGGAGCAGCAGTTGAATATGGTTGAGAAGGAAGGAAGGAAATTAACTGGCGGTTTTAGGTCATTAATTCTATTCAATGTCCAATTTTGTTGTTGTTATCAACAATCACTTCTAATTTTAGGTTATACATAAATATAATGTTCAAAATCATTTCTAAGTATATATATTCAAAATCATACAATCCTTGTTATGTATATCTTTATTAGATATCACTTCTACTTTTAAATTATATATAAATTTGATGTTCGCCATGTTCTTATTTGGTGGGGGGGTGTCATAGATATTAGATAGTTGCCTCCCTCCTTTTCACAAAGTCATACGATATTTATAATTCGTGATCATGGCTGGTGTATGTGTGTGTCTGTCTGTCTATCTGTCTGTGTCTGTGTGTAGGTGTATTGTTGGAATTATTTAATTGTAATGGGAACATCTTTTTGGAAGGGACTTTTATGGTTGTCACCGCCAGAAGGAAATGACGGGATTTTTGAAACTGACATCGCCTGATGAGAGAATAATCCTTTTCGCTTAAGCTACGAGGCTGTCAAGGCGTTAATTTTCGTAGTCTTGCAAATTTTCGCAGGATGTGCTGGAACTATCCAAGCGAAATATGCTGTTGCCTCTATCTGTGAATTTGTGCTGTATCGACTTTAACCACGAGATGTCGCAGAACTACTCTGCTATGCTGTGTTTTTCCTGGCGAAATGTGCTGTTGCCTATATCTGAGAATTTGTGCTGTCTCAACTCAGACCACGATGTGAACAATTGAATTTGTTGTCCTATCCAAGAGCTGAAAGAATTGCTGAATGAACCCCCATGAGTCTGTATCATTCGCTGTATTATTGACGGAAAAGTTTTTCCCAGGAAATATTTTTCGCCCAAGAGACTTTCCAAATCTTTTTTTCCATTCATACAACACACCTTTTTTGAGTTGTAAGTACCAGCTCCTTTGTTCGTTGAAGACATCAGTTCCTTGTAATTCATGAGTGACCCAGTGTTTTTTCGAAACAATTTGTATCATTGTTATTTGATTCTGTTTTTTTAGACTGGTCGCTAAAATAGCAATTAATCTTAGTAACTAGAGTTTTTTCTTCAAAACGTTGTAACTCTTTTTTATTTATTTTTATTTACTTGGTAATAAATAGTTCTTAGTTGTACGCACGAGGCACGTTTGTCTTTTTATTTTTCCTTTCTTTTTTTTTTTCAAAGTGCTGTTTTATTTTCTGTTAAAGGATTCGTTTTTTTTTAAATTAATCCTTTTAGTATGGATATGGCTATATGGAGGTGTATGTATATGTATATATGTGTATATGGGTGCTTTTTTTTATCCAACTATACGTTTTTATTTCTTAGTTATTTTATTTATTTATTTTATAATTTTATTATTATTCTATCTTATTTTATTTATTTATTTATTTTGTGTATATATGTGTATATGTATGTGTGTATATATACGTGAGTGTATGTATGTGTATATATATATGTGTGTGTGAGTGTATTTATGTGTGTATATATATGTATATATGTGTGTGTGTGTGTGTGTGTATGTGATTTTTTTTTTCTTTTTTTGACGGATTCAAGGTTTAGAAAAAAGGAAAAGAAGAAAAAAGCGAAATGTTGCCGACGAGTCTATTAAAAAGAAAAAAGGGAAAGAAGGAGAAAAAAAAAGAAAGAAAGAAAACGAAAGGAAAAGGAAAAAATGCCAAAATATGTTGGGCAGATCTTACACGTCTATTTAAAAAGTAGAGAAGAAGAGAAAGGAAGTTCTGTCGGGAGAACCACAAGCTGATTATTTGGGTTCGACCCAATGAGAAAAAGAAAAGACCCGAAATATTCAATGATCTGGGATTCCAACACTGATGAAATCTTGGCAGAAGTGACCATAATCAAGCCCAACACTTTGCAGTTCTAATATAATTTCCAAAAATAACAATGAAAGGGATATCAACACCTAGTCCTTTCTGCTCAAATTCTGTCATTTCACTTACAAATAAAATGGTTTAAAAAGTTTATCTTTTTATTTTTCTGCTTCTTAATGAAATAGTTTTTATAATATTCATCCAAGTATCTCATAAGAAAATTTCAAACTGAGTATCCTGACATAAGTAAAATAAATATGAGTATCTCATAAAAATGGCATGATGACTGATATATACCAGCACTTCTGCCAAGAATCATAGTGTAATATTTGCAACAATAGAAATGCCATAACTATCTTAAAAACTTTAAGATATATGAATAGAAACAACTATTTTAAAGAGTACAAAATTTAACTCTTCCTCAACAATAAATGCAAAATATCAAGAATATACCTAATGATATATCTAAGTGTACAGTTTTTACATTTTGATCCAAAGTAAAAATGCGGAAGAGAGACACTTTGATCTTAAGCAGAGAACACAGATACTATACTCTCATCCAAGCAGAAGTTACAAACCGATGAACAAAGAAACAAAAAAAATAAAAATTCACATTGCTCATTATATATTAATTCTATGTCCCTTCTTGTCGGTTCTGTACAGTTAACAATATTGAAAAGAAAATCAATTATCTTTGTTTCTGAATGTTCGCTAATTCTAAGGCTTCCAGATTTATCGGCTATCCTTGACCAGAAACTAATTCTAAGGTAAGAATACATCATTTGTCTCAGTCTTCATATTTACCCATGACATCAAAAGCACAATATTATTATTCATTAAGCTATCCTTTTCCTCTGTCTCTGTCTCTCTCTATCTCTCGCTCTCTCTGTTTCTCTGTTTTTCTGTCTGTCTATCTGTCTATATATATATATATTGCTAAATAATATCAGAAATGTTAAATATAATTGTAAAATATTTATCAGTGGATCTTAGATTTGATTTTATTCATCATCTTTATCTCTTAAAAAAACATTTTTATTATTGCGATAGATACATACAGAGTGTTTAAGAAAAATCTATATAATTTTGTAATCTAATAATTTTACCAATTCTTTTGGTTGTGATTTTTTGGACTGTTGTCCTCACCTTTATTGTAGTAAGTTGAAACACACTTTTTCGGCCACTGTATCCTCTGGCCTTGCTCAAGTGTCCCTTTTTTATCTGGGTATAAAAATAATTCAACCTGGAAAATCATTGTTAAAGTTTGACTGTTGATCAAACAAGGCATTCAAAAACTTTGAAGATCTTATTCAAATAATGACGTCATTGTCTTTCATGGCAATTGATCTGAGAAGCATCATGGGAAGTTAAGCAATTCTCACTCAAATGATCTTAAATTTTAACAGCGTGTGTGGAAATAACTCAGAATATTATCTTTAATGCTTTTTGCAAATAGAAATGCCATGCTCTGGAAAAGAAAAACCATTCAAAGATAAAACAGAATTTTGAATCTCTGTAAATGCAGATAAGATTTGAGTTAATTTGAATGAGAATTGGTAAAGTTATTAAAGACAAAATTATAACGATTTTTCTATTTTGCAATATATATATATATATATATATATATATATATATATATATATATGTGTGTGTGTGTGTGTGTGTGTGTGTGGATGCCGCGACCGGCCTACGAGCGTAAACAGATCGGATTACACCTTCACCCTAGAGAAAGACATCCGGGCGCGGCCGGAAATGATGAAGCCCTTTTTCGACTCTAACCGGCCATTACAGCTAAGAAAGGGATAAATTAACATTTATCAACATTTGCAAAACACTTCTGCCAGTAATAAATCTATAAAAATGGAGGTAATACTCTTCGCTAGCCTATACCGGACTATAGAAGTACTTATTTTCTACGTCCATTTTTTTATAGAAACTTTCTATTTACGTGGCGCGACTGATGTGGAGTTCCCTTTCTTCTATATGAAAAAGGCTTCAGACGGAGAAAATTCAGAGGTCCCCGCTCTTTTTTAGGGAGTTTGTGACCTTTCCTCTCCAGTTCTTGGGTTGCATTCGGTAGGCCATCTTACCTCTGGGCGGTTCTGCTGGGTGTGCCTCGGCACTGGAGATTTCCTCCGGCCTCAGGGGACCATCTCCCCAGGCTTTTACCCCCTTCGAAGGGTTGGGTTTATTGCCAGGCGCCTGAGGCGCCCCAAAAAAGGGGAATGCCGACGGGGCCGAAGGTATTTTTGGCCTTGCCGGACGCGTGTGGGCTTCGGCCCTGCGACCAGACTCACCTTTAAAACAGCCTTGTGCCATATTCGTGCGTTGGTGGGACGCAATGATAAATACCAGAGGTTTACGCGGACGCTCTCAGGGGCCACTCGGCTCGGTTCCTACGTTATCGTGGTTGCACCCACCTCACCGCCACTTCTAGTGGCAGATTCAACCTTTTTTTTACGGTCCTTTTTAAGGGCTATGAGAGGTCACCTTCTGCGGGTCGAAGTATCTCTGGCGGTCATTAATGACTAGTCGAAATAGACGGCCAGGAGACAAACACGAAGAGGACTCACTAAGACCAGCCGGTCTTAACCATCGCACGGTTTTGCTCGTCCGTTCGGCCGTGCAGCGCTAAAGGCGTGGGTTAGCCTTTAGCTTCCACTTCGATACCTGCACAGCGCTAAAATAACGCCAATCTTAACCACGGCCCACTGGTCTGTTCGCTCGACAGTGCAGAGCTTTGGCGCGCAAGCCTTAGCTATCGTCTCAATACGTCTGCACAGCTTTGGCGCGCATGCCTTAGCTACCGCCTGATACGCTCGCACAGCTTGGGCGCGAAAAGCCTTAGCTACTAAACAGCTTTGGCGCGAAAAGCCTTAGCTACCACCACAGCTTTTGACGCGAAAAGCCATAGCTACCGCCAACGATACACCCGCACAGCTTACTGGCGCGACAAAGCCATAGCTACCGTCAACGATACGCCCGTACAGCTATCTGACGCGACAAAGCCATAGCTACCATCAACGATACGCCCGCACAGCTTACTGGCACGACAAAGCCGTAGCTACCGTCAACGATACGCCTGCACAAGCTATCTGGCACGACAAAATCATAGCTACCGTCAACGATACGCCCATACAGCTATCTGGCGCGACAAAGCCATAGCTACCGTAAACGATACGCCCGCACAGCTATCTGGCACGACAAAGCTATACCTACCGACCACGAAGCTCCGGCGATGCAGTCCACGTAACGACTCGCTGTTACGGACTGCCCCAGCAACGCAGCATCTAGTCCACGTAACGACTCGCTGTTACGGACTAAACTAGCATTGCAACATCTGGCCCACGTAACGACTCGCTGTTACGGGCTAGCAACCACGACTCGACCATACCAACGAAATGTCAAAACCGGGACATCGATTTACCAACGACTGACCGACCTCAGCTGCCCGCAACGACCATCCATCCAGCTGCATTCAACGACTCGACCGACCTCAGCTGCCCGCAACGACCATCCATCCAGCTGCATTCAACGACTTGACCGACCTGAGTTGCCCGCAATGACCATCCAGCTGCATTCAACGACCCGACTGATCTCAGCTTACCAGCATCAAACATCTAGCCATATCTCCACGACTCGACCTACGCCAGCTACCCTCGTCGAACGTCCAGCTGCGCACAACCACGACTCGACCATACCCGCTATCGACGTAACCCATCCTAGCTGAAGACCACATACAACCACCACGGACATTTACATACACGTTTGTAATTCCGGCAATAAAAACGTCACTTTTGTTGTATCTGTTATCTCGTCTATTGTCTTCCTTTATTGTCTTTGGCTGTCACTACTCGCACGCGTTAAACTAAAACTCATTTGCGGGGTCGACTCGCTTATCGTCTCCGCAACATGGAAACTCAACTGATTTCCGTACTAAAAAAAAAGTTAATTTTTTTTTGTGCAAAAATAGGCTTGTATCTGCATTTTTGCATTTATTATCAAACAGGCACATTTACACTAGTTTTTATATTTCAAGATACTTCACAAATGACAACATTTGACTTACTTTGAAAAATTTGAAGGATCAAAACCCAAAATAATTTTAGAAATCTTATCCCATCAAAAATATCACAAATACAATTTCTTAAACGATAAGATTCATTAATAAATCATCAACATTTTTAGCTTATTTCAAGCCTATCTAAATTGTATAAATAAGGGAAGAAATATACATTTCTTTAGTCAGTATAGAATTGATTATACTTTCTCAACTAACAGTAAGTAATGAATTATTACTAACTCAAATACCTTTTGGTTTATTTCTTTTGAATGAAAATCTATATTCTTTTCTTTCACGAATGCTTTTCTTTTCAACTCATTTAATTTTTTTTTATATTAAACGTATGTTGTTTTCATTTGTATTTGCATTATCAGCAGCAGTTCACTTGCCTATTCTCTAAGGCATAATTACATTTTCTCTCTCACGTAGTGATATGCTTACACAAAAGAATTTTTACACGCAAAATATATCCTTACTTTTACGCTTACAATTACTGCTATACTTTCATAATATTCACGCTCTGTCGAACATTAACTTTGCTTAGAAGAAAAGATTTTGTACTTTATTTTTAGCAAACTTTTCACTCAATTTAAAGAAATAAAAAATTATAAATTCATAGATCAGATTTTTATTCATTCATTTTCTCCACTACATACGAGGATCATTAAATAAGTTTCCAGACTTTTTTTTTTTCGTATGGGCACTTTTATTGATAGTACACACATGAAACTCTAGTCCCCTTCGAAGTAATCTCCTCCGGCAGCAATGCACTTGTTGTACCATTCCAAAAACTTCTGGAAGGCCCCATAGAAGTCCTCTTGTGTGAGCGTGTCAATGACCTTCGTCACAGCCTCTTTCATCTCCTCAATTGTCTCATAACGACAGCCTGTGAGCTTAGGGAATAACCAAAAGTCACAGGGAGCAAGGTCTGGATTATAGGGAGGGTGACGAACTGTCTTGATGCCCATCTTGTACAAATAGTCTGTGACAAGGATGGAGTTGTGGACTGGTGCATTGTCCTCGTGAAAATGCCACTGACCTGATTTGAAGAGTGCTGGCTTCTTCCAACGGAATCTCTTCCTGAACTCCCTTAAAACCTCAACATAGTAACCCTAACCCTTTGACCAATCAACTCTGGTGTATTGACTTCCTTACTCCTCCTACACCTCTCATCATCCCTCACAGACTCCATGCCTTCCTTGAATCTCTTGCCACTCAAAAACTGATGATCTATTCATGCAAGATGGTCGAAAAGCAGTCTGAAGCATTCCATACGTTTCTGTGGCATTTTTTCAAAGTTTAAAACAGAATTTTATTGCATATCGTTCTTCTAAAGTGTCAGATTGCATTTTTGAAATTCACCAGCTGTGACAATCAGGCTTTTGTAGGGTGTATTCCAATTCCTGTTGTAGTTGTTCATTTGAACCTGAAATCATAAAAATTGGTCAGTCACGTCATAAGATGTATAGCAATAACATAGTGAATTTTCAAGAGTCTACAACAATTTCAAATGCCTGTAAAAAAAGTCTAGAAACTTATTGAATGCAACTCATACATACATATATATATGTGCGTGTGTGTGTGTGTGTGTGTGTGTATGTGTGTGTGTACTTAGGTAGCAGTCTTTCACTTAAGCATGTTTGCTTAAATAATATATATATATATATATATATATATAATTTTATTAAGATCCTTTCAAGTTTCCTGATAAGTGGCTTGGTTTCATCATGTTGGAATTGGTGGATGAATTTACCAAAATTGTCCTGAGCGCTTTCGGACCTTTCATAAGCTATCATCAGGGGTTGCTTGCATGTGTAAAGAGTGTTTTTAAAGAGTTTTGAAAGTCTTCAGGTTTTTTTACAGTAAGTAAAGTTGGCAACCTTAATCGAGGGTGACCCGAAGGTTCCCTTTTCAATAGCTACTACACCGAGGTGTAAGGAAGGGCGCTACTCCATTCCTGGATTGCTCCACTTTACCCTTGATCCTTACGTTATAAAGCATGCTGAGTGTTAAGCAAGGTGGCATCAAATACCATTTTTTGGGTCTTTGGTATGACTCGACCGGGGATTGAACCCTGATCTCCCAGACCATTGACGAACACTCTACACATTAGGCCAATGGCTCGGTACATAAACGCAGAGTTGGATAAAACTGAGTTGCTGATGAATTTAAAACCAGAACTTTATCAACGGAAATAGAATATTATCAAGAAATATAGAATATTAAAGTTTTTTTAAAAAAAAAAGCTAAAGACATTTCAAAACAGTCGCTATTTTCAAAATCACTTTTTCAAAATTGTTTGTTTGTGTGTGTGTGTGTGTGTGTAAATGTTTACTCAGTGCTTTTAGATTTAAGAAAAAATCTAAATGTTTTTACTCAGTAAATGTGTGTGTGTGCGCGCACTGCTTTCTGTAAGAAAAAGAAATGTAGTCAGATTCCAACTTTTGAGGGACCTCAAGAGACATATCATATATCACACTGCAAAGGAATATTCATTAATTAAAACATAAAATAGAATTCCCCCAGCCAAGTGTAGATTTCCATTTGTTCTTGCCCCAATTCTGTCTTCATTTCACATTCAACTGGTTTGATGGTTGAAAGTAGAGTTGACAATAAAAAGATTACAAAACATAAAGTTCGGAAGGTTACAGATTAAAATTAATAATTGTTTCTATCTAGGAACCATTGGATATAAATTTAAATTTTTTCCAATCTTATAAGAGAATATTTTGTCTCAAGAATCTATAATGACCTTTCTTTATTATTTTTTCTTCTTTCTTTCTTTCTTTCTTTCTTTTGTATTCTATTTTCCCTTTTTTTCTTCTTTCATATTTGCATTTTATAGGAATTATCATATTCACCAACCCCTCCGCTCGGGCAGGATATGATACAAGATCAATTTTTTAAAGTGAAGTTTAACAGGTTTAAATTCAGAGTATTCCTTCTCCTAGACTAGTTGCCTCACCAAGGCTGAAGGACCCAGTCTGTCTTACTATTTATCCATAGCTGGAGGGAGAATAATTGGATTCATACCTTTCCCAAGGGTATTAGTGCTATTTGAAATGCAATCAGTCTCGTCGAGGATTTGAACCCGTGTCGTCGTGTCCATTTCCTACGACGATAACAATTATACCACGGGCACCTACATTTTATAGGAATTATATGCTTAATAAGTAGGCAGAAATAGATAATAAAAGGTAGGTAAACTAATGTACAGAATAATCTCTGACATTTTACCCCAACTGAAAAGAAAATCAGATAATTTTATTTATATCCAAATATACAGACAATGATTAAATAAGTCTTTGCTGGGATCGGACCAATGGAAATTCAACTAAATTCCAATGGTTTGCTAGATCAGCACTCTAATATCACCCAGGCTATGATAAATATCTTTATGATAAAAATAACATTCCCCTCAGTCAAAGTAGATGATATATCTTATAGGCATCTGTTGTTTGTTATTTGTTGGGTTTTTTCTAAGTTTTAGCTTTTCAGTAATTTATTCAGACATATTCAAGGCAAGACGATTAAATAGTTAAGGAGATAAAAGGATTTGTGGGTGGACTCCACGGGATATGAAAAAGATCAACCACCTTGAGTTGTGAGTGATGAGGGTGGATTTAGATCTGATGAGTGAATACATTTAATGCGTATCTGTAATTAATTGCAATTATTATTAGCAATATATTGGATAACATCAGCAGAGGACCAACCATTTTGTATTCACACACACACACACACACATATATATCTATCTATATATATATATATAGGATTTATTTAATTATTTTGTTCTTACACACGTGTATGTTTCCCGCTTGTTGCTTTCGTCAGAGAACATATAGATAAACGACAAGACAAAAATCTTTTTGAAGACAATACAAAAATTATCATTTTTAAAGAATACAAACAAAACCATTTTTTTAGACAAAACGAACCAGAGGAAAAAAAAAATATATAAAAACGAAACAAACATTTAACCAAAAATTATAAACTTATCTACACATAAGTTAAATAAAAAGCAAATAAACTTACTCAGACTAGGTCTTAAACTTTGCCCCACTCCAAAAAGCAACATAGGAGAACTAAAAGAATCTCAAAGAATTTGAAAGAAAATTTAGGCTAATAGAAAAATTCAAAAATGAAAGAGATACAGATGACTCCCCAGTAAAGAATATATGGGGATTCTTATAAGCCCCGAAAAGCCCGGTTTATTCCTACGTTTTGTAAAAGAATAAACCGTACTTCAACAGCAGTAGGGAATGGTTGACAGCTTTTGAAGAAAGGAGACGAACGACTTTTAGTACAACAAAATTTATATACAACAACAACAATAAACAGGGTTTTACACCAAATGGAACAAACAACGAATATGTAAAAGTTCACAAAAGAGTTCAAGATTCCGATAGATGGTAGGGTTTTGCAAGGTTTGTAAGGTTTAGTTGTAAGGTTGTTATAAGGTAAAGTTTTAAGGTAGGGTAAGGTTTGGTAAGGTTAGGTAGGTTATGTGAAGGTTAGGTTTGCAGATAAAATGCCTGCTGGAACTTAGCTGTGTGTCCTGTTCCTTTTAACTCAGCACGTGCGTTCGTCGCTCTTGGCTCCTGGCTTGTTGAAGAAGGTACCAAATACGTTTGCCGTCAAGGGCTGCTACGAATGGACTTGTTGCTAACAGCGGTGGGAGTGGCAAAAAGAAGAAGAATCTCCTGTGGAGCTCTTTTTTATAATGGACGCCACGTGACCCCAAGGGGTTGCTGATGTTCGGTGAAACAGGATCACCAGTTCCTTAACAAATTTTCTACAAATAAGACCAAATTCTTCCCAGACAAAAACAATAGTGAACTAAACACATTCTTCGAGAAATTATGGAGTATCAACCTAAAGGAAAAAAAACAACAAAATTAACCTCTCACAAAAACAAAAACAAGCCTTAAAAATATACAGGAAAGTGGAAACATAATTATAAAAGAAGCAGACAAGGGAAGCACCGTAGTCATCTTAGATAAAACGTACTACAAAACAAAAATCAAAGAAATATTAAAAGATGAAATCAACTACAAACTAATAGAGACAAACATAGATAATAATATAATATCAAAAATTACAAAATTCTGCAAAATATACTATAAAACACCAACTAAAAAAGGAAAAGATTTCTAAACAAATTATATCCTTTTAGCGTTTCGGGAAATTGTTAATTTCTCAAACTCTATATATTATTCATCATCATGTCGTGCCGCCAGCACGGATAGCCCTGACCCTCTCTCGACACCTCTCCCTATCATTCATCGCCTCCGGCAGGTCTTCAGGATTGCATCCTGTGTCTTCACATAGTTGCTGTATGTAAGTTCGAGCTGGTCGTCCTGCTTTTGCACGGCCATATGTGGGGGTCCATAGGTGTACATCACTTATGAGCTCGTCCTTGCTTCTCCAGCAGTGTCCCGCGTGTCTGGTTCGTCTTACTTGTATAGTTTTCGTGATGGGAGGCAAGTGTCCGTATAGTTGGTGTCTCGTCGGGTGTTGTCGCCAGGACTTGTTCAATACTGCTCTCAACATTCTTGTGTAATTTCCGTCTAGTTTCTTCTCCAGCCGTTTAGCTAGCGTCCATGTAGTGCATCCATATAGCAGTATCGATACAACCGCTGCCTGGAAGAAACTGCATTTCATTTTATCGGTTAGGTCTGATTTCCATATGATCGAGAGCCTATCGATAGCCGTCCATGCCTTCGTCAGTCGTGTGTCGATGTCTTTTTCGGTTGATGAGATGCTACTTCCTAGGTAGGTGAATTTGTCTACTAGTTTCAGAGAGGCTCCGTCTAGTGTGGTAATGTTGCCCGTTTGGTTGTAACACATATATTCAGTTTTGTGTGCATTGACATGCCAATGTCAGCAGCAGCTCGTTCCAGACTATGCAGTAGTGTCTCTGCTTGATTAGGCGTATTCGCCAGTAACGCCAAGTCATCAGCGTAGTCGGCGTCCGTGATTGTTTTTGCGGGGTATCTTTTGCTTCTTCTCTTAGTCAGCTCGAAGCCATTTTCTCTGATTTTGTCGATCGAAACGAAACTTCTTTTTTAACAACACAACAAAGAAAGGTTTATTATAGTAGCAGGTGTAGAGGAGTGAGAGTGAGAAAGTGTTCCTTTTGTGTCGCTGGTCAGTATGTTGGTCCTTGGTTTGTAGGAAGCGTGTGCGAAGCTAGCAGCGAGCGAAGGATTCCAAGTGGAATCAGTGACAGTCATGTGAGAGAGATGTGTTTCTGCTGCTGGCTCAGGGCTCTCTGACTTTGTCCGTTCTACCAAAAGGGACTAGAAAAATAGTTCCTGAGAGGGAGAAGGAATTAATGCGCACTGCCAGTTGATTGGCCAGTGAGTGGCCGACTATCTTGGCGGGGGCATTGATTTGCGAAAGAAAATAGATCTGTGGCTGCTACATCCTCGTAACAAGTGACTTCTACGGACTACCAAAAATTCACAAGTCCAAACAAATAAAAAAACGCCATAGAAAACCCAAAATCTAATATATAGAAATTCCAAACTCCAGTGACCTCAAATTTAGACCTATTGTTGCAGGCCCGTCGTGCCCGACTAACAGACTTAATAAACTAATAGACATTTTACTACAGCCTTCCCTAAGCTAAATAAGAAGCAATATTAGGGACAACATAGATTTTTTAAACTCCATACCAGAAAAAATTGATCCCAACACACTCATAGTCACATTTGACGTCACAAGCCTATACTGCAATTTTGGATAAATAAATACCCAGACATATTACACCCAAAATTTAACAAAAAAATTATCATAGACGGTATAAAAATAATCCTTAATAATAACTCCTTCCAATTCAATAACATTAACTATATCCGGACGCCAGGAACAGCTATGGGAACTAAAATGGCACCAACATAAGCTACCATAACCTTGCGGCATCACCCTGCAGCAGACTCTTGAACCACCAATCTACAGACACCAGCATCAGCAAGCAGCAGCACCTGCAGACGAGCTTCAGCTTCTCCTAGCAACGTATACCTGAACCACCAAGAAACAAGTAGTAGTTTCTGTTGCAGACCAGATCATGTACCAGCGAGTCGTACGTGGACTGGATGCTGCATTACTGGAGCGTCGTGGTTGGTAGATCGATATCCCGGTTTTGCCAGTACGTTGGGTTAACCGGGGGGTGTCGATCTGGTTGCTAGCTCGTACAGTGAGTCGTACGTGCGCCAGATGTTGCAATGCCAGGGCAGTCCGTAACAGCGAGTCGTTACGTAGACTGGATGCTGCATTGCTGGAGCGTCGTGGTCGAAGTCGGTGTTGGTTGCTTGGTCGTGTAGAGTCGAGCGAGTTGCTGACTAAGACTGAGCCGTGTCTTAGTACTACGGACCAAGTGAACGGACGGGGAAACCGTGGCTAAGGTTTGTCAGGCCTTAACACATATGAAGTCGAGCGAGCGAATCGGTGAAGCTCGGGCTTTGCCGTGCCAAAGCTGTGTGGGCGTATCGTTGACGGTAGCTATGGCTCTGTCGTGCCCCATAGCTGTGCGGGCGTATCGCTGACGATGGCTATGGCTGTGTCACGCCAAAGCTGTGCAGACGTATCGGACGGTAGCTTATGCTGTGTCACGCCAAAGCTGTGCGGACGGTTGAACGGTAGCAAAGGCTTTGCGCACCAAAGCTGTGCGGGCGTATCGGACAGTAGCTAAGGCTGTTTCGCGCCAAAGCTGTGCAGACGTATCGAGACGATAACTAAGGCCTAGCGCACCAAAGCTCTGCACTGTCGAGCGAACAGGCCAGGAGGCCGCGGCTAACATTGACGTTATCTTAGCGCTGCGCAGATAGTGAAGCGGTAGCTAAAAGCTAAAACTGCGCAACCAAACGGACGAGCGAAACCGAGCGATGGTTAAGACCGCCGGGCGTTTGTGTGTGGCCTTTCCTCTCCAGTTCTTGGGTTGCATTCGGTAGGCCGTCTTACCTCTGGGCGGTTCTGCCGGGTGTGCCTCGGCACTGGAGATTTCCTCCGGCCTCAGGGGGCCGTCCCCCCAGGCTTTTACCCCCTTCGAGGGGGGGGATGGTTAAGACCGCCGGTCTTAACCATCGCTCGGTTTCGCTCGTCCGTTTGGTTGCGCAGTTTTAGCTTTTCCCTTGGTCTTTTGAGTTTTGCGCAGTTTTAGCTTTCCCCATGGTCTTTGAGTCCTCTTCGTGTTTGCCTACGGGCCGTCTATTTCGACTGGTCGTTAAGGACCGTCAGAGATACTCCAACCCGCAGGAGACCTGTAATGGTCCTTAAAAGGACCTTTAGTGCATATTAATGTGATGAAAAAAAGGGGTGAATCTGCCACTAGAAGTGGCGGTGAGGTGAATGCAACCACGAATACGTTGGATTCGACCTCGAGGAGCCGAGTGGCCCCTGAGAGCGCCCGCGAAAACCTCTGTTATTTATCATTGCGTCCCACCAACGCACGAATGTGGCACAAGGCCGTTTTTAAGGTGGGTGCGGTCGCAGGGCCGAAGCCCACACGCGTCCGGCAAGGCCCAAAATACCTTCGGCCCCGTCGGCATTCCCCTTTTTGGAGAGCCTCAGGCGCCAAGCAATAAACCCCCCCGAAGGGGGTAAATGCCTGGGAGGATTGCTCCTGAGGCCGGAGGAAATCTCCAGTGCCGAGACACGCCCGGCAGAACCGCCCAGAGGTAAGACGGCCTACCGAATGCAACCCAAGAACTGGAGAGGAAAGGCCACACACAAACGCCCAAGAGCGTCCGCAGGGACTATTTGTCGCTGCCTCCCACCAGACAGGACTTGACACAAGGTCAAAAGCCCGAAGGCCGATTAAAGTGGGGATAAGGGGGAGGGAAGGTCGGGAACGAGTCGAGAATCGAACCCTGCTGATCTGTGCTGCTCATCGGCTCACTTGGTGCAATGTAAGCCTGATGAGGCAAGCAGTTTCACGAACCCAAATCTGGGTCCGGGCACGTATGCCGGGTTATGGCTTGAACTAAACACCAAGGTCTAGTGCCATAGATAGGTTTCGAGAAAGTCCGCGGGGACCTCTGTATTTATCGAAGCGTCCCACCAACGCACAAATATGGCACAAGGCCGTTTTTAAGGTGGGCCCGGTCGCAGGGCCGAAGCCCACACGCGTCCGGCAAGGCCAAAAATACCTTCGGCTCCGTCGGCATTACCCTTTTTGGGGCGCCTCAGGCGCCAGACAATAACCCCCCCTGAAGGGGGTATAAGCCTGGGGAAATGGCCCCCTGAGGCAGGAGGAAATCTCCAGTGCTGAGGCACACCCGGCAGAACCGCCCAGAGGTTAGACGGCCTACCGAATGCAACCCAAGAACTGGAGAGGAAAGGCCACACACAAACGCCCTAGAGCGTCCGCGGGGACCTCTGTATTTATCGTTGCGTCCCACCAACGCACAAATATGGCACAAGGCCGTTTTTAAGGTGGGCCCGGTCGCAGGGCCGAAGCCCACACGCGTCCGGCAAGGCCAAAAATACCTTCGGCCCCGTCGGCATTCCCTTTTTTGGGGCGCCTCAGGCGCCAGGCAATAAACCCAACCCCCCGAAGGGGGTATAAGCCTGGGGGGATAGCCCCCTGAGGCCGGAGGAACTCTCCAGTGCCGAGGCACATCCGGCAGAACCGTCCAGAGATAAAACGGCCTACCGAATGCAACCCAACAACTGGAGAGGAAAAAAGGTCCGCGGGGACCTCTGAATTTTTCGCCGACGAAGCCTTTTTCATATGAAAGAAAGGCAACACCACTTCTGCCGCGCCACGTAAATAGAAAGTTCTTCTACAAAAAAAAAAGATGATTAATTCCATTTTTATAGAATAATTTCTGGCAGAAGTGTTTTGCAAATGTTGATAAATGTTAATTTATCCCTTTTTTAGCTGTAATGGCCGGTTAAGGTGGAAAAGGGCTTCGTCATTTCCGGCTGTACCCGGATGTAATTTTTCTAGGGCGAACGAGTAATCCGATCTGTTTATGTTTGTAGGCAGGTCGCGGCATGCTTTAGTAAAAAGTTGAAGGGGGAAACAAGGATGCATGTATAATCACACAGGGGTAGCCATCTTAGCAGGTTATTAGAATATGTTTTTATTTTCCATTGTTCACGTTGGTGTTTGGTTCTGATTGTTTTGGTTGGTTTCTTTGTTTAATGGTGTATCAGCCTCTGAGAATTATTTAATGCCAAAGCTATACTATAAAAAGATATATAACTAAGGTAAGTACGTTGTCTCCCGTGGTCGACCCCACTCTCTAAAGGACATTATTACACCATATAATTTGTCGGCATATCTTTTCAAAATGACCAATCGCTGGTTTCCAAGACATTGACGCCAGATATCAAAGACATGTCTAAGCCTCTTGAAATAACTAAGCTCGTTAACGAGCAGACGATAAAATTGTCTCTGCTTAAATTCCAGCAGCGATCAGGAGCCGTACGTTAAACTTTCGTATATACGAAACAAGGACTTTAGTTTAGTGGACTATTATATGTTTATTTTGTATGATATTGTATAGCCACAAAGAGAACAATTTTCTGCAACAGTAATATAATACTTTAAAATTCCTATGTGTTCATGTTTTTTGCGATACTAACTTTCTTCTGTTTTCAACTTAACAACATATCTGCGGCCCAAATTTCCATATTTTTAATATTTTGCAAACAATTGTGTGAAATCTCATAATTACTAAAGTATAAGATTATGAGTTGAACCAGGAAAGCGCGTGGGAGCAAGAACTGGAAACACGTGTCTACTTGAAGTACGTTTTACAAAAATGAGTTAAGTTTAAAAAACAACAAAAAAATCATTTTTTACTTCAGCAGCACACGTATTGAAATTAACGTTTAAAAAGTTAATTACTGAATAGCAATTTAAATTGTTTTAATTTAACCACCCTATAAGAAAGGGAAAAAGGAAGAACTCAAAAAATTCTTGCTTTTTCCAGCCGTAACCCATACAAGTATTAAAATTAAACAAAAAAATTAACGTTAAAAACGTAAATGGTGAATGTCAATTTGAAAAATTTATTTTAACCACCCTCGAAGAAAGGAAAAACTCAAAATATCCTTGCTTTTTCCAGCCGTAACCCATACAAGTGTTAAAATTAAACAAAAACAGAAAACAAAGGGACGTGAAATGGTGAATATCACAAAAAATTCATTTTAAAACTACACGTTCCAAAAAAATTCATTTATCCTACGTGATAATAAAAACAATTATTAAATTTCAAATTTAACAAAAAACGAAATTAACAACAAACGTTCATCTCACAGACAACGTCGACAACCAATTCCTTTTTTTCCACGCACATGGAACGGAAGAAAGCTTATCACAGCTACTTGTTACAATTGGCCTTAGCCGCTTTATTACAGTCTACACTCCCAACACCATCCTGTCCATCCCTCATCTACGAGCGCCGGTATAAAATAAGTAAATAAATAAATAAAAGCTCGTTGGTAAAAAAATTTCTTTCGGAGAAATCAAAAGGATGAATAACTTCAGAAATTTAAAAGGTGTCAAGGCTCTTGTAGACACTAGGGAATATCCAAGAAGTGAAATTGTTATTATAGTGGAAGTGTTACAACAAACCAAAGGCTTAAAGAAAATGGACATTAAAGAAGAAGAAGAAGAAGAAGAAGAAGAAGAAGAAGAAGAAGAAGAAGAAGAAGAGGCCTTTATTAAAGAAATGCAGGGGAAAATTCATTCTTTAAACGAATAAATCAAAGGAATTTATACCAAGGCAGACCTAAGTCTGCAGGAAAGTGGATTTGTGAATGAATGACAAAATGAATTAATTTTTCGCATCTCTATCAATTACAGACTTGCTGAAGAGGCGGAGCACCTTCACGATTCAACTATTATTGAGAGATGCCGCGACCGGTCTACGAACGTCAACAGATCGGATTACATTTCGCCCTAGAGAAATAACATCCGGGCGCGGCCGGAAATGATGAAGCCCTTTTTCGATTTTAACCGGCCGTTACAGCTAAGAAAGGGATAAATTAATATTTATCAACATTTGCAAAACACTTCTGCCAGAAATAATTCTATAAAAATGGAAGTAATACTTTTCGCTAGCCTATACCGGGCTAAAGAAATACTTATTTTTGTAGAACTTTCTATCCACGTGGCGCGACAGAAGTGGAGTTCCCTTTCTTCCATATAAAAAGGCTTCAGGCGACGAAAATTCAGTCGGCACCACGAGGCTCGGGTCGTACGTTATCGTGGTTGCACCCACCTCACCGCCACTTCTAGTGGTGGATTCAACAACCTTTTTTTACGGTCCTTTTTAAGGGCTATGAGAGGTCACCTTCTGCGGGCCGGTGCATCTCTGGCGGTCAGTAATGACCGGTCGAAATAGATGGCCGGGAGGCAAACACGAAGACGGATTCTAAGACCAGCCGGTCTTAACCCTCGCTCGGTTCCGATAAGCTGCGCAGCGCTAATGGCATGGTCCAGCCTTTAGCTACCGCTTCGATATCTGCGCAGCGCTAAGATAACGCCAATTTTAGCCTCGGCCTCCTGGCCTGTCCGCTCGTGTGTGCACGGCTTTGGCGCGACCCAGCCATAGTCATCGTCCGCACGGCTTTGGCGCGACCCAGCCATAGCCATCGACCGCACGGGTTTGGCGCGACCCAGCCATAGTCATCGTCCGCACGGCTTTGGCGAGAACCAGCCATAGTCATCGTCCGCACGGCTTTGACACGGCAAAGCCTTCGCTCCCGTCCGATACGTCCGCACGGCTAGGGGGCACGACAAAGCCCTAGCCTTTCCTCGACTCGTTCGCTCGATCCCGTCTGAACGAAGGCCTGGCAAACCTTAACCACGGCCTCAGACCTTTCACTTGGTCCGTAACACTAAAACACGGCTCAGTCTTAGTCACTAGCTCGCCCGACACTACACGACCAAGCTGCCATAACCGAACTCGACCTCGACGTTCTTGCAAGGTATCACGCAGTCCACGTAACGACTCGCTGTTACGGACTGTCCTACCACTGCAACAACTGGCTCACATACGACCCGCTGTACGAGCCAGAAACCAGATCGACCCCCCCCCCCGGTTAACCCAACGTACTGTCAAAACCGGGATATCGATCTACCGACCACGACGCTCCTGCAATGCAGTCCACGTAACGACTCGCTGTTACGGACTGCCCCAGCAACGCAATACCTAGTCCACGTACGACTCGCTGTTACGGACTACCCTAGCAATGCAGCATCTAGTCCACGTAACGACTCGCTGTTACGGACTACACTAGCATTGCAACAACTAGCTCACGTAACGACTCGCTGTTACGAGCTAACAACCACGACTCGACCATACCAACGAAATGTCAAAACCGGGACATCGATTTACCAGCGACCAACTTCGGCTTTCCGCAACGTCTCGACCGACCTCAACTGCCCGCGACGACTGTCCAACGGTATCCAACGACCCGACCGAATCTCAGCTTACCAGCATCAAACATCCAGCTGTATCTCCACGACTCGACCTACGCCTGCTACCCTCGTCGAACGTCCAGCTGCGAACATCTACAACGCGACTATACCAGCTAACGACATAACCCATCCTAGCTGAAGACTACATACAACCGCCACGGACATTTACATACACGCTTGTAAATACGACAAATAAATTGTCACTTGTTATAATTGTTACCTCGCCTTTGTCCCTTCATTGTGTTTTGGCTGTTCTCATTCACACGTTTAACCGTATAACTCGTTTGCAGGGTCGACGTGCTTATCGGCTCCGCAACAGAGATGTCAGAATTTTACCGAAACCTCCAAAGTGCTTGGTTACACAGTAATCTCTGAGCTTGCCTCATGCCCCGAACAACATTTGAAAATTATACAAATACCCAAGCCTACCAACCAAGAATGTTTCCAGACACCTTTGAACTAAATACCGAGGAAAGAAAATTTGAAAAGATATCTGTTGTAGAATCGACTGCTTCTTCCTTGGAGGAAGAATTCAATGAATATGACCAAAATAAAATACATAAAAACCTGCCGCGACCGGCCGACAAACCCTTGCCGCGACCTGCCGATAAACCTAAAAACATATCAAATTACACGCCCGAGTTAGGACGATAATATCCGAGTACGACCGGAACTGACTAAGCCCTTTTTTCTTGCTAACGACCTTGACATCTAGTTATAGCTAAAAGAAAAGGGAGAATTAAAATTAATAACATTCACAAAACACTTCGGCCAAAAATTACCTGATAAGACTTGAACTAATAGTCGTCGCCAGCCTATAGCAGGTTAGGAAAATACTTTACGGCTACACTCATTTTTTATCAAAGAATTTTATATCCACGCGGCTGGAGCTGTGTGTCACAGCACCTTCGTAATATCAGCAAGCCCTTTTCAACCCTCGTTGGCACGCTCCTAGCGAAGCTCATTAAGGAGGAATCCTGCATTCTGTGCGGTCGCATTCACCTTAACTTCCGACGTTGATCCCACTTCTCGTGGTAGATCCCCCTTTTTTTTTTCCCACCTACATAGGTATGCACAAAGGTCCTTTTTAGGACCATAAGAGGTCTCTGTCTGCGGGTCAGAGCATCTCTGACTGGTCAGTAATGATCAGTCGAAGTAGACGGCCAGGCGGCAAACACGAAGACGGATTCTAAGACCAACCGGTCTTAACTCTCAGTCGGTTCCGATAGTCCGATAAGCTGCGCAGCGCTAATGGCACGGTCCAGCCTTTAGCTACTCCTTCGCTATCTGCGCAGCGCTAAGATAACGCCCATCTTAGCCTCGGCCTTCTGGCCTGTCCGCTCGACAGCTCGGCTTTGACCCGACAAAGCCTTCGCTGCTGTCCGCTCGTCCGCACGGCTTTGACCCGACAAAGCCTTCGTTCCCGTCAGCTCGCCCGCACGGCTTTGACCCGACAAAGCTTTCGCTCTCGTCCGCTCGTCCGCACGGCTTTGACCCGACAAAGCTTTCGCTCTCGTCCGCTCGTTCGCACGGCTTTAACCCGACAAAGCCTTCGCTCTCGTCCGCTCGTTCGCACGGCTTTAACCCGACAAAGCCTTCGCACTAGTCCGCTCGTCCGCACGGCTTTAACCCGACAAAGCCTTCGCTCTCGTCCGCTCGTTCGCACGGCTTTAACCCGACAAAGCCTTCGCTCTCGTCCGCTCGTTCGCACGGCTTTAACCCGACAAAGCCTTCGCTCTCGTCCGCTCGTCCGCACGGCTTTGCCCCGACAAAGCCTTCACTCCCGTCCGATACGTCCGCACGGCTAGGGGGCCCAGCAAGGCCCTAGCCTTTCCTCGACCTCGACGCTCTTACAAGGTACAACGCAGTCCACGTAACGACTCGCTGTTACGGACTGTTCTACCACTGCAACATCTGACTCACGTATGACCCGTCGTACGAGTCAACAACCCGATCGACACACCCTTGGTTAACCACAACATACCGTCACAACCAGGGATATCGATCTACCAACCTCGATCGACCATCTAGCTGTACCCAACGACCAGCACCGACCATCTAGCTGAACTCAACGACTCGACCGACCTCAGCTTACCAGCATCCAACGTCTAGCTGAACTCAACGACTCGACCGACCTCAGCTTACCAGCATCCAACATCTAGCTGTACTCAACGACTCGACCTACGCCAGCGACCCTCGTCGAACGCCCAACTGCGAACACATACAACCGCCACGGACATTTACATTCACGCTTGTAAATACGACGAAATAAATTGTCATTTGTAATTATCATTATCTCACCTTTGTTCCTTCATATTACTTTGGCTGTTCTCATTCACATAAATTCATTTGCGGGGTCGACATACTTATAGGCCCCGCAACAAGTGGTGACCCCGAACGTGAATACAGACAGAGCAATGGAGGGCAGCGGTGAGTCCGATACATTAATGGCAAACGTCACCGTGGCGTTGCCAACGTACAATCCAGATGTACATTCCTGGTTCCAACAAGTCGAAACCATCTTCCTCATGCTGAGGATAAGATCCCAGCGCATCAAAGTAGCCAACTTGATGCAGAAATTGCCACCAGACGTTATCAGCCGGATTACGGATGCTCTCGCTGAACTCCCAGAGAAAAAACCCTACGACTACCTTAAGGACATAATCCTTAAACGTACAGGCCGCTCTGAAGAAGAAAGAATCCGGGACGTCCTTCAAAACATCACGATCGGAGACAGGACACCAGCCCAACTTTTAAGATTCATGAAGAGTCAGTTAGGCTCGAAGCATGTCTCAGAGACCGTCCTGCGAACCCTATGGATGGAGCGACTACCATCATGGGTCTCGCAAATAATTGCTCCAATGTCCCGATCCACCGCATTGGACGACTTGGCCGACTCCGCTGATTTGGTGTTCGAACGATCCAACAACATCACCTCTGTCCAGGCACCAACATCGGAGTCGCAAACAACAAAAGAGCTGCGAGCCATGAAAAAAATGATGGCAGACCTGCAAAAACAACTTCACGAGATGAAGGTCACCCGACGACAGAGGCCAAGGGATAGGACGCATAGTCGCCATCGACGCCCTCGAACCCCTAGTAATCACCGGACCAACGACGAAGACATTTGCTGGTATCATCAGACATTTGGAGACCAAGCAAAGAAATGCAGGCCGTACTGCAAATTCACGTCGGCCCAGGAAAACTAGGAAACCGGAGGGTAACGACGACGAACCCATCCGGTAACGAACTAAAGACATGTCGTCTCTTCTATATATGGGACCGGAGGAATAAAATAAAATTCCTTGTAGACACGGGTGCAGCCATCAGCGTCATACCTCACACAATTGACCCATCCACTAAGCCCACCCCACTCAAACTACAAGCAGCCAACGGTTCCACTATAGACACGTACGGTGGAAAGACGCTCTCTCTAAACATTGGCATGCGGCGTGACTACACTTGGACCTTCACGCTGGCCAACGTCAAAATACCAATCCTCGGCGCAGACTTCCTGGCGCACTACGAACTATCGGTTCACATGAACCCACGAACATTGTCGGATACCTTGACGAACCTCCACGTCATAGGGACGCCAGCACGACACAGCACCACGGGGATCGGAATCGCAGCATGCCATGGCCAGGATTACGTGGACATCCTGAATCAGTTCGTGGATATAACACAACCATTCAAATCCACTGATTCGGGTGTCCACCAAACGCAACACCACATCAAAACGAGTGGTCCACCAGCACACTCCCAACCCAGACGACTCGCGCCACACAAACTGGCTTATGCTAAAGAGCAGTTTGAACAGATGCTAAACGACGGCATCATACGACCCTCGGACAGCCCCTACGCTTCACCTCTACACCTGGTACCGAAACCTGGAAACAAGGAGTTCCGGATATGCGTCGATTACAGGAAACTGAACGCCTCCACAGTTCCTGACCGATATCCGGTACCCCACATCCACGATTTTGCTTCCGGACTGCAGGGTTCTCGTATCTTCTCGAAAATAGACCTTACGAAGGCATACCATCAGATCCCTGTAGCTCCGGAAGACATCCCAAAAACAGCAGTTACGACACCGTTTGGCCTGTATGAATTCCTAAAAATGCCATTCGGTCTACGTAACGCGGCACAAACCTTCCAACGCTTGATGGACGAAGTCCTGCGTGGTCTACCCTATGTATATGCGTACATCGACGATATCCTGGTAGCCAGCAAAGACGATGATTCTCACAAACAACACCTACGTGAAGTGTTCAGACGACTTTCACATTACGGATTACGTCTGAACCTTGACAAGTGTGTTTTCGGGGCGCCCAGCATCGAATTCCTTGGACACAACACCGATGCTGAGGGAATAACCCCTCTACCAACGAAGATCAGTGCAATCCAGGATTTTCCAACGCCGACGTCAATGAAACAGCTGCGACGTTTCATTGGAATGATAAACTTCTACAGAAGGTTCATCCCAAAGTGTTCCACTATTCTCCAACCTCTTACGAACTTACTACAGAGGAAGAATAGGAACATTTCACTAGAAACAGACGCTCTTCACGCATTCAACGCCGCAAAGACCGCGCTGGTGAACTTCACCAAACTCTCGTACATTAAGGACGACCCAAAAACGCATCTCGCCCTTACGACTGACGCATCAGACGCCGGAGTAGGAGCTGTAGTTGAACAGGAATACGACTCCCAACGCAAACCAATCGCATTCTTTTCGGCCAAGCTTTCACCAGCACAGAGAAGGTACAGTACCTTTTCACGAGAGTTGCTGGCCATATACTTGGCCGTCAAGCATTTTAGACACCTCCTAGAAGGCAGAGACTTCGTGATCTACACAGACCACAAACCACTGACGACAGCAATGAGAACTAACTCCGACAAGTACACAGCTCGGGAAATTCGACATCTCGATTACTTGTCACAGTTTTCCACCGACATACGTCACGTCAAGGGGAAGGATAACACGGTCGCAGACACTTTATCCCGGACAGATATCCACGCTCTGGATAACGATGTTCTGAGTCAGGATTTAATCGCGAAAGAACAAAAATCCGACTCAACATTACAAGAGGTGAAAACGAACACCTCCCTGAAACTTCAGGAGTTCCCAGTACCTCTCAGCGACGGAAGACTGTACTGCGACATCAGCCAGGCCAACCCAAGGCCCTACGTCCCCCCGGCATTACGAAAACAAGTATTTCGACACTTACACGGATTGTCACACCCGAGTAAACGTGCGACCGTCAAACTCATTACTGAACGCTTCGTCTGGCCCAACATGAACACAGACATCCGCGAATGGGTCTCTACGTGTCTAAAATGCCAGCAGTATAAAATCCACCGGCACACAAAATCTCCTATTGGCACCTTCAGCAGTCCTGACGCACGTTTTTCCCACTTACACATCGACCTGGTCGGACCAATGCCAATGAGTCAGGACTACCAATATCTATTGACGGTGGTGGACCGCTTCTCACGATGGCCCACTGCTGTGCCTATCAAGGACATCTCAGCAAGCACTGTTGCCAAGACCATTCTGAAAGAATGGATAAGTACGTTTGGTACACCTCAAGTCATCACAACCGATAGAGGAGCACAGTTCCAATCATCCCTCTTTCAGGAATTCTCGAACCTACTCGGCGTCAAACACATAAAAACGACTGCTTACCACCCACAGGCTAACGGCCTTGTTGAGAGGTTCCACAGATCTTTAAAAACCTCTTTGGCCGCTAGAACTGACTCAACAAACTGGGTGGATGAATTGCCTCTGATCCTCCTCGCATGGAGAAACACTGTCAGGGAAGACATTGGATGTTCGCCTGCCGAACTTGTTTTCGGCACACCGCTCTCACTCCCGGGTGAATATTTCAACGACTCCCTCGACACAGCTTCAAAGCCATCAACCCCGTTCATCCAGGAGCTCCGCCACAAGATGGCACGTTTAAAATATACTCCTCCTCGACAGCAACAGACAGGCACATTCATACCACAACATCTCCGGGACTGTAAGTACGTTTTCGTACGAAACGACACCGTAAGAAAACCGCTCACACCAGCTTACCAAGGTCCATATAAAGTGATACGACACTCCAACAAACACATCACGATTAGGCGCGGTAACACGACCGATACTGTTTCTATCGACAGGACTAAACCAGCGTTTTTGGAGAACCAACACCCCACCGAATCAACGACACCTTCTTCCGAAAGTACTCCAATGCCATCACGTCAGCAAACCCGATCTGGAAGGAAGGTCACTTTCCCTAGCAACCTACGGACCGATTATTACTACTAATTGATGGACGATCAATTATCTAGGGAGAGGGCCTTGCCGCGACCGGCCGACAAACCCTTGCCGCGACCTGCCGATAAACCTAAAAACATATCAAATTACACGCCCGAGTTAGGACGATAATATCCGAGTACGACCGGAACTGACTAAGCCCTTTTTTCTTGCTAACGACCTTGACATCTAGTTATAGCTAAAAGAAAAGGGAGAATTAAAATTAATAACATTCACAAAACACTTCGGCCAAAAATTACCTGATAAGACTTGAACTAATAGTCGTCGCCAGCCTATAGCAGGTTAGGAAAATACTTTACGGCTACACTCATTTTTTATCAAAGAATTTTATATCCACGCGGCTGGAGCTGTGTGTCACAGCACCTTCGTAATATCAGCAAGCCCTTTTCAACCCTCGTTGGCACGCTCCTAGCGAAGCTCATTAAGGAGGAATCCTGCATTCTGTGCGGTCGCATTCACCTTAACTTCCGACGTTGATCCCACTTCTCGTGGTAGATCCCCCTTTTTTTTTTCCCACCTACATAGGTATGCACAAAGGTCCTTTTTAGGACCATAAGAGGTCTCTGTCTGCGGGTCAGAGCATCTCTGACTGGTCAGTAATGATCAGTCGAAGTAGACGGCCAGGCGGCAAACACGAAGACGGATTCTAAGACCAACCGGTCTTAACTCTCAGTCGGTTCCGATAGTCCGATAAGCTGCGCAGCGCTAATGGCACGGTCCAGCCTTTAGCTACTCCTTCGCTATCTGCGCAGCGCTAAGATAACGCCCATCTTAGCCTCGGCCTTCTGGCCTGTCCGCTCGACAGCTCGGCTTTGACCCGACAAAGCCTTCGCTGCTGTCCGCTCGTCCGCACGGCTTTGACCCGACAAAGCCTTCGTTCCCGTCAGCTCGCCCGCACGGCTTTGACCCGACAAAGCTTTCGCTCTCGTCCGCTCGTCCGCACGGCTTTGACCCGACAAAGCTTTCGCTCTCGTCCGCTCGTTCGCACGGCTTTAACCCGACAAAGCCTTCGCTCTCGTCCGCTCGTTCGCACGGCTTTAACCCGACAAAGCCTTCGCACTAGTCCGCTCGTCCGCACGGCTTTAACCCGACAAAGCCTTCGCTCTCGTCCGCTCGTTCGCACGGCTTTAACCCGACAAAGCCTTCGCTCTCGTCCGCTCGTTCGCACGGCTTTAACCCGACAAAGCCTTCGCTCTCGTCCGCTCGTCCGCACGGCTTTGCCCCGACAAAGCCTTCACTCCCGTCCGATACGTCCGCACGGCTAGGGGGCCCAGCAAGGCCCTAGCCTTTCCTCGACCTCGACGCTCTTACAAGGTACAACGCAGTCCACGTAACGACTCGCTGTTACGGACTGTTCTACCACTGCAACATCTGACTCACGTACGACCCGTCGTACGAGTCAACAACCCGATCGACACACCCTTGGTTAACCACAACATACCGTCACAACCAGGGATATCGATCTACCAACCTCGATCGACCATCTAGCTGTACCCAACGACCAGCACCGACCATCTAGCTGAACTCAACGACTCGACCGACCTCAGCTTACCAGCATCCAACGTCTAGCTGAACTCAACGACTCGACCGACCTCAGCTTACCAGCATCCAACATCTAGCTGTACTCAACGATTCGACCTACGCCAGCGACCCTCGTCGAACGCCCAACTGCGAACACATACAACCGCCACGGACATTTACATTCACGCTTGTAAATACGACGAAATAAATTGTCATTTGTAATTATCATTATCTCACCTTTGTTCCTTCATATTACTTTGGCTGTTCTCATTCACATAAATTCATTTGCGGGGTCGACATACTTATAGGCCCCGCAACAAACCTATTATGACTGAAGACGGTAGAATTGGACAACACGGCAGCGAATATGAAAACGTTTTAGGGTACAAATACTATCTCATCTTGGATATCATAAACATTGCATATACAGAAAGGATTAATTTAAAAAACAAAAAACAAAACAAACAATCCTTTTGTAGTGGTACATGTAATTGTTAAGTGGATATGTTACTCTCCAATTTGTAGTGAGTTAGTGTGAGTCAGTTCCCGTCCGTATTTTACGGGTATCACTTTCACGTTTAGTTCCACCACAAATACAACACAAATTTTACAAGCACGTAAACAAACGGAATATGGCAACAACGAACATTAAGAAACAAACAATTTAATAATCATAACAAACAGGATAAAAATAATTAGAATAACAATGTTCATGTTATGTACGAACGGCCTTAGTAGAAAATAGAGTTGTGGCCAGTTGAATGAAAATAGGATTGTTCGCCCGTGTGTGTGTGTGTGTGTGTGTGTGTGTTTACATGTTAATAAAGTCTATCAAGTAAATGGGTCCATAGTTGGCCGAAGTAAAGAAGATAAAAATTTGACTTTACTTACATACATGGGTATGTGTGTGTGTATATAAGTGATGGACCGTAAGTATGATCTTCGTTTTCTTAAGTCTGCATGTGCGTTTTCTTATGATCTTTGGCGACAAAGTGTCGCATTGGTAAAATAAGGTTGCAGCCTTTTCCCTTTGAGTCTTATAGTATGGCTCTCTGCTGTCCGTTCATGACATCTCATAGTAGGAAGGTTTTTTGAAAGTGGAAGGAATGAATGACCTGGTTGATTAAATTCTTCGTTATTTATTCTTTTGGGGATCACTTAAATGGATCAAAAATAGTTTTATTGCGGGTCCTAAAATTCCAGCACGCAGACATTTCTTGACCAATCAGATTCGTATATTTACTTATTTGTTTTAGAGCCTAAAATTTTCTGTTAATTAGTTTCTGAGCCGGATTTTCTAGAATGTTTCGTGTTTTTAGCTGATTGGTGGAAAAATATAAATATGTAACTTTAATGTTAATGCGATTTTGATCCAAAATTTCTAGAATGTTCTTATTCATGTTTTTGGGATTGATTATTTTAAGGCTAGGAAAATGTGTATTCTATACTTTCACAAAAAATAAAACAGCGCTTTGAAAAAAAGAAAGGAAAAATAAAAAGACAAACGTGCCTCGTGCGTACAACTAAGAACTATTTATTACAAAGTAAATAAAAATCAATAAAAGGAATTACAAAGTTTTGAAGAAAAACACTAATTGCTAAAATTAATTGCTATTTTAGCGACCAGTCAAAAAAACTGAATCAAGTAACAATGATACAAATTGTTTCGAAAAAACACTGGGTCACTCATGAATTACAAGGAACTGGTGTCTTCAACGAACAAAGGAGCTGGTACTTACAACTCAAAAAAGGGGTGTTGTATGAATGGAAAAAAGATTTGGAAAGTCTCTTCGGCGAAAAATATCTCTTGGGAAAACCTGATCACTTTCCCGTCAAGAATACAGAGAATAATGCAGACACATTGGGGTTCATTCGGCAATTCTTTCAGCACTTGTATAAGACAGCAAATTCAATTGTTCACCTCGTGGTCAGAGTCGAGACAGCACAAATTCTCAGATGTAGGCAACAGAACATTTCGCCAGGAAGATCACAGCACAGCAGGGCAGCTCTGATGGACACCTCGTGGTCAAAGTCGAGACAGCACAAATTCACAGATACAGGCAACGGCACACCTCTCCAAGATGTCCAGCACAGCAGCAAAATTCTCTGAGGCATCCACTCCCCATTCACTATTTCCCCTTAACTGTAGAGAACAACAAGGTTTAAAAACTGGTACATCCTGCAAAAATTCACAGGAATACAAAAATAACGTTGAAAAGGGTTATTCTCTCAGCAGGCGGTGTTAGTTTCAAAAAATCCCGTCATTTCCTTCCGGCAGTGAGAGCCATAAAACCCCTCCCAAGAAAATGTTCTCATTACAATAAAATAATTCCAACAATACCTCTGTCAAGAAGAACATATCTACGAGGAGAGATATACTAGTCCAAGCAGCTGAAATATTTAACCCTTTGTCACTTTGTACACCAGTTACAGTTAAAGCAAAGTCACTACAACTACGAAGATTGTAGTCGCTTAAACTGGGCTTTTTTAGTTAGCGACCATAGTCGAGGGTGACCCGAAGGCTCCCTTTTCGATAGCTACTACACCAAGGTGTAGGGGAGGGCGCTACTCCATTCCCAGGATTGCTCCACTTTACCCTTGAACCGTACCTTATAATGCTGAGTGTTAAGCAAGGTGGTATCAAGTTCCATTTTTAAAGTCTTTGGTATGACTCGACCTGGGATTGAACCCAGGTCTCCCGGGCCATTGGCGAACACCCTAACCGCTGGGCCAATGTCCCAAATCTTACAACTGGTCCTTACCTGGGAGGAAGTCACTTTGCATTCTGGGATTTCTAACAGATATGGGTCCTTATATAATTGTTCCCCTTACACTGTCCACGTTAATCTACCAGGAAGAGGTAAAGGGTATATGTCTAAACTATGGCGCACTTCGGGCGACAGCTACATTGCCACCAAATTTACAAAAGAAGTTTGAGTATGTTTGTAATTTTATTGTTTTTTGTGTGAGTTTGATTTTTTAAAAAAATTTTTTTATTATGAATTGTTCTCGACTAGCACAACTAGTTTTTGAATTGAGCGTTTCCAGATGTCCTTTGTTATTGTGCAAAATCTCCCAATTTAATATTTGCAGGAATTTGATGTCTTTCTTTTGGTATCAAGGAAGTTCATATCAAGCGCTCTATCAACCTGATAGGTTCTGAATTTGCATTATTGTTTTTGCAGACATCCCGATCAATAAATGTGTTGCTGCTCTGAGTATCCAATAAGGCATACGCCTGTATTTCTGGGCTTTCAACATTTAGACAGGAGAGCCATACTGGTATCATCATAGACGTCTAACTGCTTTTGTTTGCTCTCTTGAAGCACAAAGCAGTAAAAGCCTTCTCTTCCTTGGTTGCTTCAGCTCCTTTGGTCTGAAACTGTTCCTCGTGAAGAGGTGTGGGATGAATCTGTTTGCAAATATTGCAGGTGACCTTTTTCTTACAATCTTTTGCGAAATGGGCTACCTTGAGACAACTAAGACACATTGTTGCTGAGAACAAGCCTTCTTTCTCTTGTCGTGTGACAGAGCCCGAAATCCTTCACATTTGTATAGGAAGTTATTCAGCTTGCAAAAGTGGCACTCCATCTGCCATGGGGTCTAGGCATCTGAATTGTTGAGCTTGGGGACTTTGTGACCCTCCTTGATCTTAAGACGTCTTGCCATTGGTGTGCTTGTAAATGTTGCTAGTACACTGACTTTTTTTAACGGACGTTTTTTAATTTTCTCAGAACTTCCTTCGGCTTTTTTTAAGTAATGAAGGGAAGAAATCGAATTATATGTATTACGTGCTTCCTCCGCCACAAACTCAGTAAATTCATTGAAGCATTTTTTCTATCTGACACCTTAATTGTTCAGACTGTCTCATTTCTTGAGATTGAGTCTCTTGGGATATGCATAGGCTTCAGACAGTTTGCTTTGATCGCATCGTTCCATTGTAATGAATTTAAAAATCGACCGATGAAAGGGTTGAAGGGAAAACACTCTTTATAAAACAAAAGTCTATTTATTTTATTTTTTTTTTTCGTTAATTTTTTTTTCAAGAGCAATGAAAACCAAAAACACCTTCGGTAGACTATAAATTGACGAAAGGATTAGGACTCACCGTTTATCTGTCCCTATCATTTTGTTTGGGTACCTTTCTTCGCGGTAAATGTTCGGGGGCTTTTTGTTTCGTTTGTTTTTGTTTTTTTATCTATTAGCGAGGTATTTCACTGCTAAATGACTAGTATTTCATTATAGAAACTCCTTGATGCCTTTTTCTGGTTGAAAATTAAAACACAAGTTTCCACTGATGTTTGACTGAACGCTAGTTTTATTCTGCTTAAATTCAAGACACTGTGAAATACTGAAATGAAAAGGGTATAAACAACAATTAAAAGTTAATATTCTTACAATAAGTGTTCTTATAAGATACAGAAATTTCACGGGAAAGTTAAGAAAAGAAATTTATCTATGCACCGTAACCAGTTTCAAAGAACTACTTAGGTTCAATTCTTAAGAAACAAAATTCCCTTCAAATCTTAAAACTGGTGTTAGCCTGGGCGGAAGTCACTTTGCATTCTGGGATTTCTAACAGATATGGGTCCTAATATTATTGTTTCCTTTATACTGTCCATGTTAATCTACCAGGAAAGGGTAAAGGATATATTTCTTAACTATGGCGTACTTAGGGCGTCAGCTACAGCTACAGCATCTGTATTTCTGTGGCTACACAAGTTTTGCTATCATGGCTACTCAATGAAAAAATCAAGGCAAAAAGGTCTGTACTCCAGAAACAGGTTGAAGGATATTCGGGGTATGAAGGAGCAGTTGAGCCAAAAATACAAAATTAATATTTATTGCAAGTACGTCCCCTCTGCCGACAATATGGTCGACCTTCTTTCTGGAGGTATCATTCTTGAAAAATTTATAAAGAATCTAGACTATTGGACATATGGACCTAGTTGGCTGGTTGAAAAACTAGAGAAATGGCCGACGAGCAGTATGAGTTGTTTAAGCCAGGAGAATAAGTGCCACGTGGAAAATGTTTTCCAGATTATATTGGTTGAAACTGTTAATGAATCACTGATTACCTTTGATAGGTTCTCGGATTTCAAAAAATTATGAAAGGCAAACACCTTCATATTCAAATTTCTAAACAAGTGCAAACGTACAAAGGAGTCCCCAGACCCCAACATTCCGCACGAATTAAAAGAGTTAATGGGTTTGTGGAAATATGCTGCCCCAGCCATTTATACCCACTAAAGTTATCCCTTACACACAACTATTTTCTTGATACTCTAGCAGATGAAGATAATTCACTTCCTTCAAGGGGTCGTAGGGAAGCTAACTCTACAGAATCACCAAACAAAGTGACAAGTACCAGGTCTAAAAGAAAAAAGAAATTCACATCAGACCCTGAATATCTTTATTATTAAAAATGATAGAATAGACAGAATAATACCCGAAACATCAGAGTAGTCTGCCCGTAAATGTTTCTTTAAAAACAAATAATAATCAAAATCAAAAAAGGATCCAATTCCCTTTAAGATGTGAGGGGATTTAGGAATTAACAGTAAAAACTCCCAACCGGATATTAACTCGTCGGCTGCCAGATACAAAATGTATAAATGCGTCGCCACGCATAAGGCTCCACGCATCCATCCGGTTAAAATCAGAAAAAAGAAAAATAATAAAATGTAAAGTGGCCAATGAGAAGCGGTCGCGCCAAAATTAGAAGGATTTCGGAGTGGCGAATTTGGAGTCGGTGAAGAGAGATAAATACTCAGGTTTTCTGTGAACCGACCTCTCTTTTCGGGTAGTGACGTCGAACCGACAACACCGATTTTACTATCTGGTGTTTTGGGCACCACGCTGTGTCTTGGGACGTAGCGTTGGTTAGTCCATTCACCAAGTAAATAAAGGAAAGTATGAAAGAAATATTTTCGTCTCCTATCTGTTTCTATCTTTTCTTTTTGCATATTTCTTTTGGACTTTCTTTGGGCAAGGCATTCCGCCGGCCAGTCAACGTGGGGTAAAACAAAATAACCAAAATATGGAGTCAGACATCTTACGGCAACACAGCCTTGCCCTTAGCCACTGACCTCCTAAAAACCTTTAAACCCCACAGATGATAACATACAATAATTTCATCATGGCATGTTTTTTCTCTCGTTGGGAGAGTGTTGGGTATCACCTACCTTTTCAGCATAATGAGCTAGACCATCTACCATATATCGCAGTAGCTCTAATACCAAGAGGTTCCAGTCCAGATCAGTCTGGTACGGATCTGGCCGAGTGTGTCTTGGCACCTGGAGATTTCCTTCGGCCTCAGGGGGCCTTTCCCCCAGGCTTTTACTCCCTTCGGGGAGGTTGGATTTATCGCCCGGCGCCCCTAATAAGGGGAATGCCGTAGGTATTTTTGCGCCCGGACCCACCTAAAAAAGGCCTTGTGCCACACTTGCCCGTTAGGTGGGGCGTGCAACAAATACTCCAGTCCAGATCAGTCTACGAGTCAGACCAGAAGAGCCGTTCCTATTGTTGAAGTATATCCTTACTCTATCACTAATCCTATGTTCTTACTAGTAACAGTCTCTCTCTTGTAAATACTTGTTCCTGTAAATATAACTCTTTTTCCTCGTATCTCGTGGTTTGTCTTTTTATTACTACTACCTGCGTTCATTAACCAGAACACAACAGTTTGATACCCAACAGAGAGTATAAAAATATATATAACTAACTTTAGATCGTTTATAGATAAATCGATATAATTTCTAAAGACCTACCCTTGTTGGCAGGGCTTTGAATACACAGACTGTATCCCCTGCAGAGAGGTAAGACACCCCTAAAAAGTGGTGTCCTGGGTACGACACTAAACTGCTTCTGATGGTGAGGCACTAATTCAGGAGATCTGTGAATTGTGGAATACCCTTTCATTGATAATACTATCAGATATACTCTCATCAGGAGCAGTAGTATCTGTTAGGGACTCATCTATGGGTCAAATAGATCTGTTTAAAGATCATTTATCATCAATAAGACTATGTGAAAAAAGTCTCTTAAGAAACAACAATACAAAAATGTAAATATGAACGTACAATGAACGTGATTCCCTAACCTGTAGACATAGAATAAACCAAGACAAGTTGATATGCTATTAAAATCAATCAATCAATTCAAACAAGCCATGATTGATATAAAGATTAAACATAACTCTTCCCATGAATTAAATGTTTGATTTATCTAGAAATGCTTAAAAGGATCTAAAAGGGTATCAATTTGTATGATTTTTCCCATTGTATAAAATATCTATTGTCTATTAGCAAATGAAAAACGGAAACTGTTTTGAAAAGCAATAAAGTATTACTATATTTGATAGCATATAAAACCGCTTCCCTTTTACATTTAATACAGTAACATGTGATGTCTTCAACCACTATAAACTGTTGTAAATTTCAAATAATTGTCAACTAAGAAGTGAACGTTTCATATCATATTTTCTACGGATGAAATATTTTCTCTATTGTAGTTCTTTCCATAGCTAATTATTATGTTTTGTACCAGGGGTTCTGAATGAGAATGGCTGGGCAATATTTTTCAGATACCTGACACCTGACCTTTTAGCCTTTCTCTCTTCAGAATTGTTGCAAAAAATATTTGCATGTAAGCAATTCCATCAATTTTTCCTTCATATAATGAACATTCTTACATTGACTTCCTGCATTCTTTCATTGCTTGAAATTATGATGAAAATTTCTTAGAAATCAGAATGAAGATAGTGAAGATTGTGAATATTAGCTAGCAAGTGAAGGAACTCAGAATTTCAAGAAGTGTCATTTGAGGAATACTTTTGAAGATTCAAGGCAGTGGAACTGTTTTGGATCAAGCAAGATGTGATTGCCCTCAAAAGCTTCAGCATAGAATGGTAGGGAAACTGATCAGAATAGCAAAAGATCAACCTAAGAAGTCTGCAAGAATGTGATGTATCCAATATGTTGATACCACTAAGTAACTCCTTCTTGAAGATAGACTGAAGGGGTATATTTTAGCTAAGAAATAAGTATTAAACAAAAAGTATTTGAAGGCAAGATTAAGTTAGTCAAAAAGTTATAATAAATTCCATGCAGATGCTTGAAATAAAATTATATTCAGTGATGAAACTAAGATGGAGCTATATTTTAGTCAATTTGTCTGAGGGCCAATAGAAAAGCTTAATGACTCACATTGCACAACGAAACCAGTGAAGTTTGGAGGGTGAGAGCCTGATTCTTTAGGGATATATAAAAAATAATGGTTCAAGAAATTTGATTGAACTAGATAGTAATTTTAATAGTGCCATACACATCCAGATTTGAATGAAGGTGAGATTTTTCCAGATTTATTTTTAACCCTAACCCTGCTGAGCTTCATGCAACACAACAAAGTCTGGTAGATGAAAGCGTTACATATTGAAAGATTGTCCAGCTCAGAGCTAAAATATATCATAGAGCAAATGGGGACAGAATAAAAGAGAAGAATCTGTGCAATCTTGAAGAGTTGTGGGAACTCAGACACAGAGAATGGAATCTCATATCTGTGAAGATGGTGAACAATTTGTATGAATCTCTTCCCAGGTGCATTGAAACAACTATTGAAGGTAAGGGAAATCACACAACATATTAACAATGTTGTACATTCTTGAAATAATCATTAGTGATGCGTCTTTATTATAGACATTTTTCTATTTTAAAATTCTTGGTTTATAGAGAGTGACTGAAAATGCAATGCTATTTTTGGATGCTGTCAGAAACCCATTTACAGAATATGATAATTAGGTATAGAAATAATTCCAATTGGATCAACATTTCATCTGTAGAAATCCTGTTTTTTATAGCGAATAAGATGCCACAAATTTGGAACAAGACTCCCTGAAGATTTTTTCCTATGTAATCAGAGTAATTTTAAACATCATTAGTCATTATCAAGAACATAAGTTCCATCGTATTGTTAGTGGAAACTAGAAAATTGTGATGTTATCAAGGAATTTTTAAATGAGAATGTTCATAACATGCTGGGGATGTAATGTGGGAATGGGTGTTGGGTTGGAGGGTCTTAGGTTCAATGTTTGAAAAATAGCCATAAAATATCATGTAATTGGCTTTGTCTCAATTGTAGGATAATGTATATATATCAACTGAACTTTATTCCTTCACTCCCAGGTTGTAAGATATTTTGTTTAATATGGGCTGTATCATCTTTATTAGGATATCTTCAATTATTCAGAGCCTTTTTTGTAATTAGTGCTATGTCAAATTTGTATATTACCATTCTATATTAGTAGGAGTGTTAAAGTGCAACTAATACATACAGACTGTTTACTAATGGCAACATAACATTCCAAGTCAACCCAAAGATACAATCCAAAAGGCTTAGCATATCTTTAGACCTCATCTTTGAGTTTCACATTTATTATTATTGTTGATGTTGTTGTAGCTTTATTAAACAGAAATAGTTATCAAAATGTGTGCATGTCATTTTGATATTTAATTTGAACCTTTGATCCTTTACTTAGATATCTAAAGATAAAAAAGATTGTTGTTACCTATGACAATAAAAAGGGAAAATGGAATGCGAGAAAACCTATCAAATCAAAGGCAATTTGTTTATTCAATTCAACCAAATCATTTTACTTGAGCTTTTAAATATAGGACAATATTTTATCTATTTTCTCTAACCTGATGATTTCATTGCAAAAACAAATCAAAATTTCTCTTCTTCAACGTCGGTTGAATGAAATGAATCTCATCATTTTGAATTGATACAAATTCAATTTAATCTTTTTTTTTTAAAGACATCTATGTACTTTAAGTTAATATTGCTGTGTGATTTCTTGTTTATGAAAATAAGCTATAACTGATGTCATAGAGATGATGAAGTATATTTTCTCAAGAAATGTTATTTGTCATTTTATCAATGACACTATTTTTCTGCATTTCCACTACAATTCCCCAATCTATGCTGACTAAAATGAATATTGTTCAATCTCCTTTGGCGCTTATATCAAAGTATTCATTGCTTTCATCCCTCCAAAATGCTGGTACACATCACTATGATTTTTAGACAAGATATCAACACAACAATGACCACACTGGTAGAAAATGCAGAAACAGCTTCCTTGGTTTTGAGAAGTATTTGTTATGCAGAGAGGGACTCCCATCAAAGACCTACCAAATGAATGTCCTACTCAGAATAGTGAATAATTTCCCAGAGTTAAGCTTGCTTCCCACAACCCATTCATCATGAAGGGATTATCATAGCATACCAGCTAAAATCCCAGTAAAAAACACAAAATCATCTGTCATGTCAGCTAAACCATAATGTCCGGGTACATATCGAGGGGAACTTTTTTCTGTTGTCTAAACAAGAATTATTTTCAAGATGAATTAATTCTCTTTGGATTGTCTTGGAGATAGATCTTAACCACAGGATAAAATATGTGGTATTAAAAGGATCATTATAATGAGATATTTCATTATTACATATACAAAAGAGGAACTTCTTGTCTGTGATTAAAGAAAATTTTTGCCACTGAAGACCATTTAATAGGCGCCTCTTTCCTCCTATATAGACACAGCAGTCACCAACCAAACCAGCACATTCAGCTGCCAAACAGCCATGGGCTGAGAGAAATTTACGTATTTCCTGTGGTCATAGCACACCAACCAAAGGCCTTATTAACAGCAGCTGACAACACATAATTACTGGCCAATCCAGGAGCAGATATCTTAACTCCTGCCAGCAAACAACACAGGACCCAACCAATCACTGCAGCTCGCTTAAACAGTTTTTTTCTGAACTAATTTACAAAAGTCATAATCAGCTTTTTTAAGGTTTATTTAAGAAAGTATTCAGAGGATCACTTCTGATCGCCTCACTACACTCTTTTGCAGAAGACAATAACACAACAGCCAGCCAGACTTGCAGTAGACCTGCAACACTAGATCCCGCATCACCAAACCAGTTTCTGCATTTCAAGACATGCAGCTGACCAGCTCCCGCATAAAACAGTTCCTGTGTTTCCAGCCATGTAGCAGACCAGTTTCTGTATCAGAGAATCAGCTCCTGCAGCACCAAACAGTGGACCAGTTCCTGTACCTCAGCACACAAATACCTCCAGACAGGTAACAGCATCTACTCCAGAAGCTCACCAGTTGCACACAATATCTTGGTCCACAGGCAGACCAACAACTATTTCCTTGTTATCAATTCACCAAATAAAAGCTTGGAATTTCAAATTATCTCTCTTGTCTTTGTCATCCTTAACTAGTTTGTAATCAATCACTTTATTTACAAAAGTTTGTGGAAATAACGAATTATTGACCTCACCCCAATGTGAGTTGAGACAACTGGAAGAAATGAAAAAAACAAAAAGTGACAAACCAAATTGCCAGGTATGTTGCACCTGATACAAACTATATTTTTTAAACTATAACTCTTCTTCTTTACAAAGGTTTGTAGAACTGACTTTGGCACATCACCACAACAAATGTTTATATCCTGATATTAAACTATAACAGTGAAAACAATCCAGACAAGTGACGACACAAAATATTTAGAGCATAATATCATCTTGCAGCATACTTATAAAATACTTTCATCCAATGCAGGCACAATATCACATAGCATTCTTTCAATTCAGCTTTCATTCAACTTAGACCTCAAATCATCCCGCAGTATTTTTTCACCACAGCTTACATTCAATACATACCTCTAATTATCCAGCAGCATTCCCCCCCCCATGCTTTTCTCCAACACAGACCTCAAATCATCCAGCATCATTCTTCCAACACAGCTTTTGTACACCTCAAATCATCAAGCAGAATTCTTCAAACACAGATTTCATCCAACACAAACCTCAAATCATCCAACAACATTCTTTCATGATTTCATCTAACACCAACTTTAAAAAACCTAGCAGCATTCTTATAAGACAGATTTCATCCAAGACAGACATCAAATCATCCAGCAGCATTCTTTCAACATGCTTTCATCCAACATATATGACAAAACATTCAGCAGCATTCTTTCCACACATTTTTCATCCAACACACACCTCAAATCATCCAGCAGCATTCTTTCCACACATCTTTCATCCAACACACACCTCAAATCATCCAGCAGCATTCTCTCAAAACAGCTTTTGTCTAACACAGGCCTCAATCATCCAGCAGCATTCTCTCAACACAGCTTTTGTCTAACACAGGCCTCAATCACCCAGCAGTATTCTCTCAACACAGCTTTTGTCTAACACAGGCCTCAATCATCCAGCAGCATTCTCTCAACACAGCTTTTGTCTAACACAGGCCTCAATCATCCAGCAGCATTCTGTCAACACAGCTTTTGTCTAACACAGGCCTCAATCATCCAGCAGCATTCTCTCAACACAGCTTTTGTCTAACACAGGCCTCAATCATCCAGCAGCATTCTCTCAACACAGCTTTTGTCTAACACAGGCCTCAATCATCCAGCAGCATTCTCTCAACACAGCTTTTGTCTAACACAGGCCTCAATCATCCAGCAGCATTCTCTCAACACAGCTTTTGTCTAACACAGGCCTCAATCATCCAGCAGCATTCTCTCAACACAGCTTTTGTCTAACACAGGCCTCAATCATCCAGCAGCATTCTCTCAACACAGCTTTTGTCTAACACAGGCCTCAATCATTCAGCAGCATTCTCTCAACACAGCTTTTGTCTAACACAGGCCTCAATCATTCAGCAGCATTCTCTCAACACAGCTTTTGTCTAACACAGGCCTCAATCATCCAGCATTATTCTGTCAACACAGCTTTTGTCTAACACAGGCCTCAATCATCCAGCAGCATTCTCTCAAAACAGCTTTTGTCTAACACAGGCCTCAATCATCCAGCATTATTCTGTCAACACAGCTTTTGTCTAACACAGGCCTCAATCATCCAGCAACATTCTCTCAACACAGCTTTTGTCTAACACAGGCCTCAATCATCCAGCAGCATTCTCTCAACACAGCTTTTGTCTAACACAGGCCTCAATCATTCAGCAGCATTCTCTCAACACAGCTTTTGTCTAACACAGGCCTCAATCATCTAGCAGTATTCTGTCAACACAGCTTTTATCACACATACACCTCAAATCATCCAGAAGCATTTTTTTCACCAGAGCTTTCACCCAACACAGACCTCCAAACATCCTTTAGCATTCCTCCAACCAAGCATTCACCCAACACACACCTCAAATTATTCAGTAGAATTCTTCCAACCCACCTTTCATCCAACACAGGCCTCAAATCATCCAGCAGCATTCTTCCAGCCCAGCTTTCAACCAACACAGACCTCAAATTATTCAGCAGCATTCTTCCAACACAGATTTCATCCAACACTGACCTCAAATCATCCAGCTGCATTTTTTTGACACATTTTTTATCCAACACAGATCTCAAATCATCCAGTAGCATTTTTCCACCATTAGCTTTCACCTAACACAGGCCTTCAAATACCCAGCAGCATTCTTTCAACACCACTTTCATCCAACACAGACCTCAAATCATCTTGCAACATTCTTCCAATACAGCTTTTGTCCAACACAGATCTCACGTTATCTTGCAGGATTTTTATAAGAACTATTAGGTGTCTGACAGCTTGTGTTTATCAACATTAAAATTATTTGTTCATCTAAAAATGTTCTAAACAACATTTTCTCCAACTTGAAACCACATGGTATCTCAGACTAGTAGTTATTACATCTACACCAACAGATCATACAACAGTTCCTCAATGCACGAGCAACAACTCTGTTCAGATAATCATCAGCACTAACATTGACATATATCATTGGTTACCCAGTAACTGAATAAACCAGGATATTGATCATTCAACCTCTGCAACATATGCGTTCACCTCTTAGACTGTCTCTAGTTTCCTGACTATGCAGCTACATTTATGACCTGCAGCAAACACTGAGACCATCCTGATCTAGATTCACTGTAGCCAAGTCTACACCTTTTGACAGCACTGACTTTCAACACCTCAGAGATCTCACAGACATTATACACCAACTGTGATTCTACACCCATGTAAACTTTTTATGTATGACTCACTCAATAAAGGCCTGACATTCTAAATTTACCCTCTTGTCCTAGTTATTTTTCTAGTCCACTGTCAATCGCTTAATTTATCTTATTTACCAACCCCTCCGCTCAGGCAGGATATGACACAAGGTCAATTTTTAAGCGGAGTTTAACACATTTGAATTCAGAGTTTTCCTTCTCCTAGACTAGTCGCCTCACCAAGGCTGAAGAACCTAGTCTGCCCTACTATTTACCCATAGCTGGAGGGAGAATATTTGGATTCATACCTTTACAAAGGGTATTAGTGCTATGTGAAATGTAATCAGGCTCGTCCAGGATTTGAACTCGTGTCGTCGGGTCCACATCCTGCGACAATAACCATTACACCACGGGCACCTCTTTATCAATCGCTTAATTTATGAATGTTTGTTGAAGCTACACATTTAATGCCACCCACAACATTATTTAGTGTTAGTAAAGTGTTAAAGGGAGACATTATTAGAGATGACATGATCAATTGGCTTTATAAAGAAGCATCACTCAGTGGAGCTGTGGTCACCTTTGTTGAAATCTTTCAATGACAATGAATGGTGACTTATTTGACTGGTGTGTCTGCCATCTTAATTTAGTCATGATGTGCTTTATATATCTTCTTTTTTTTTTCATTGTTTTTTTTATCTTTATCACTACCACTTAATCATTCTGTCCTTAATTCAGCATATAACTATATCATAATGATATTTGTAAATAGCATTTTATCTAGATACTGGTGTATTATAATGATTGTAACATAATAGTAATATAAATATCAATAAGTGGTTAGAGTTTCTTTGTCTGTCCTCTATCATATTTACCAACCCCTCCGCTCGGGCAGGATATGACACAAGGTCAATTTTTAAGCGGAGTTTAACACGTTTGAATTCAGAGTTTTCCTTCTCCTAGACTAGTTGCCTCACCAAGGCTGTAGAACTTAATCTGTCTTACTATTTACTCATAGCTGGAGGGAGAATAATTGGATTCATACCTTTCCCAAGGGTATTAGTGCTATGTGAAAATGCAATCAGTCTCGTCCAGGGTTTGAGCTCGTATCGTTGTGTCCTCTATAGATAGCAAAAAAGTTTGATGTACAGTTATTAAATTCGGTATGCATACTGAACCCAGGGGAAAGTTGCTGATATGCCATTAAACAAAGAAACCAAACCGAACCTTTTTTGTTTTATGAATTTATCTTTTATAGTAACAATTATAGTAACAATTATAGTAACAATTACTATTTACTTATAGTAACAATTACTATTTGTAACTGCTCAATGTAAATTTTTGATTGACTGCAAAGATTGTAAAATAGACTTTGTTTGGAAAAATCAAATAAGTAGAAAGGACTTTTGACATTTGTATGTTAGATCATGTCTGATCTAAGTCTGGACCTCTTACCCAGCACTGATGGTTACTTCAGCTTCAGCTTTTTTAGTATAAATAAAATATCTATCGATTGGGTCAGTGAATGTGATTACTTAAATTCCTATGAAGACTAGTACTTTCTCCTCTTATGCTCACCAATATTTTGCAGTATAATTTTCCAGAATTATTTGTATAAAAATGTTTGAAAATGAATACTGTTCAAGAAAAAAGTTTGTGGATTTTCTAATGCGAAAACAGAGATTGCAGAGAAAAAAATCAAGATTATAGGATACAACAATCGCCTGGGAGAAAACTGAAGAGTGCACCAGTGAAAATGATTGAAACAATAAAGGTGAAAATTCAGGTCTTACAATATATTCCAAATGCTTTTTTTTTTTGTCCATTTGTTTATCACCACAAATCAAGGATGGATAGAGAGACTTATTGTTACCTGTGGTTACTAATAAAATCCTAGAGTATGTTTTTTAGCGTGTTAATTTTTGAAAATTCTAAAACTTTTAAAGTTTTTAGTTAGGGGTTCAGTTTACAAAATGAGCAGTGGTCATTCTACACAACAGAAAGTGAGGAGGTTGCAGTTTAGGAAAATTTTTTATCCCAGTAGAAAGCTGTCTGTAAATGAAACTATGTCACCAATGATATCATAATTTCCTTAGTTGTTTACATCATATTCTCAATGATTATTAAATAAATATTGATTAATCTTAATTAGCATTTTATTTATTAATGATGTCTATTAAAGTCTAGCTAAGGTTGTTATCAAAGGATTTATCCAACCTCCCACCGGGTCAGATTTGACACAAGGTCATTTTAATGTAGGGATAATGCACAAATCAAGACTCATGAGTGACCATCACAAAAAAATGCTTGATCTCCTTAACATTCCTTTCTAGAACTACCTCAGGAGGGTCTGCAACCTAGCAGCCTCTATGCCAGAGCAACCTCTAAATATAAGTATAATGCTCAACTGGACCCTTACTTTATGTCCATAATGTTACATAAATCAAATTAACTAAAACATTCTTTGCTAAAATCTTTTTTCATTACTTTTTTCCTATGACATTTTTCTGTCACCTGAAAATCAAGACTTAAAAAATTGTGTGATTTGTTTACATTAGTAACATGAGCAATGGTCACTAGAACAATAAACTGTAATCTCTCAATGATTTTATTAAATCTAAAGTCCTCAAAAAACAGACTTCATTGCAGCAATGGATAATTGGATAATCAACTTATAATCAGTTTACATAACTTAAAGTCATGCATGTAGGGGAGGTTTTCAGCAAGTCTGAATAAATCATGAAATAGTTAACATTTTAATTCAACAAAATTTGAAGATTTAAATCTCTTCATTTTAAAATACTGAAAGAAAGAGAAATAACAATATGTTCAAATCAGTTACATAAAAAGCTAGTTAGTAGAAAATGCAAACACTGTTTTAAGGGTTCATTATTATTTTAGTGGTTGAGAGAGAGAGAGAGAGAGTGAGAGAGAGAGAAAGAGAGATAGAGATCTTGCATCTATCTTTGGATGTTACTGCACTTTCACTACGTTCACCAGTTTTTTTTTTCTTCTACTCACTAACAATTACACAGGCATTGCTTCATTGTAATTATATGATAATTATATAGGGACTTGTTGTTATCATCCATTCTTTTAAATTGTTTTTAAAAACACCATTGTCCGTTTATCTGCCTACTAACTGACCTCAGCCCCTTCTCCCATTCATTTAGAAGAAACATTTAATCAAAATTGGGATCCTTTAAAACAAGAAAAAATATACTTCTGAGTTATATAAATGTGTTTTGAACTAATGGAAAAAGGATTTTTAAATTTAAAGAATTTTTTTATTGTTTTCCATTATTACAAAAGCCGTAATGAGATTTTTGCTGATGAGAGACATGTTCTATTAATAATCTGATTATTTAAATTATATCATAAAGATTTTTAACATTGTATTTTACTAAAGACGTAAAGCATTGAAATATTTTTTAAATATTTTTAATTTAAAGGCTTTACTCAAACATTTCAAATTCTATTGAATTTCAATATTTTAGAGAGGTTACATTTTTCTTTCTTCAAATATAAAGAAAATGAATATTTTTATATAAATAAATCCTTTTTTTCTTTCCTACTAAGTACAAAAACAGAAAGATTAAGACTTCCCCCATTAACTTAGAGAGAAGAATTGTTTCACTATTGAAATATTTTCTCAGTATTTTTATTTCAATTCATCATGTATATTATGAATGGGTTTATGAGGAAAGTCACAGAATTATTTGATTTTTTACAACAAATTGCTAAATTAAGGTTTCTTTTTCTTCATTGCTATATTATAAGGATCTTTTTTTGTATGTATTTAAAATACAACAAAAATATCACATTGTTGAGAGCTTTTTATATTATATATTTTATATTATATTGTACTTCTTATTTCTTGATCTGGAATTAATTATAATACCAATTCTAATTGATAGGATATGATTAAACATTTAGTTTAATGACTACTCAAAGCAGTCTTTAAGTGAATAATTCTCCATTCTAAAAGATTTATTACATAGCTAAGAAATTCCTATTTTAGAAAGAGAGAGTGTGTGTGTGGGAGAGAGAAAGATCAGAAAACCTTTACCTCCTTCTTAATTAGCAAAGGAAATAACAAAAACAGGGAATTGATACCCTTGCATTAAATAAGTCATAATTATTCCATGTCATTGAAAGTCATAAAGAAATACTGGTTAAACATTTTGATGCAGAAAATGGAGAGTATGTATGACATCTTCAAATTGTTGTACTTCTGAATTCATTGCATTGTTGCAGTATATAACTTCTTGCCTCTGATTTTTTTTTATATATTGTTCTAGGGAATGAGCAGAAGTAGTAGAAGATATCCACAAGTAGATCCAACCTTCCACCTCTTTACTAGTTCTGTGGTATACATAACAATTTGGATGATATATGAATGGGACTAAATGTCATGTTGATGGTTATCAGTGTAAAGTCCATAATTTGGCTGGCATGCTCAAAAGCAAAGAAGAAATATTTTAACACACTAATCATCTCAAATAACTCAAGCATAATCCTGATGAGGAAAAAAAAAAAACGTATCCAAAAATTTTTTGTCTTATTGTTTTAGTTATTTGAGATGATTAGTGTGTTAAAATATTTCTCCTTTACTTTTGATACTACCTGCCAAATTATAAGTAACAAAATAAAAATAAAAATAAACTATTAAAAATAGTTTGTTTTTTTTTTCATTCTTCTCACTTATTTGCACAAAGTTGTTGTAATTAGACATGGTATTCTTAAGTTGTCTAAATTTCTTTGATGAAGCATTTTAAGACTAACAGCACTTACCCATATAACACAACTTTTAAAATGGTCACTAATGTTCATAAGCTGGATAGTATGATTTACAATGAAGAACAATCCAGACCAAAACAAAAATATAAATATAAATCTCTTAAAAGTTGAACTCACATAGAAAAATTATCCTGTGTTAAAAACAATATGTTTGGTATAAACTTTTAATTGACAAAAGATAAAACTTCTAAAGAAAAAGTAACAGGTTAATTGTCTTACATTTAAACAAACATTGCTCATTATATTTATTGGTAGTTGAAGATTTTAAATGATTACATAGCATTCATTATTACTTCTGATGAAAAATCCAGGCCTACAAACAAAAAAGTTTTCAGTTTATAAAAGTGGAATTTTGAATTTTTCAATACATTATTTCAAAAACATAAATAAAATTCTTTAGATGTCATTCTTAAGTTTTTTCTTGGTTTTACTAGAAAAATAATGTCTCAAATTATAAACCAAAAAGAAAAGAAAAGCAATTTCTTATTAACATATGATTGCAATGTTTACTTTTCAGGTAAATCTACCAAAAATAAATCAAATGTCAAAGGAAGATGATTTAATGCAATTTTTTTTCCTTTTTAATTTCATTTTAGTCTGTGTAAACATTACGTAATAATGAAATATGATAATGAATAATAATAATGGCTTCACCACTTAGACTATTATGAAATGAAGAAAAAGTAAGATAGGAACTATAAATGCTACTGCTGGCTGTTATGAATGGGTGCTGGAAGTAGCACCTGACAAAACAGTTGTACGACCACTTACCTCCTATCACACAAACCATCCAAGTAAGATGAACAAGACATGATGGACACTGCAAGAAAATTAAGGACAAACTCCAAAGTGTTCTCCTATGGACTCCTACCCGTGGACACACTAGTCTTGGCTGATCAGCAAATGCTTAAATTCATCTGCTCTTTGCAGACACTGCATACCGTCTAGAGGACCTATTAAGCGCGATGGGGGATTGGGACAGATGATGGGAGAGAATCAAAGGAATCCATGCTATTTGCATGCTTTGATGATTGTAATGATTATAATGAAAGACAGTGTAAGCAATACTCTGAAATATGAATATTTTTTGTATATTTAACCTTAGCATATTTAGAAGAAAATCTATACGAAATTACAGGTAAAAAAATACAGCGATAAGATAAAAGGAGAATTTATTAAGTCATGGAAAAGATAAATGATTGTTTCATATTCTGGAAATGCTCATAGGGAGACATTAACGAATTACACAACCTACTGCAAAAACTACACCCCAAAATAAAATTCACTATGAAACACAGCTTTAAATAACTACCATTTTTAGACATCCTCATAAAAACGAAAATGGCCAAATCATCACCGATATCTACCACAAACCCACAGACACCAAACCATATCTCTACTTCAATAGTCACCACCCCAAAAACTACATAAAATCCATCCCTTACACTCTAGCATGTAGAACATGTATAGGATACACATTTTTTCTAGTCTTAAAATAAGCAATAAAAACATACTTAAGAACATTCTAGAAATTTAGGATCAAAACTGCATTAGCATTTAAGTTACATTTTTATATTTTTCAACCAATCAGCTAAAAACATAGAATAGAACATTCTAGAAAAATAGGATCGGAAGTCAACTAACAGAAAACATTTAGGCTCGAAAATTAAATAGTAAAATACAAATCTGATTGGTCAATAAATGTCTACGCGCCAAAATTTTAGGACGATTTTTTGATCCACCTGTAGGATATAAATAACACAGAGTTAGGGAGCCATTGACACAGACTAACACACAGACTTACACGAAAACCAAAATTAAAACTTACACACAGACTAACACACAGACTTACACGAAGACTAGAACACAAGCCACTAAGCCAGTAAAGCAGTAGCCGATACTATGTCCGGCAAATTCCTTTCCTTCCTCAACTAAAGTTCATGACCTCTCTTCAGATGGCCGAGAATCACATTCAAAAGAAAAACCAAACAAACTCCTTTCATCAACGTGACACGCTGTCGCCACAATCATAAAACCTGCTATGAACTTAATGTAAGTAAGAACGACTTATTTACGGACTCCGTTAACATGAACATACACACATCTTTAAACAAATTTATTTTCTTCTTGCCAAACTTTATTTTCCAAAAGGCCATTTACACATCATGTATTTTGTTTGTTTTTATATTCTGTTATATGCATATTAAATTGTTTGTTGTTTAATGTTCGTTGTGTTCTAATCCATTTCTTTCGCGCGATTGTAAAGTTTTGTGTTGTATTTGTGGTGGGAAAAATTTTGAGAGCAATACCCGTAAAGTATGAATGCACATCTACTGAAATAACCAAATTACATGCAACCCCCACACATGCACCATAATCACTAATAAAATCCTAAAAAAAATCACTTTAAAGAACTACACACAACCCTACACCTGAGAGGATACCTAACAACACTGATAGATAAGGAATTCTAATTCGCAGAAAAAATATCACAAAAAGAACTACGATCTCCTCCCCCTAAAAAAAAACATAGCGAAAAACCCCAAGCATATGTCACAACCTACAATAAAAACAACCCAGAACTATTCACAGAAATGATAAAAAATCAAGAACTTAAAATCAATGACAAAATCAAAGAAATACTAGACACAACAAAACTCATTAAAAGCCAGAGGCAACACATAAATCTTTTTAAAAAATGCTCACCTCTTCTACATTCGGGAAAACACAACACAAGGTGTTACCAAAAGATGTGGAGTATGTGATATAATTATATAAGGAAAATCCTATACTTTCAAAAATCTAGAAACAAAATTCATAATAAATAAAGATTTAAGCTGCAACTCAAAAATGTAGTCTACATCCTCCATTGTAAAAAGTGTAAAGAAGTATACGTAGGAACGACACATGCTCTCAACACCAGGACATCACTCCATAAAAACAACATTAAAATACCAGAAATAGAAAATGAAATGTATCTTAACACCTATACGAATATAGTCATGGAAAATTTAAAACAATGCCCATATATCAAACTAACGACTACACAATACCTCAAATAAAAATAAAAATTCATAGAAAAATGCAAGCCCACGCTGTATAAAATATAAACCACACACACACACACACACACAAGCAGAAGCAAACATATGCATATATGTATATATATATACACAAAAAATTAATAGTAAAAATTGTCAGTCAAATTTTAAACCACAACAGAAAAACGCTTCATTGAAATAATCAAGCCCAAACTATACAGAGAGAGAGAGAGAGAGAGAGAGAGAGAGAAATACACACACGCGCACAAAGAGATGAAAAACCCAAAAAGTTGCTGTTAGTTGAATTCAAATTCACTCTAACAAAAAAAAGACCAATAAACTTTATAACATATCAACTATATATATATATATATACACACACACACACACTACAACCCAAAGTAAAACAACGAAAAACTTTATAGCATATCATATATCAAAGACTAATTGGGGAAACAAAAATGTACCCGCAGGGGAGAACAGGAGACACACTCTGGGAAATAGAGGAGGAAGAAGAGAAAGAAAGAACCAACCCCTACAAGAAATCTAACACAAATCAGTGACCTTTATATAAACCCGATACAAAACCTGAAAAAAATATTGCCAGATGTAGGGTCTTCCAGTAGCCACCTTCTCAACCCAGGGTAGCACTACTCCCTCTAGACATTTGATGTAGGCCTCCATGTTGAGTTTGGGGCCATGTGGGGAAATGAATGGAGGCATAACATTACCATCGCAAGTGACCACCCCAAATACCATGATGTGGACTGGATGCTTGATTATCATCAATATGAATACGAATCTGTCCTCAGATTGATACTCCATCTCTGAAATTTTCTACTAGAGCTACCATCGTGAATGCTAAGCAGTATAGCATGCAGTTTCCAAATTTCTGGAGGAGTAAATTGCTACATGGTGCTGCTTTCCTCACAGACAGTGTCCAACTAACTCTAGTTTGCAGCACAGTAGATAAAACCTGAACTAAACAAAGCACATGTATGAAATAAATGATTAAAATTGCAAGAATTTACCCTTCAGACCGTATATATATTACACATACATCTACATAGGAATAAGAAATTCCATTATGATAACTAAAACTTTCGTTGGAATTTATAAATTCGGCAATTAATGTCTGCTTGAATACAGTTGGCTGTTTTGAAGTTGTGCCATTAACTGTTATTTAAATGGGATCTCCCTTTTCTTTTTCTTTTTTTCAGCATGAGCAGAAGGTACTGCCTGGTTAACTCTTTTTGCTTTATGAGCTCTTGTTTATTCGTCTTCAACTTTAGGCAGTTGTTCTTAAGCAAGGTGGCTTGAGTAAAGGGCCTGTAAGTAGCTTAGGCGAAGCCTATTTTCCTTATAAGGTTTTTTTGTTACTTGTTGAAACAATAAGCCTACTGCAGGCTAATTGTGCTTTTGATATGCTGTCCCCTTCAAAAGAAAGTTGAGTCTAAGGTCTGGAGACAGAATTATTGGATTCTTGCTGACAAGAGAAACAGTTGGCCTAGTCAGTTAAGTCCTCCGTAGACTCAACAGAAGAAAATTTGAGTTGAAACAGAAAGATATTCATCTCTAGGTGGAGGAAGCGGTGGTCTACTTGAAGTTCACTTGAAGAATTGGTAAATTTCGTTTTCAACAAATCTACACAAGAAACTAGAAAAACACGGTTGTCCAGGTTGATTCTGCATGAGAAGGAGACGCTGAGAAAAAACAAACAAACCCTAAAAATTGGCTTCATAAGGAATTTTGACATAAAATACCCAAGAATCGTATTCTGTCATTAACAAAAGTTAAACTGACAGTCGATGGTTGATGGCATTGCTTCGTGCAGCAGCCTCTCAGATCTTCCCTGTTGACTTTATTCTCTTTCTTTTTTTCTGATTATTGCTGAAAAATAGTTAATATTTTGATATATTTAACCAAATATGACAAAATCCTTCCTTAGATGATGGAGCAGAAAATCTTTTATGTGAAGACATTACAAAACTAAGTCTTTCAAGACTGCTTAAGCAAGATACAAAAGGGAGTTCAATTTCGACACGTTTCTGAACAGAAATCAGATTTTAAATAGGTCAAGAACTTGGAAGTTTATGGTATTTGTGAAGGTCATAGGACAATAGGTTCATCACCATATGGGGATCCAATAACAACCTGAACACCCAAGAATGTCACTAGGATTCATGAGTCAGTCAGCCAGAGTCTGTCCAGATTTTAGTTTTATATGATATATATATATATATATATAACTGGACATTGGCATGATGGTTAGAGTGTTTACCAATGGCCCGGGAGACCTGGGTTCAATCCCAGGTCAAGTCATACCAAAGACTCAAAAAATGGTATTTGATGCCTCCTTGCTTAACACTCAGCATTATAAGGTACAGATCAAGGGTAAAGTGGAGCAATCCAAGGAATGGAGTAGTGCCCTCCCCTACACCTTGGTGTAGTAGCTATTGAGAAGGGAACCTCAACTATCATTGCCAACTTATATATATATATATATATATATATATATATATATATATATATATATATATATATATATATATATATATATATATATATATATATATATATATATATATATATATATATATATATATATATATATATATATATATATATATATATATATATATATATATATATATATATATATATATATATATATATATATATATATATATATATATATATATGGAGGTGCCCGTGGTGTATTGGTTATCATCATAGGAAATGTACACGGCGACATGAGTTCAAATCCTGGACGAGACTGATTGCATTTCACATTGCACTAATACCCTTGGGAAAGGTATGAATCCAATTATTCTCCCTCCAGCTATGGGTAAAATAGTAGGGCAGACTAGGTTCTTCAGCCTTGGTGGGGCAATTAGTCTAGGAGAAGGAAAACTCTGAATTCAAACCTGTTAAACTCCGCTAAAAAAATTGACCTTGTGTCATATCCTGCCCGAGCGGAGGGGTTGGGTAAATATGTATATATATATATATATATATATATATATATATATAATTTATTTGAAACATCTTTCACCGCTTAAAAGAATGTCAGAATGTAAAGTCAATTTAATTCTGCCCACCAAAATGTACTTTTACTTAATGACTATGTTCTACAAGTAACTCAGTATTTTAACTCTCATGATATCAAATTAGAAATAATCAATGCCAATGCATCAAAAAGTCAGTGTTGAATGCCTCAATATAATAAGTAATGGTATTTGACACCCTGCATATTTTTAATTTCTTTTTTTACATACCTATATACTAGAAACAAACAGATTTGGATTTGGCATAAAACAATGCAATGATTATTGCACTCTCATTTTTGCTGAGGGGATCCCATTAAGCTGATTAAGTTATTTGGCACAGATTTGAATGGAAGTGGGTGGATAGATGTATTTTAAACCTGAAATGCTGTTTTTATATAATCCCTTCATTTGCCTTTCTATGAAAATTATGGGCTGGAGTAGATGATATAGATGACTTTGTTTAATTAACTTATCTTTACAATATAATTCTAAAAGTTTTTTTCTATAGTATATATCAAACATTTTCTTTTATTAGTACTGGGCTAATAATTAGTGGAATCATAATATTTAAATACCTAACTTACATTTTCAAAGGTATAGCTCACTCAACAAATCAGACACTCTACATATATATATATATATATTAATGAATAAACAAGGGTCAGCTGAAAAGTTCATAGGGTGACCAAGATACTATCATGGATTGTAACCAAATGAGTTTCATTTTTCATCATTGTCCCCTTTGTGGTCTACACACTTCTTCCATCAATTTTGTGGTATTGGAATTCCATTGGTCAAAAATGTAGTCAACAGTAGATTGAAGTCAACCCTCATAAATATAAATACATTGATATCCATATATATATACATTAGCAGTTTATGCAACCTGTGATATCATAGGCTGGTTGGTTATTTGGGTTTTATGGGATATCAACTTTTGGTGGTTATATAATCCTGCTTATACAAATATGAGTATATATGATTTGTAAGCAAGTAGATTACGGATAACATTTTAAACAAGCCAGAGCTTATTTGTTTGCATAGCTGAAGTGAGTTTTTCTGTTGTAGAGGAGGTTCATGGACCTGTATCTTTGATGGGAGGCTGATATTTCTCAGGTAGTTGATTATGGAAGTAGAATCTGTTGATCCAAATAGGTATTTCATATTTCATGGCATTGTGGAAAGCTCTTTGAATATGGGAAGAATCTTTAAATTCTATCAATATATGCTTCACTATGTATGGTTTTCCTCATGAGCATTTTGGTAGTGGTTCGTTTTAGTCTAAAGGAGTGGGTTAATTTACAGTGGCCTATAAATAGTTGGTTTAGAGTGGTCCCTTCTCTTCTAGTCTTACTAGGATCTAGTTTCCTCTCTTTTATGAGGGGTTTGGATTTAACAGAGCTTGTTATTGGTATTTTCATTTCACAGCTGTTGTCATTTCTTGGTCAAAATCTGTCTGATTTAAGGAGTTTTGTCTGATACCATGTCAAAAGCAGATTTGGCTCTTGAGTCAGCTTTATGGTTTCCCTAGATTCCTATATGGCTCATAATCCAGCAGAATGCCCCTTTTTGCTAAGAGTTATCAAGGTTAGAGTGTTCAGATTGGGATGAGAGCGTTATTCCCATTTTAGGTTTTGATGTATGAGGGTATAGAAAAGACATTGGAATGGATGATGAATCTTTTGGAGTACTTGTTGAGACAATGTTAAGAGCTAATTTTATTGTGCAGGTTTCGGTAGTGAAGACAGAAGCTTCTTTTAGGAGGCATTTTTTGGCTGTTTTATTTTTGTATACTGCACCACATTCAGTTCTATTGTTGTCTTTGGAGCCATTTGTATTATTTGGGTACCTTTCATAGATGTTGGCCCAGCGGTTAGAGTGTTCGCCAATGGCCCGGGAGACCTGGGTTCAATCCCAGGTCGAGTCATACCAAAGACTTTAAAAATGGAACTTGATACCACCTTGCTTAACACTCAGCATTATAAGGTACGGTTCAAGGGTAAAGTGGAGCAATCCTGGGAATGGAGTAGCGCCCTCCCCTACACCTTGATGTAGTAGCTATCGAAAAGGGAGCCTTCGGGTCACCCTCGACTATGGTCGCTAACTTTACTTTCATAGACGTGGAAAAGTTTCTCTTGATAAATTTAGGGGGTGAGTGTTCCTTTTGGTAAGTTTACTTAGGTTGAGTATTACCACTGGTAACCAGGGAGGAGAGCTGAGTTGTATGTGTTGTATATTGACCTTTGACCCAGCCAAACATGCCATTCCAAAGTGATGCACCGGAAGAAGGTGACACATCCTGATGGCAGTTATGGGAAGAAATTGCGTAGGCAGGCTTGGCTGACAATATGGGACAAGGTAAAATCCCATGGTACAGTCATAGACTGATGCACCGGAAGAGAGTGACCTGTGAACAGCATGACAGTTATTTCCACTTGATGATGATCAAACATGCCATTCCAAAGATATTGAGTGGGCGATTGAACTATTATATAAATCGCTGAAGACAGGAAGTCACTTAGTTTGGAGACCAGACCAGTTGGTGAGAAGATGCTGGAATGAGAACATGTCCCAGAGAGGCTGGGCCCCCAGGCCTCCGGTTGAGCAGCCCAGGAGAACGAGAACGACATACGGCAATGTCCGGAGAGGCTGGGCCCCCAGGCCTCCGGTTGAGCAGCCCAGGAGAACGAGAACGACATACGGCAATGTCCGGAGAGGCTGGGCCCCCAGGCCTCCGGTTGAGCAGCCCAGGAGAACGAGAACGACATACGGCAATGTCCGGAGAGGCTGGGGAGGTCAATATGTTGCAGTCTTTGTTCAGTCTCCAACTTCCTCTCACACACAACCTTTCAAATAAAGTGAGAAGTATATTTTTTAAAGAAGTCTTCGCTCGTATTTATTATTGTGTGTCGTTATGATTTTGCATGTATATGCATATGAGTATAAAACATATGGAATCATGGATGTTTGTGAGTAAGAGTTTTGCCTCTTTCAGTATAGTTTTCATGCAAAGGCAAAAAGTTTTTATTGCCTTTTCTTTTTGATTAAAAAGAGGTTGAAGTTTTGTGTTGAAGATGCAGTCATGAGCCAGATTAACAGGAAGACACTTTATTTTAGTTTATACTACTGGAGGCCTAATTTTTGAAATCTATGATGAAGAGGTGGTTCATGAGCCAGAGTGTATTGGCTCTCTACTGATGATGTTCTGAAGGCACCCAGGGTGAGTCTCAGTGCTTCATGATGGTTTGTATTAAGAGGTTTTTGGTAAGAAGTCCTGACAGATCAATTAATAAAACAGCCAGAGTCAATTTTGGATTGGATCAGAGTTTTGTAAAATTTGAGTAGAGTTTGCTGGTCAGTGCTCCATGTTGTGTGGGCTATTATACAGAGAAGATTTAGAGCTTTACAACATTTGTTTTTCAGGTAGTGGAAGTGGGGGATGAGAGTTAGTTTTTTATCAAAAATTACTCCAAGGAATTTAAATTGATTGATAACTGGAATTTCTATTCCATCTATCTTGAGTGTCGGGTCATAATGCATTTTTTTCAATTGACAAAAATGCATGCATCAAATTTTGTTTTGGAGATCCTGAAACTATTTGTGGTTGACCATTGAATGATTTTCCGGATGCATTGTTGGAGTTGACGCTCTGCAGTGCGCATGTATTTAGATCTGGAAATGATACAGAAATTATCAACATTGAGGTAGTCATCAATCTCAGGATATCCTGCACTTTGTAATGTTGCTAATTTTCTGATAAAAGTGGGTCACTGACAGTAAACTCCCTTGAGAGATTCCCTCTTCTTGGTTGTGGAAGATAGAAAGGCTTGATTTGATTCAAACTTGAAATTTTCTATTCAAGAGAAAACTCTTGACGAAATTGGGCAGTCGGCCTGTGTAAGTCTTTTTCATTATCCTGAATTTCCAGGTGGTCTTATAGCCCTTCTTTAGATTAAAGAAGACTGCAATGAGATATTTTTGGATGTTTGCCTCTCTTATGGAGGTTTCTAGTTTGATTACATGATCCATGGTAGATCTTTGCTTTCTAAATCCACATTGGGAATCGGTAATAAGGTTGTTGGATTCCATAAACAAAACTAACCTTTTGTTAACTATACACTCCATGGTTTTACAAAGGCAACTTGTTAGTGCTACTGGGCTTTAATTAGCTGGATTTGAGCTGTCTTTCCCTGGTTTCAGTGTAGGTATGATAGTAGCTATTATCCATGTTAATCCTTGTTTTCCCAGGGCTGCTAAAGTCTCCTCCTCTGTAACTCAGGCTTGTTCCCTACTTCTGAGAACTCCTCAAGTCGGGAGTAAGACCTTGAGCTTCTGTCATTTTCAGGTTTTTCATAGACAATACTGGCTGTCATGCAATTTAACAAAGTCCCATTCTCTCAATGCAGTTGACCTCCAGCCACTGCCTTCTAACACCTAAAAATATATAGTCAGAACAAATATAGTCAGAACAAATCATTTAGGTTCTAGGGCTAGATGTGACCAGCCGATTGATCAGATCTGGCATGTCCAACCACCTGTCTAGCCCAGTAAGGACCAAAGTGGTGAGTTGCATCTCAGATGACCACTCAGTTGTTGAGGCAAGGACTGCTTTAAGCATCACAGGTCACCACCCACAACCAACAAGAGAGGTCAGCATATTCTATGGCCCCAGTCAATAAGGTGGAATATCATAGGATTTTTCAAACAAATTAACATACTTTCTACCATATGTATTGCCACTTCTACCAAGAACCAGATTGTCATGTCAGTACACATAGAAATCTATAAGTTATTTTAAAAGCTTTGCAGATGAGAACAGTTATTGTTTCAAAGAGTACAAAGTTAAACATTTCCTCAAAAAGTTAGTAAAAAATAAGAAAAACCAAGCATAAAAATATCTAGATTATTTTTTATTTTTTAATCAAATTTATTTTTGTTATATATCTAAGTAGATTTTTACTGTTAGATTTGTACTTTTGCTAACTGTGCCAGTTAGCAACACTTTAATGCTAAGTAATGTGCACAGATACTACACTCTTATTTCAACTGAAATCCTTTCAATTCAGTAGAAGAAAAAAGAAAAAAGAAAAAAAGAGAATAAGTTAAAATAAAAGAAAAATTACAAAAATAGAGAAATATGATCACATGACACAAAGAATGGAGAAAACTGAAATATAGAAAGTTATAATGAGAGAAAAAAAGAAAAAGTGAAAGAGTAAGAGATGAAGAAAAAAAGGAGAGAGAGAAATATATATATATATATATATATATATATATATAGAGAGAGAGAGAGAGAGAGAGAGAGAGAGAATGAGTATCTATCTATCTATCTATCTATCTATCTATCTATCAATCTATTTTCTTTCCAGCTTGGGTAGTTTGAAATTTTTATTGGCTAGGAATATGATGTTCTCTAACTTTATGAATTAATTTGTACTCACTATACCAGTAAAATCTGCAATAACTCTCAGTAATAATAGTGACTACAGTATGTTTAATATCAACCAGAAAGAGCAATACCTTTGGTTGTTAAATTATCAGAATAATGTAATTTCAACAAATTAGAATTATTTATCAAGTGGAAAAGCATTAAATTGTCATAAACTCAAAATATAAACACATAAAATAAAATAGTTGTTTATATTTAGTGTTCAAAAGATACACAAGAGAAAATCAGTTCAATTTGACTGAATTCAAATGTATTCAAATAATTAGCTGCTAAATAGCACAGAACTTTTTAAGAAGTGGCATAATTCCCTTCTCCATTATCAAAGAACTAAATAATTTCTGTCTGATATTTGTTTGCCCTTTAAAGTAAAGCCATACAGCAGTAACAAACTAATAAAAAAATGTCCACAAAATGGCAGCAGACATTCTACTGAGATGAGTAACACATAGCAGGAAGCCTGTTATTTCAACAGGAAGTTCTGTCAGTTCTTTTCAAAAAAGTTAATAGGAAGATGTTTTTATGAATACAGGGCAAATTGTTTAATAAAACAAGCAATCACAGTTAAATCTATTTTGACAATTCTTACCAATTTGGATAAATGGTAGAGGGGAAACTCATAAAGTGTCAGTGTAAGATCTATTTTTAACCAACAGTTCATCCTTTTTTATAAATACATTTTCATGTGTTAATTTATCAGTGCTTCTCTTTAAAAGGAATTTATTGTTGTAAAATTAATGAATGCCTTCTCTAAGTCAGAGAAATTGAAAAAACTGTCAATAATCCTGATTGTCCAATATGGGCATACAAGGAAAATGATTTAAAGGGAGTTAAACAAAGGAGCTGTTCATTCAAAATGATATCCTGATTAGTGGACAAATCACCTACCGGTTCATTTGATGGGTGGTGGACAAATGACATGTTGATTTGATGCATGTTGATTGCATAGGTGATGGAGAAATGATGTTTTGATTTGAAGGGTGGTAGAAAAATGACTTGATGATTTGATGGGTGCAAGACGAATGACTTGTGAATTTAATTGGTGGTAAATGAATGATATGTTTAGGAGATGCATGGTGATTTCATGGGTGGTGGACAAATGACATGTTGATTTAATTGAGGGTGGATAAATGACATGTTTATTTGATGGGTGATGAACAAATGACCTGTTGATTTAATGGGTGGTGGAAAAATGACATTGATTTAATGGATGGTGGACAAATGACCTATTGCTAGGATGCATACTGATTCGGTATGTGATGGAGAAAAGTCCTGTTGATTTGATGGGTTGTGCACAGATTGACATGTTGTGAGGCATATTGATTTGATGGATGGTAGACAGATTGACATGTTGATTTGATAGATAGTGGATGACATGCAGATTTGATGATTTGTGGATAAAGGATCAGTTAATTTGAAGGGTGATGGACAAATGACATACTGTTCTGATTCCGTTTGCCATATCTGGGTACAAGTGTTAAGTATTCTAGTATATTACTCGCCTGTAGTGAGGATTGAAGGACACATGGCATAACGGTTATAGGCATTGGTTCCCTGAGCTTCAAAGAAGACAATCATCTGAAGGTTGCAGATTCAATCCTCACTACAGGCGAGTAATATACAGGAATACTTAACACTTGTACCCGGATATGGCAAACAGAATCAGAACAGGCGACCCCCGTGGTTTCAATAAAGGATGTAGTTCGAAGTTCCGTGAAGGTTCCCGAGTTCGACAAACACCTGAAGAAGGCCGGAGGACATATCAGCTGAAACGTTGTGGAAATAACAATAAAGATGAAGACAATAGTCCGAAAAACCTTAATGATAAAAATCAACAAGCTTCGTCTCAGACATTTAGACAACTAAATGACATACTGATTTGATGTCTGGTAGACAGATGACCTGTAGATTTGATGGGTGATGGGTAAAAGGTATGTTAATTTGATAGTTCGTGGATAAATGGTGTGTTGGACAAATGATAAATGGATGGTGGACAAATGACATTGGTTTCATGTGTGGTGGATAAATGACACACTGATTTGATTAGTGGGGGAGAAATTACATGCTGATTTGATGGGTGGAGGATAAATGACCTTTTGATTTGATGCATGGTGGACAAATGACCTGTTGATTTGTTAGGTGGGAGATAAATGACTTATTTATTTAATGGGTGGTAGACAAATGACCTGTTGATTTGATTGGGGAGGGGATAGATGACATGTTGATGTGAATCATGTTGATTTGATGTGTGATGGACAAATGATGTTGATTTTATGGGTAGTGGATAAATGACATGCACATTTAAGGGTTGGGGAATATATGACCAGTTGATTTGAGGATAGTCAGACAAATAATGTGTTTATTCGATGAGCGGAGCAACAATGACCTGTTTATTTGATGGTTGGTAGACAAATGATATGTTGATTTGATGGTGGAGGACAAATGATATGTTGATTTGATGGTGGAGGACAAATGATGTGTTGATTTGATGGTGGATGACAAATGACATGTTGATTTGATGGTGGAGGACAAATGACCAATTGATTTAAGAAGTAATAGTCAAATGACATGTTTATTTGGTGAATGGAGGACAAATGACCTGTTGATTTGATTGGTCATAAACAAATGATTCATAGATTGATAGGTTGTGGACAAATTATGTTTTGATTTGATGGGTGGTGGACAAATGACTCACTGATTTGATGAGTGGAGAACAAATTGATTTAATGGATGGTGAAGAAATGACATGTTGATATGATTGGTGGTGAACAAATGTGCATTGATTCAATTGTCGGTGGACAAATGACCATTTGATTCAAATAGTTTATAAAGTAAAGTTGGTGATCATAGTCGAGGGTAACCAGAAGGCTCCCTTTTCAATAGCTACTACACCAAGGTGTAGGGGAGGGCACTACTTCTTTCCCTGGATTGCTCCACTTTACCCTTAATACGTACCTTATATTGCTGAGTGTTAAGCAAGGAGGTATCAAGTACCCTTTTTAAAGTCTTTGGTATGACGCAACCTGGGACCATTGGCAAACACTCTACCCACTAGGCTAATGAGCAGGTAGAAATATAGAAATAATGCGTTTATTTAATGGGTGGTAGACAAATGACATGTTTAATTAATGGGTAGGGAACGAATGACATGTTGATCTGACTGCTGAGGGAAAAAATGTCCTGCTGATTTGATTTTCTTTCTTTCTTTCTGTTTATTTGAGCAATGCATCTGTATTCTCAACTCATCAAAGGAACTAATGCCATCTCAAACCCATAAACATGCAGTCATAATGATCCATCATGAAAATAGACCCATCATAAATGATTGAAATCATGCCAAGTTTTGATAATATCTGTTCAACTAAATCACTGACACTTACATTTTCAGTAATTACATTACATATTACCAAAGCACTTAAATCCTTTTTTCTTTATAATATCTTATTTGGTATTCCAAGGTTACAACTTTTTGATGTAATTAATTCAAGAAGCTCCCCTAATTCTCCTGAGAATTGTTCTCAAAGACACTCAATTTTCTGTTGTCTTCCTCCTTCAAACTGCAATTTTCTCCAACATGCGTGGCTATTGGGACTATTAGTGCATAGTATAAACAAACCTTGATTGCCTTTAAATGATCCCTTTGTTTCTATATTTTGATTTTTGATTTTTGAATTTCTTCTTCTTCTTCTTCTTCTTCTTCTTCTTCTTCTTCTTCTTCTTCTTCTTCTTCTTCCCCAAAATATAAATTCTTTGACCTTTTCAATAATAGCATCATTCACAATGATGTCATCATTATTACCGGAGATTATCTAGCACTTTTAAGCATTTATTTTCATACCTCATCTTGCCTTGAGCAGGAAGTTTGGCAGACAATTTTAGCTTCCCAAATGTTGTTGAAATTACAGTAGTGTCATCAGCATAGCATATGTTGGTTATAAGGCTTACACATAGGGGTGGGGGGTAGTTCTGTTTTCAAATTTAAATTTGCTTAAATTTAAAACTGATAAAATTTAGAAATAAATTCAATTTGTATAGGATTGATTTAAATAGATTCAATGAAATCATCAGTTCAGTATTAATAAGCATATGCACAAGATTAGGCATAGCCTGTCTATAGTTTTGAGAAGAGTCATTAACATTCAAAGGAACTATTTCCTTCTTCAAAACCTACTCATGAGAGTTAGACTGCCACGTCATGAATCTGATCAATGCTGCATCTATGATATTCCAAATAAATATAAGAAGAATTATAAAGGTAAAACAAGTCAAGGAGCATAAAAGAGCTATAACCAAAAAGGTATAGTGGGCCATATCTGGAGAGACAAACACTACACTTTTTGGATGAAGTCAAAACATAGACAAGGAATAACATTAGAAAGTGAAGAAAATAAAAAAAATGTAAGTGTAAGTGATTTAGTTGAACAGAGATTATCAAAACTAGGCAGATAAATATCAAAATAAGACCAGATTTTTAAAAATGAAAAAAAAAAAAATTATAAATTTTGTTTGATGCCATTTTTCAAGAAAGAGATCAGAACAAGAGACTCTTTTCTTACATATATGACGACTGAAAAAGACCAAAGAATTTACAAGTTGAAAAATCATTTGAGAAAAAAAAACAAGACAAAGTTTATTAGAATAATTCTTTGAAGTTCATAACCTTATGGAAAAATCTCCACATGGTAAAAATCTTATCTCTCTTTCCTATCAGACGCCATCAACTGTAAAAATAAAAATCGAGATTTTAGTTAGTTTTGAGACTTTAACAAATAACTTTCTTTAATAAAACTGTGATGAGACTACCACTTGTTATATAACCAGCATTCCAACGCTTTAATCATTGAACCATATCAGTTAGTTCACTGTATTTTTAAGAAACTTTTATAATTATACTCCTGTATTAATATTAATCAAATGATTAATTACTTATATCTATCGATAACAATATTGGATTTAAGCAACCAAAAATGAAATCTTTAGGGTAGGAGATGTTAAAGAGAGGAGGTAATATGGTTCACTAAATGCAAATTATATTTTAAGAGCAGAGAAAAATTCAACGACACTTATTCATTTTATATATGTATAACTTAATTTAAGCATATATATGTATGTATGAGTGTGTGTGTATATAGGCACACACACACACACACACACACACACACACACACACACACACACACACACACACACACACACACATATATTTTTAGAATTTGCAAATTGGCGTTTATTGGTATTTCTGTAAAAAATTGTTTTTATAATGTATAACTTTTCTTTTTATTTTATTTTTTTTGTTAAATCAAATGTTATTTTTTTAGCTCAACTATATACAGTGAAATTTGTGCAATGTCTGTGGAAACGTATGTGTTAAATTTATTTCCTTTGAAATAAATATTTTGTTATGGGATAAAAGTGTTCGTTTGTCTCTGAAATATAGTTGTTTTTATATTAAATATAAGTCTTCCTGAGCCACATTGAATACAAATTAAACCAAAAAGCACAAAAAAAATTCTTAAACTTTTCATTCATCAAAATGACCCCCTTTAGCCAATATCACTGCTTCACAGATTCTTAACATTCTTTCCACCAAAGACTAGAAGTAGACTGAAGATAGTTCTTTTCAGCTTTCTTGCAAGAGTTGCCAGAGATGAGCTGCACTTGGGGATTGTTTAGGTCTGACTTTTCAATCAAGTTAACCCACATAAATAGCATGACTGAAATTTATTGTATCCTTATAATTTTAAATACAGTTATGAGGTTATACATTTGTAGTACACAATTATAGTAATGTTTTTCCTAATGAATGTTCTTAAATCAAACTTATTCATGACATCCTTACCTGAAAGCATCAAATCTTACCAAATAGAAACTGAAATCAGATTATAACAAGAATAAAGATTTTAAGCCTCTTTAATAGTTAATGTACTTTCTTGATTATATTTTGTACGGTGGCTTTTCCTGGATTTGAAAATTCAGACATATTCATTTTGTTACCTCAGGTTTACAAACTGATTGTACTTACTTTTTCGTTACTTCAAGTCAAATAGACTCATTAACTTTTGTTTCTTTTGTTTAAAGAGTACAAAGAAAACAACACATGACTTTCCACATTAAAAATGTTGCTTTTTTTAAAATAATATCATTTTATATTCTCTGGTTTTGGATCAGTTGTCAGGAATTCTTTCAATTGCTTGTTGTTTAGATTTGAATCTATGAATGGGCAGTAAATAGATGTGTGTGTGTGTGTCTCTGTGTGTGTGTGTGTGTGTGTGTGTGTGTGTGTGTGTGTGTGTGTGTGTGTGTGTGTGTGTGTTCAAGAAATGGAATGACTGGTTTTAGTTATTTACAAAGCTTGGCCTAGTTTGCCATAAGGCCAGAAATATAAACCATCCAGTGAGAACTGAACTCACTCACAATGGTCTACAAGCCTAGCTTGCTAATCATTACACTTTAGAAGACAAATGAGGCTGGGGCTGGTCTGAGAGTCTTTGAAAGTGGAAATATTATAGAGGCTGGAAATCACCCTAATCTTTCATTATGAACAATGACAGGTTAGGATGATTCCCAGCTCAAACACTCAGATTTGCTAGATTAAAATTCTCATTTAAAGCCAGACAATGCTACATAGCTAGTCCCACAAGTCATTACTACAGGGTAATGAGCTCATTCCTCACTGAGTGTCCTATATATAAATTCCACAATAAAATCATAAACTGCAAATGAATAAATATTAACTTCTTAGTGGGAAGAGTGCTAACTATGTAATAAGGATATTTTTTTCTGAGTTTCCAATCACTGGTATCTCCCTGTTATTAGTTGCCATCATCGAAATGGCATTACCTACCTACAAGTATCCATTCCATTACATTTTCATTATGAAACAAGGGATTGATAAATTGTTTTTTCTTCTCCTCAAAACTCTCAAGACATGTATGATTCTGAATTGCATTTAAGTCAATTGTAGTATCAAATGGTTTTATGCATATCGCACAAAAAAGATGCTTCACTCTGATTAGCTGAAAAATGCATGTGTTGAATTAGTAGGTGGGGCATGAATATATTAAGCTCTGGTGACACTAATCTTCAACTATTTTGGCTTCCGTCTGGCTTGACATGAAAAGAACAGCTATAATGATTGACCTTGTCACTGTAATCTATTTATTTCACCCAAAGTTAAATACAGTTATCTATTGTTAATGCTCACAAAAGGTTAGTGTCAATCTCTTTAGTGACGATTAAAAAAAAAATTAGGATTTAATTTGTTCTTGCTAAAATTGGGATTTTTACTAATCTGAATATACTGCTCATTGTTTTTTTTAATTTTTTATCAGATTATTTAAATGTTAAGTTTCAAGGTTCATTTTAAAATGATGGTTTTAATTTTATTTTGGAAACCTATCAAATTACAAGTTTAATCTCTTAATAAATAAATCAGATTTTACTTTTTATTCTTTCTTGGTGGAAGGAATAAACATTAAAAGTTAAACTGGGAACAAAAATATGTGTGATAAGGATTTAATGGTTTTAATCTTTGAATTTTAAACTTTGGAATTTACTTTGGAATTTATAATTTTCTTATAGTATTTTAGAACTTCCAACAAAAGAATAACCTTGAATTAAAGATTCTGAAAAAAAAAAACACTCAGTGAGAACATAAAAAGAACATAAAGAAAATAAATTACTCATTGAGATGTATTCAACCTTAGAATAGTTTCAATAAGAGCAAACAAAAATTAATCTTTTTTTTTATTTTTAGATAAAAATAGATTCTTAACTTTAATCTTAAAGAATGCAAAAGAAAAAGATTTTTTCCCTGTACTTTGAATATTTTTGATATAAGAATGAATAAGTTCAAGTTTTTATCCATTTTAGTATAGAAATGATGCAGCTTAGGTTAATGGTTAATGGTTAGAAAGAAAATTGAGGGTCAGTCATATGAAATTTTTGTGTGTGTGTGTGTGTGTGATATTGAACAATGGTTAACAAATTAGTCTTATTGGTCATTGCAAATGTCAGTAGTTCAATACCTATGAATCCTCCACAACTATAGCCTTATGCCAAACTAGGCTAAGGTGCACACACACACACACACACACACACACACACACACACACACACACACACAGAGTCTGCATAAATTAAAAAACATGAAACATTTCTTATTTCTGACTTGTTTATCATGACTAAGAATTTTATATTCTTGTTATAAAATGCTTTATACTAATTATTTTCCTTGGGTATTAATAGCCACAACCAAATATAAGTAAAAGTAAAGTTAGTGACCATATTTGAAGGTGACCCCAAAGGCTCCCTTTTCATTAGCTACTACACCAGTGTAGGGGGACACAACTCCTTTATCTGGATTGCTCCACTTTATCCTTGATCCCTATCTTATTATTTATTTATCTATTTATTTTTAGATTGACAAAAGAATTTAATACACTGTTTTTTCCTTCACCTATTATTCAATTTAATTATTTATTTAATTAATCATGTTATAACTATTATCTGTTTTCACATATATAAATCTACATTATAATTATCCAATTTATTATGCATGCTACCTTAAAATAGCAAAAATGGCACATATTATATAGAGATTTTTGCATACTATTAAAATACTTTATCTTAGATAATAAAACAATTTCTAGTTCAATTTTCATTCACCTTTGCCTCAATAAGGATCTGATTTCTGTGTGTCTGAACAGGTGTAGATTTTTTTTTTTCAATTTGAAATCTCAGTTTCAGCAACATCTTCTGAACTGAAATGACCAGACAAACTATCAAAATAATAGCTACGAAATTTCAGGATCATAGTTCAAAAATGGAACAATGATTCTAAAATTACTTTCAAAGTAAACATCAATTTGGAAACAAAATCTTCAGAAGTGAGTATTTTTTCGAAAGGTTCTGTTCTCTTAGGTCAATGGTTTTTAAAAGGTTCTGTTTTTATAGGCCAATGGTTTCTAATATATTCTCTTCTCTTTATCCAATGGTTTTAAAAGGTTCTTTTCTCTTTGGTCAATGGTTTTTAAAAGGTTCTGTTTTTATAGGGCCAATGGTTTCAAATATATTCTCTTCTCTTTATCCAATGGTTTTAAAAGGTTCTTTTCTCTTAATCCAATGGTTTTTAAAGGGTTCTGTTTTCTTAGGTCAATGGTTTTTGCAACATTTTTAGCAAGTCGATGTTTTATCACTATATCAATTCAGTCATTTTTTAAATAGTCAGAATATAATTTCTGTAAATAAGAAGGGATCTTGGATTTAATTGCAACCTTTAATCAAGTTTTTAATAATCATCTTTTTGCAAAATATAAATTCCTGCTTGTATCCATTTCTGGCTTCTTTTTTATTGATCTATACATTTATATATAAGCTAAAAAGTAGTTGAAACCCAACAATTAGTTTATTTTGTTGTCCTCTCTTTTGAACATAACTGAACATGTTTTCTTACAAAAATGGTAATGTTTAATAAAATCTAAAAAGTAATTAAAAAATGAAATAAACAGATGCAAAAGATTGTTTTGTTCTTTTTTCAGTGGGATTTTATAAAAATAATAACAATTACATTAATCATATTCTTTGTTCAGAAAAAAAAAGTCTCCATAATTTAATAATATTAACTGACAAAAATAATCATTTACATTATCAAATTTCCAATAAGGAAACATTTTTTTTAATTTAATCTACAGACCTCATAAGCATGTTTGGGTATTTATTAGCAACTGGAAAAAAAAATGTTTACATGGTTGCTTTCCATTTCTGATACACTTTATTATTTCATCATCAGTTGTTGTTTAGTTTAGTTTAGTTTTGTGGGTTTTATGGCATATCAACCTTTGTAGGTTATCTAACGCCAAATCCATTTTTATGTAAATAAACTTTTCTATTGAAAACAATTCAGTTTAGCATAAGTACACAGTTTAATTGTCAAAAATATTTATTTCAAACTATTCAAGAAGTTATATGTAACAATTCAGTTAAGTGTAAATATAATTTTAGTTTGGTTTGGTTTGTTTGGTTTTATGGCATATCAACCTTTGTAGGTTATTTAACGCCAAATCAATTTTTATGTAAATAATTAGTTCTATTGAAAACAGTTCAGTTTAGCATAAGTACACAGTTTAATTGTCAAAAACATTTCCATTTCAAAGTATTTAAGCAGTTATATGTAATAATTCAGTTAAGTGTAAATACAGTTTTAATGTCGAAAAACAGTTCAATTTGAAATAATTCAGCTAAGCATAAGCATGCAGTTTAAGTGTAAGTACAGTTTAATTGTCAAAAACATTTCTATTTCAAGCTATTCAGTTTACTCAATTCATTTTAGCATAAGTATGCTGTTAGTTCTATTTAACCCATAGATAGGGCCCTATCAGGTGCTACCACTCCAGGCCAGAGTGGACCTGGGAGTGATGGCAATGAAGGGGTACTCCGCATTCCCCAAGGCTCCAGCACTGCTGGAACCTCACCATCAGATTGTTTAGTGTCATATCCAGGACACTCGTTGGGGGGGGGGTCTTACCCCTCTGCAGAGAAGCAGTCAGTGTATTCTACAGCCCCAGCCGACTGGGCAATCAGTTGTTGTGTCAATGAGTATGATAAAATAAATTTAGGATTCTATAGATAACTAAGTAACACAAATTGATACATAGCTATACAATTTATCAATATTTCACATGAATTTGTAATTTTAACATTAACACACACACACACACACACACACACACGCACACACACACACACACATATATATATATAACTGGGAGGGGAATTTTAAAAGAATTTTACTTGAGGTAAGATGAAGAGTTGGTGTAAAAAGTGCCATAGGTATTTCAGAATGTCACTGCTATATTCTCCTCTCACTTGTTCTTCCTCCAACTCTTTATGTAAATGTATATGATTGTGTTTGTCATTTCATTATTCACTCCAACAAAGATGGCACTATTTAAACCTGAAAGTACTTGGGAAAAAATACAATACCTTCCTAAATTCATTCCATCCAAAAGTCAAATGACTGATTAGAAGACTTGAACAGATCAAAGATAGAATATGCAGACACAAAGTGTCTGTTATATGTAATCAAACATACATACATACATACATACATACATATATATATATATATATATATATATATATATATATATATATATATATATATAATGCATGTATAAATACAAATATGATAAAAAGTTACCTGCATACACTATGATAAAAAGTTACCTGTATTTGTCTGTAACACTTAAGGAAAGTGTTAATTGCAGTTGTTGCATTTGTTTATTTACAAATATATAAAAGGGGACCCTACAAGTGACTGGGTTATTATAGTATATATATAAGCAGAATTGGTAGTTGTAATTTTCGAAAAAATATTCAGAAATTACTAATTTATAATTCTTCTATATCAATATATAAATATAAGTATTACATGTTTTTTGATAAACTTTATTATCAGAAATTATAATTTGATTAACGGCATAATACATTTTTATTGATTAAAAAGAAAATCAAATTGTAATGAAAATAAGCAATAAAAAATAAATAAATTATATGATTAAAGTAAATCTCTCTCACTTTATAAATCCTTAATGTTTTTACATATCTTGAAATAAATCAGATAACTATTTGTTTCCTTTAACATATAAACTTTTTGTTATTGAAAAAAAATCTTTTATGAAACAATCAACTTAAGTCTATTTGATCTGATGTATCAGAAATGTCCTTAATTTACTTCAGGAGTTTTGCTTCTATGTCAGACCCACCTATCCTAGTCATCAATAGCCCAGCACATAGTAAGCATATATCTCAATTTCAGGAGTCATCACTCAGGCTGCACCTCCTCTATGTACTTAATGAAGTAGGGTCTTTGATGCCTGAGGTATCCCAAAATGAAATGCCAAGGAGTGGGGCAATTCTTATCCCTACCCATATATTCCCATGAGACTACCCACTTAAAATTCAACTTTGTGTCATATTTTATCCTCATGTAAGATAGATGAATCTTAACTGTTTGTCATTTTTATGGTTTATCTCTATCAAGTTGTCATTATCATTCAGGTTGATAAGTGAAGGAAATGAAAGTCACTTCAAACAAAAATGACAGCTTGACACAAACAAAAATTTATTAACAGATCCATCTCCTCCCGCCAGATACACTGATAATGTCCCATTCAAATGCAAACAGCATACCATGAAATGAAGTGACAATCTTACCAACCTCAGTGGGCCAGAAGGTTTGAGGTTCCTTAATTCTAATCAATGAGGCTCACTTATATTTTAAAATAAGGTTTAATTAAATTCTGGTATGTCATGACAAAGTATTAAGTTTTCTCATGAAATGTTCGTTTTGACAATGAATATCTCAGTATATTCAGTTAAATTTTTATCATAAAAGCCATGTGATCGACAACAATCTCTCTAAATGTTTCTGAAATCATAAAATGTTATTGTAGCTTGAAATTTACAAAGTGTTCTATGAACAACAAACAAGAAATAAATCTGAAAAACTGTAAAACAGCTTTTTACTCACATGATGTGGACATGTATACATACAAGATTGTCTCCCTCTCTTCTTTCCTCTCACCTTAATATGGCAATTGGTCTAGGAGAAGGAAAACTCTGAATTCAAAACAGCTATAGACCTGGAGGGGGATGAGCTCCATCGGGCAATTCTTGCCCAAGACAAGCTACATGAGTAGTGCCCCTATGATCAAACCAGGTGACAGGACCTGTGAATGCTAACTATTGGGATAAAAGTGACATCTCTTTATTGATAAAAAAGAAAGTGATTTTTTCTATATTTATCAGTCATGTAACCTAATTGCAGTAGAGTAATGAAAAATTTTGTTGTTATAACATGAGGCATTACTTGACCTATAATAACTATGGATTATTTGGTTTCTTTTCTTAAAATTATCTCATAGAAATTCAAATATGTGTAATGACTTGAGAAATGACACTACTCTCTCTCTCTCTCTCTCTTTCTCTCTCTCTCTCTCTCTTTCTCTCTCTCTCTCTCTTTCTCTCTCTCTCTCTTTCTCTCTCTCTCTCTCTCTCTTTCTCTCTCTCTCTTTCTCTCTCTCTCTCTTTCTCTCTTTCTCTCGCTCTCTCTCTCTCTCTCTCTCTCTCTCTCTCTCTCTCTCTCTCTCTCTCTCTCTCTTCCTTTTTCTTCTTTCACAAATCCAGTCTTCTTTTCTGCTTCACTTTATGTACTCTTTTTTTTTTCAATTTCTCTTCCTTTCTTACTTATTTTCTATTCACATCTTCTCTGATGCTTTATTTATTTATTTACTTCTTATGTTTATGCAATTGGGAATTTTAAGCTGACCATTTCTCCTGCTTTCTCAACTCTAATGTCACCATCTCAAACTCATAGAAGAGCAAAAAATTCTAATCTACATGTAAATAATTCATTCATTTATGACAGGCACTAAACAAGTTTAAGAAAGAAGAAAGTCTAAAACTTTCACTGATATACTGGTGATAATATTAATTGCCACATTTATTCTTACAAAAGAAAAACATTCAAGAATTACAAAACTATAAAACTGAAAATGCTTTTCCATCTTCAGTTTCCCTTAAATTGCCCTTAAAAACTAAGAATTTTCAAAAAAATTCCTCTGATTGTAAATTGTCATTAATTCTTCACCATTCCTTTCATAATCATTTCATTGTAAGCCTTCAAACATCATGTGTATAACTATCTTTAATAAAGATGCAATTCTGTGATAATTCTTGTTGTTGTCAATTCATTACAATTTATTAAACATTACTTAACATTATTGGTATTAAGATGGAGTATATCCTGTGCCCAGACAGACTGAACATAAATCCAAAAGCTGCAGATGCTGAAAGAGAATACAAATACTTGAAAACTACGTTCAAAAATCTTATCACAGAATGCCAAGTTGAAACCCCAAAGAAATTGCACTGCCTCATAAAGTACATATCTACCACTATCTATGAACTTATCTTAGGAGGTGCCTGTGGTGTAATAGTTATCGTCGTAGGAAATGGACACGGCGACACGAGTTCAAGTCCTGGACAAGACTGATTTCATTTCACATAGCACTAATACCCTTGGGAAAGGTATGAATCCAATTACTCTCCCTCCAGCTATGGGTAAATAGTAGGGCAGACTGGGTTCTTCAGCCTTAGTGAGGCAAGTAGTCTAGGAGAAGGAAAACTTTGAATTCAAATCTGTAAACTCCGCTTAAAAATTGACCTTGTGTTATATCCTGCTTGAGTGGAGGGGTTGGTAAATATGATCTATGAACTTATGTAGGACTACATGTGAATCTGCTTTCAATACCTTGGACAAATATTTTATAAAGAAAAAATACAATCTTCGCATGCCATCTTCTATGAGACAGCAAATGATGACAGAAAACATGGATGAGTTTCTACGGGAGCTACACAAGTTGAGTAAAAACTGTCAATTTGTAAATGTTACTGCCAAACAATATTGACAGGAATTTGTTTGAGATGCCTTCATATATAAACTTACGTCTAACATGATAAGAAAATGTCTACTAGAAAGCCAAGACTTGACACTTAACGTGACCTGCAAGACTGCTAGGGCACTTGAACATGCCCAATACAACTTTGAACACTAGACCAGAGCAGACACGCAGGTAACTGCTGCTACTACATCTGGGAAAAATGTCCCTCAATCCGAGGATTATACTGCCCCTTTACAAGCTACCCATGCATTGGTTAATGCTTTTACTGTAAAGAAGCAATGCTGGTTTTGTTGTGGTAATTTTCACAATCATTCCAAATGCCCAGCTCAAAATTGTGAATGTAGTACTTGTGTTAAAACTGGACATTGGGCAAAAGCATCCCAGTCCAGACAAAACCAGAGAGTTACAGTTCTCTTTAATAGTAATGAGTACTAGCTGCTTCCCCTCACCATTTAGCATCCTCCATTGTTCATATCTAAATAAACAATTACTCAGCCTCTGCACTGATTGACTCAGCCAGCTCTAGTAAATTTATCAACTATGAATTGGCACAAATCCTAAAATTAAAAATTAAACCTTTCACACATATTACATAAGCCATGTCTTCAAAACAGGCTCCAATCAAAGGTGTATGCCATGTTAACATCACCTTAAATAACAAACTGTATAAAAACACTCAACTGGAAGTATTTGAGAACCTATGTGGTGATGTACTTCTGGGTCTTGATTTTCTGAAGCAACATGCTACTGTCACCTTCTTACATGGTGGGACTGAACTTGAACTGAAAATGAATAAGGTTAGAATTGAAGTTTGAAGTTTGACTGGATCTAAGTTGAGGGTTCCATGGCTATTTGCCAACCTGGAAACCCATGCTCAACTAATTGCAACAAAATCCAGGGCCTACAGTGACGAGGACCGACAGTTTATTGCTCATGAAATCAAGCACCTATTAGCGGAAAGAATTGTGGAACCAAGCTCATCTCCTAGGCAGGCACAAGTAATTATAGTGAAGGATGAATTTGATTGCCATAAAAAACACATGTGTGGACTACTCAAACACTATCAATTTTTTTACAGAGCTTGATGTTTACCCATTACAAAGAATTGAAACCTTGGTAAATAAACTTGCAGGTTATCAGGTCTTCTCAACTTTTGACTTAAAGAGTGCCTATTACCAACTACCATTGTGCAATGATAACAAGGCTTTTAAGGCAAATGAGCATTTATATCAGTTTACTTAAATATTGTTTGGAGTAACTAACAGGGTTGAAACTTTTCAACAAACTATTGGCAAATTCGTTGATGAAGAGAACCTTACTAATCTTGACAACATCATCGTCACCAGGAGAGATCAAGCAGAGCATGATAAATGCACTAAAAGGTTTCTTGGTTCTAACCAATGGCAAAAACTCATTCTGAACAACTTAAAATCCATACTTTCTGGAAATAAGGTTTCAGTGCTTGGCTATGAAATTGGTAATGGGTTAGTGCGACCTGAAAAGTCCAGACTACAGCCACTTCTAGACCTGGTGATACCCACAAAAAAGATATCATCTAAGTGAGTTTTAGGTATGTTAGCATACTATGCAAAATGGATTCTCCAGTTTTCAGACTGCATTCAGTCAACAAGACAAAACAGTTTCCATTTGATGTAAAAGTGTGTGAGGCATTTTATAATTTAAAACAGCTACTTATGAAGGTAGCACTACATTGTCCCGATAATACCAAACCATACATGATAGAATATGATGCATCAAATGTCGCAGTATTAGCTACCTTAAACCAGTTAGGGAAACCTGTTGCATTCATGTCACAAACCTTGAATCATCATGAGACTTAGGCAATTGAGAAAGAGGCTACTGCAGTGATCAAAGCTGTGAGGAAATGGTCCCATTTCTTGTCTGGACAATACTTTACAATTGTAACAGACCAAAAATCAGTGGCACTCATGATTGATAATTGTAGAAGGTCCAAAATTTAGAATGACAGAATCCAAGGTTGGTACCAGGAACTGGCAAACTTTTCTTATGACATTTGCTACCATACTGAATGTTACAACATTGTTGCTGATGCCTTAAGTCATATTGTAATGCTAGCTATGCCTCATCCTTAAAAAACAACATGATGACCTTTGTCACCCTGGAATCACTAGACTTTTGCATTATGTATTCTCTAAAAATATGCCCTTTTCCACAAAGGAAGTGAAAGAAGCCGGCTCATCTTGCAAAATTTGTGCTGAATTAAAACCGCAGTTTGCTTTCTCACCTAAAGTTAATCAGATCAAAGCTATTTAAATTCTTGAGTGACTTTATGTGGTCTTCAAGTGACTTTTACTATCAAGTCCATCAAATAAATGTCTATTTGTTGCAATAGATGAATTTTCAAGATTTCTTTTTGCAATTCCATGCAAGGATACCTCATCTAAAATAGTTATCCAGTGCCTACAATCAACCTTCTCTCTATGTGAAGTACCAAGCTACAGCCACTCAGACCAAGGCTTAGGGTTCTTGGCTCAGGATGTGAAAGAATACCTTCTACTGCATCAGGTGGCCTCTAGCAAAACAACTCCTTATAATCCACAAGGCAATGCCCAAGTGGAAAGATATAATGATATCATATGGAAAACCATTCGTCTAATGCTGGAATCACAGAATCTACCCCTAACTCACTGGGAATCCGTACGACCACAAGTTCTTCATAGTTTCAGGTTTACTCTGTCCACTGCTGCTAATGCAATACTTCATGAAAGATTCTTCTCATTCTTTTGGTAGTCATCTATTGGTGTGTCTCTTCCTTCCTGGTACTATTTACCAACCCCTCCGCTCGGGCAGGATATGACACAAGGTCAATTTTTAAGCGGAGTTTAACAGGTTTGAATTCAGAGTTTTCCTTCTCCTAGACTAGTTGCCTCAACAAGGCTGAAGAACCTAGTCCGTCCTACTATTTACCCATAGCTGGAGGGAGAATAAGGGGGTTCATACCTTTCCCAAGGGTATTTGCCCGAAAGTGAACATAATAGCGCGACTGGAGTACGAACTCGCGTACTACGATTCCACAGTTCATCGCTTTAACCATTACACCACGAGGACACCTTCCTGGTTGCTAAAACCAGGACCTGTTTTTCAATGACAGTTTGCAAGACACTCAAAGAATGACCCCTTGGTATAAGAAGTCTAGCTATAGCTCCCTGCCCATCACTGACACTTGGGAGGAAGAAGAGTGAGCTAGATACTACAGCAAAAAGATTGTTCTCTGAGGGGAATAACTATTCCACTGAGGAGGAAAATATCATGATATTCTGCACTCATCTTGAAGAAACTGTTGATGCACCAAGCTTGGAAGGCCAACTACTTTGTTGTTCCTAGAGAATAAACCATACACCACAACAATATGGGTGGGAAATTTATTTGGTAGGTGTGAATGTTATGAAAAACTTCCTGGATTATGCTTCTTTAACAGAACTCTTAAAAGGACTTCTGATAATTCAAAGATGACTACCTTGCATTCTATAGTAGCAATGATGATACTAGCGCAGTAATGTTTAATAAAAGTGCAATTCAGTGGTAATTCTTGTTGTTAATTCATCACAATGATATATAGAGAAAACTGATATTTTTACAATTTGGTTACTATGGATGATAAATATGAAATGCTTTTTCTTTTGGTGAGCTCTTCAAAAACTGACAATTAAAAGAAAAATAATCTAACACAGTTTCATAATTCGTATTTTATACCCTCTCAGATAAATATGTTATAAATATAAGTAAATGGCAATTAAAAATTAAACCTTGAACCTGCAATCCTGTGCTCTAACCACATTGTTTAGTGCTTGACACTATTGGAAATTATTCACAAAGTCACTTTTTATGTGCCCCATGATTGGCTGAAAAACAACCAATCACGGGCCGCTATCAGCACATCTGCTGTATCACCACACATACGCGCATTTTTCAAACTAACCTCCCTTTTCTTGCTTTGACGTCAATCATGTAACACGGAATCTTGACGGCTGCCAAAACAGGCTATGAGTTCAAGTAGTGAGGTACATACAAAGGTCATCCCACGAGGATACTCTACGCACATGGGGACCAGAATTCTTCTACTTCAAGCCTTGGAATCTATAAGGACCAGCCAGGACCAGCCATCAAAACTATATGGAACTAAACGAACTGTTATCAAGATGAATGCTATGGCTAAGTCTGCAGAAAACACCTCTTTTTGCAATCTTCTTCTTTTTTTCCTTTTCTTTATATTTCTCTAAATATAAACCCTTTTTTCAACTGAATTGTTGCTTTGTTCCTTTTCTCTCATCACGTTTCGTGCTACGGTAAGCCTTATTTTTCAATAGACTGCAGATGTAGATTTTGTCTTATTTTCCATGGGTAAAATCCCAACAACACATAAATATTATTACTTTTGTTTTCATAAAAGCTGGTTTTATGTTATGTTTTCCATCATACATATGTCTGAAAAACTATGAATAATTGTTTCAAACCTCCCTTGAAAAGTATTAAAAGAATGCTATAATACTATATCTGGGCTATTTTCCTGACACAAAAGCAGTTAATTGAATTTTTGCTGCATAAATAACTTTAGTTTTAACATGGGGTCCTGTTTGCTGATAGAAGTGAACAAGGAGACTTACTCAGTACTACTGTCATTTCTCTTCCTATGTCTTTCAGTGAGAAAACAAATGTACAAATGGCCAAGTAGTTCAATGTACAAAATTTGATACACATATCTACTGGATTCAGAGAATATTTTGGGAAAAAATTGTTCCACATAGGGAGGGAGGGCTCTGTTCAAAAAGAGGTGTCTTGCAATAAATGATTATCAACAGGAGGTTATGTTTCCGCAAGACATAACTAATTGCATAGAATTTACATTTTCAAACTTTAAAAGAAAAGAAATTAGCAAATTGTCTTACTAAAATAATTATTTACATTCAAATTAACATTACAAATTAGTTTTATAGGTAATTCTTTTAAGGTGAATATCGAAAAATAATTACAAGATGAAAAACAAAAAATGTTTAAATTAATAAATCTTTTAAATATCACACTTAAATTTAAAAAATATTCATCTTTAAAACTTTGAAATTTTTCACAGAACAATATAAAAAATATGATTAGTAAATCTTTTCTTTTCTGTCAACTGAATTTCTTTTATATCAGTGTAATCCTTCAGTATAAAATATTAATATACATTGTAATTTTATGTTGTTTTGATGTTAATTCTTTTTAAAGAAACTTTAACTATTAAATGACCACAATTTCTAAATTATGAAATATACTATGATTATTTGTTGTAACACACATACTCATATACCCCTAGAATTGGAATACAAAATTCTGGAAGGAAAAATTCTTATGTATAAGATGCACTTTTTAGAATTTGTGGCAGCTAAGTTTAACCTAAATTTAGCATTTGTTCAATTTTTTATCAGTTTGTACTAATTAGAAATAAGAATTTATACTGTTTACATTATGTCTTGAAATACAGAATTTACACAATATTCAGAGCAAACATATGGATATGTTCAAACAAAAATGCAACTAACTTACAATGAAAATCATCTCCCAATACGAGAATCAAAATTATAAACAAACATTCCAAATGGATATTTCTCTATAGTGGCATAAAACTCATTAGTTTAGATTATAGATATAATTTACTTTTTGTTATCCCGTTCCAAATATGGTGAGCTGGAAAAAAAGTTAATTATATAGTTCACATGTATAATTCACACCCCTAACTTTTGGGCTGAAAAATCTGGAAAACTAGTGCATCTTATATACAAATTAATTGAACATATCATTTTCTGGGATTTTTGGTTTGTTTTTTCTTCCTTTGTCTGTCTGTCCAACTTTAGTTAGGAAACATGTGTAATATTTGTACTCCACCTAGTAAGGGAATACTACCCTTGTTTGCCTAAGAATTTGATGGTGTTGTTAAAGCAATATATAAGAAGTGGGCATGAAGATCTCACTCTCTTTCTTCACAAAATGGCCTTGACACTGTGATCTGTCCTAGTGCCCCTATAAGGTACATTTCATCTCCAATGAACCTCATGTTGCATTGAATGACATAACAAAGTAATACAGTATGCAATGTCCTAAGCTTAAGTAAGCTGAGGACATTGTATACACACACAGGCATATTTCACACACAGGCATATTTCATTCAACACAAGAACAAAATAAAAGAACATTTCTAAAATATGTAAGTCTCTCACAAAATTTCATTCCTCTTAGAACTTCATACATGTATGTTTCAATAAGAACATTTCTCCATACACTCCTTTATTCACTCTTTTTGTAAATTTCATTTTGCATTCTTCTATTAGGTTTGTTCAGGCAATGAAATATGTTGTTAATTGTATGTGATTAGTCATATATCTATTCTGCATAGGGAAACAACTTTTTTCATCCTTCTACATAAAGATCAAAGTTTTGCTCCCTGACACTTCTGAATTGGATCAAAGCGTAGTATCCATATCCATGGAAATCTGATTGAATATATTACAAAAGTTTTTAAAATTAAATTAATGAGTAAAAAAATTGAAATCATCATCTATATCTGATTTTTCTTATTTTACATTTATTTTTAAAGAAGTATCAAATTTTAAACTCTTTGAAATAATTACTGTTTTCATTTATATATTTTATAACATAGTTTTTAAACTGATATTGGGATTTTTACAGGTACTATGCCCTAATCCTGGTATTTATTTGCCTCCTTCATGAGGGCAAATTTGATCCAATGCCAGTTTAATATGAGCCCATATATGTACACATAGACCAGGACAAAAATTGCCCCGTCAGTAATCTGATGCCTTTGGAACATAGATTGCAAATCTATGTCCTAAAGGCATCAGATTACTCCAACCCTCTCCTTTGAGTGCAATTGGAAAGTGCTGTCCTCCAAGACTAAAATTCCTAGAATCATACTGTGTCCCATTGAAAGAATATAACAGATTAACTGATACTACACTAATCCCAGCCCAAAAGCCAGAGTGATAGGATCCTAAATAGAAAGCACAGTTACTACACTCTGATACTAGATAGAAGCACCAATCCATATGTAAAATAAAACCATAATTTTTTATAGGTTGGGTGGTTTCTTTGTTTAATGGCATATCAACCTTTGTAGGTTATTTAATGCCAAAGCCATTCTCTGAGAAGAACAGTAGTGGTACTATTTAACCCATAGCTGGGAGGATAAGGGGGTTCATACTTTTCCCAAGGGTATTTGCCCGAAAGTGAACATAATAGCGCGACTGGAATTCGAACTCGCTTACTACGATTCAGCAGTCCATCGCTTTAACCATTACGCCATGAGGACACCCCCTAATTTTTTATAGGACCTCTGTAAGTATGTAAATAATTCAGACATATACACATCCTTTCTTACAAACGCCTTTTTTTACAATGAAGTTAAATCATTGTAAAAAAGCATGATAAAAGACTATGTCTACTTTTAAAAGACAACTTTGTCCATAAGAAAATATCAAGACATAAAGAATGAAAATATTTTTTAAACATACTTATTGTTGATTAAAAATAAGACTTGTGGTTAATTTTCTTAAATTTCATATTTATTCACCTTATCCTCAAAATGATTCAAAATTATCCAATGAACAAATTTTATATGTGTATACATGGGTGTATGCATACATATATGTATGTGTATGCATAAATGCATGTGTATATGCATGTATATATGAGTGTATGTATGCATATATGCCTGTCTGTGCATACATATATGTATGTATATGCATATACATGCGTATATGCATACATATATGCATGTGTGTCTGCATGTGTTTAAATGTTATGGCTTTTTTTTTCTAATTATTAACAGAAAAGCTATTCAAGTAACCTCCAGTGTCAATAATAAGAAGAATGAGAAATATGTCCTATTTTACTTGTTAAAGCTATGGTTGACTGTGCTGATATTATATAGGTAGCCAAAGGTATTTTAGAATATTCAACAGAAATATTATAATCTAGTATCATAGTTGACAACAAACTTATTGTATACAATTACTATAAGGATCTTTTGTATGCCAAGATGAGTTGATAATACCAATTAAATGTTTTCAGGGTGTCATAAATTTTGGACCCTCACACAGGAATAATACTCTTATTTTTGTTTTCATTTCATGTAATATATAATTCAAAATATTTTACATTCTTTTGAATTCGTGGATGATGTAATTTAATATTCAAACAAAGAAATAAAAAAAGAAATATAAAAGTAAAAAAAGAAATAGAGGTTAATATTTTTGCTTTATTTTTTAGTTCAGCTGAACTACTCACAACCGGAGGTGTCCTCGTGGTGTAATGGTTAAAGCGATGGACTGCGGAATCGTAGTAAGCAAGTTCGTACTCCAGTCGCGCTATTACGTTCACTTTCGGGCAAATAACCTTGGGAAAGTTATGAACCCCCTTATCCTCCCAGCTATGGGTTAAATAGTACCACTACTGTTCTTCTAGGAGAATGGCTTTGGCATTAAATAACCTTCAAAGGATGATATGCCATTAAACAAAGAAAGCAAACCAAACTACTCACAACCAGTGAAAATTTCATGGTTTCTGTTTATAAATTAGAAATAAAATATATAAAAATTCATACAATTTTATAATATAGTAAAAAAAATCATTATTTTAAATCTTAACAGGTATCTTATTCTTTAAAAATATATATACACTTTCATATATATATATATTCTAATTTGCATAAATTCCCCACAAATATTTTTTATTCTTTTATTTTACTAAGTTAATCAGTCCATACTCACTGTGTAGTAAAAAAATATTTGTTTGTTTAATATACAAGGATATCCAAAAAATTAGATACATTTACTAATTCAACATATTTATTACTATAGAAATAAACTATTGTGCATATATTACCAGCACTACTATGCTAAGTAGTCATCATTAAGATTGAGGAACTTGACCCATAAATGCACAAGAGCATGTAAATATCCTCCTCAAAAAACAAGGCATCAATTTTTCTTCTTGCTTTGGAACCCAACAAGATAATACTTTCTGATATATCAACTTCTCATGGACAATTTCATGAACCACTAACTTTGGTAGTTCTACAGCCTTATGAAGTTTCTGTTATTTACCATCTTGAATCAAGTTTAAAAGTATACAATGTTATTTTCTGTTGTTGACAACATTGTACACATTGAAGCTTTGATTCAAGATGGTAGATGGTACAAACTTGATGATATGGCTGAAAAACTTAATCTTCCAAAGTTAGTCGTCCATGAAATAGTCCATGAGAAGATGAAATATTCAGGTCTCAAAGTCATTAACTGTTTTAACTGCTAAGTTCAACTTGCTAAAAATAGAATCATGAAAAAAAGTGGCAAAATACAGACTCTATTAAAACATAAATTCAAATAAAAGATAACAAATTACATTACCTTTTTGAACCAATTGGCATAAAGTGATACCCAAAAGTTGATAGGCCATTTTGACTTATATAAAAACCTTTCAAAAAACCCAAGTTTAGCAAGTAACTCAGTATACTGCTTTCAATCAGACTTTACATCACAGTGTATCAAAATCTCAAAATGTCACATACTCATTTTATTATTACTGTATGTATATAATTACATATTCTTTATGAAAAATTATTGCACAACTCTACATATCATTGGCACAATGGTAGAGTGTTTGAGTCAATGGTCTGTTAGACCAGGGTTCAATCCTTGGTCAAGTCATACCAAAGACTAAAAAATGGTACTTAATGCCTTTTTGCTTAATACTCAGCAGTATGGATCAAGGGTAAGTGTTGAATTTCAGAGAAAGAAGTAGTGCCCTTCTCTACACCTCAGAGTAATAGCTATTGAAAAGGGAGCCTTCAGGTTGCCCTTTACTACAGTTGGTCAACTTAACTTATTTACATATCAAAAACTTTTCTTCAAACAAGATGAACAATTTATCACAAAATTTCTAATGCAATTTTTATGACAACATATATTTCTTCTTAAACATTACAGACTCATTCAACAATGGATATACAGAGAAATAAGTACTGATTTTAAGGTCAGTCAAGATAAAAACTGCTACGTCATTTTTTTCCATGTAAAATATGTTAAAAAATCGAAGAAAATAGTAAAATAGGTGAATTTTCATAATTTTCAAGAGAACTTTGTTTTTTTTTCGGTACAATTACAAATTTCAAATATGATTTTTTCTGTATTTCTGAAATATAGGAACTGAATATTATTAATTCGCAAGAAGATACACTTAGAAACGTTAGAAGTTTTAGTGACGAAAAAAAAACGTAAAAGAAGAGTTATGTACCCTTGACCATACCAGCTTCTGTTTGACACTTAAGAAATTGGAGAAAGATTAAATATATAGTGTTATTTACAATAAAAATTTAATTAACGATTATTTTTTATTCTTTATTTAAATGATTCTTCCTTAGATATTAATCAATTTTAGAATAGGTTTATGTTGTTAATAATATTAAAAAATATAAAATATTTAGTCAGAAATATTTTTATTCTAACTGGAAAATAAAGAAACTGATTATTTCATACAGGGTGCAGCAGAATCAGCTCTCAAATTTGGAATATGAATAAAAATGAAAAAAAAACAACAACAAGATAAATAAAAGAAAAAAAGGCAACATAAATGAAAGAGAAAAAAAGGCAACATAAATGAAAGAGAAAAAAAGGCAACATAAATAAAAGAAAAAATACAACATAAATAAAAGAAAAAAAAGGCAAGATAAATAAAAGAAAAAAAAGGTATCATAAATAAAAGAAAAAAATGTTCTTACCAGCCTGAAGTTCTGCAGCACTTACATAATCATTGCTTCTGGTATTACCACTGATGAGGAACAAAATCTTTCTGTTTATCAGTTACTTTCAGTCTACTTTTAAAGACTTAAGCTTTCAGATATCTCCAGTAGAAATTATCACAAGGAGATTAATCTGATGAATGAACAAGCTATGGGATATCACCACATGGTAAAATGAGGTGACCTGGAAGAACTTCCATAGATGCCCTTGCTCTCTGTGTGTGTGTGTGTGTGTGTGTGTGTGTGTGTGTGTGTGTGTTTGATGGGTCCTATTTGTTGGAACCACAAATGAACCAAGATCATAGAGTCTCGGTTCTAAGAAGTTGTATAAGATCTCTACAGAGAGATCGGATGTTATTGACAATGCATTTTTCTTCCACAAAAAAGTGTACCACATTACACACCAAAAAGTAAGACACTCACTGCGAAGAGGGTACTTGTGAAGTTGCTAAGGATTATCTGTTGCCCAATACTAAAAATCCTGCTAGTTAATGTGGCTAAACAAATGAAAATTAGTTTCACTATTCAAGAACGCAACAGCACCAGCTGAAGCATTTTCCAACACCAGTCACTTTCATCAACTTTCTATACAACTATCATTTTGTATGGATGGAAGTTATGGTCTACATGTAAAATTCTCCTCAAATTCCAATCAGACATTTCCAAGACCAGAGCATGCATAAGGGATGAAGATTGTGGAGATCTAGAAATGGCCTGCCTTATTGGTGCATTGTTCTCTGGTGTTTGAATGCTACAAAGTGTACCATGTGGTTTCCTTTTTAAAACTAAACCAGTATTGTAATCCCTTATGAGACAAAATAGATAGAGTTTCAAACAGTTTTATTTCAACATATAATCAAGAATGATAACTAATTATATTTGGTAATTATTTTATTTGTGTTGATAAATTGTAAGTAGCAACAAACTTCTATGTAGAAGTGTAAGTCATGAAGGTCATAGGGTACACTTGTCACACATGTCGGTAGATTATTAAGTTGACAGGTTGTTTTGAAATCATTGGTTGAAGGCTGGATATTGAAAAGTAAACAAAAGGAAAGCATGTCGGCTGGTTTGGGTGATAACATCATGCATGAAGGTTAAAGACATGTGTCCTTATATCACTAGAGTATGAAATTATTAAGATACATTATATAAATAAAGTAATTTTAATTGAATTGGTGTCAGTTTGGGGCAGTCGAGTACATAGTTCAGAGCAGAGAGTCGAAGTTGGGTGTTTTATTCATGATCCCGTAACGCAACACATGGCGATATACAATACAAAGAACAAGATTAAAAGGGGAATAACTCTTAACTGCCTACTGCTAGAGGGGTGTAATTAAGAACTTAATGGGGAGAGATATGCTATATTGTGGATAGGTGTCCTAATGACCAACACAGAATGTAGAATTAAGATATCAATACTGAAAAAAAAAAGTTTGTCACCTTTAACTGCAGGCCAAACTTATAAGCAATGACCCTAATATATTACAGTATGACTCGACCCATATTCACAAAAACTTTGAGGAACATAAAGTAACAAATATCAATGTTCAATCTTTTAATTTTTTTCCAAATTGCCAAAAAGACCCAAAAGATTAATATAATAGCAGAATAACCTTTGATAGTAATAGACACCTCACAAATCTCAGTCCTCCACAGGAGAAATATATAACCATACATAGATATAGTTGGGCTTAAGAAATCAAATCTGGAAAACATTAGAAAGTCATTATTTAAGATGAAACAACTAAATAAGGCTTAGTAGAGAAAAGGCTGACTTACTACTTAAGTAATGAGATCAAAATAATAAGTATAACAATTATGAAAAGTCTGAAAGGAAAAGAAATTATACATATAAGTTTGTCAAAAAAGGAATTCATCAATGATAATTTTTAGCACCAAATAGAAGCCTACGTATTTAAAAGTAATTTTGATTAAGGCTTCCTCATGTCAGGAATTATCATAAGGTTATTGGAAGGTTATCAGTTATTGTAGTTTCAACTCATAACACTGCAAAGTCATTACAACACAAATTTATTAAACATTTAAAATATAGAAAAAAGATTCCCTTAGAAGTTACAATCCGAGAAACTTAATGATTCTAAATAAGTCAAACTCCATATAATAAAAGTATAATTTTTTTTTATAAAATTGTCTCCATTTGTTTTGGGGTTTTTTGGTAATAAGATTCAAAGAAACTAATTCTTTATTGGTTTGAAAAAGTTATTTCCTAAAAAATGTCAAAAAGAATATTCCTCTATTTGAATAACTTTTTACTTATTCTGGAAAGATGTAATCTCATGTTCTCAATTTTTTCTGCTACCTTCATACTGTCAGATTTCATCCATATTTACACTCATTCTCAATAACCCAAATGTTTATAAAAACATTTTGAAACAATTATTACTTTATATTGTATCTTAATCATCATCATCTCTTTTCAGTCATTTACTCCATTTGTTTCCATTATAATTATTGTATGACAAGCATAAGATACTGTTTATAAATATTATTTCAGACAAAAATATCAATTTTAATAATTATAGCAGCTCCTTGAAGCCTTTTTTTAGTTGAAAATTAAAACACAAGTCTTGACTGATGTGTGACTGAATGCAAGTTTTATTCTGCTTATTCTTACAATAAGTGTATTAATTTCACAGGAAAGTTGGGAAAATAAATGTACCAGTGGAAAGAATACATGTCTAAACTCTGGCACACTTAGGGCCACAGCTACAGTCATCATGATGAATATAATGACATCATGATGGTGTCATATACTATAATAATAATATGATATTATGATAACACTGCAATATAAAAAAATGACAACATTAATGTTTGTACTACTTAATGTATGCAGGAACAAAGGTAGTTATTGAAAAGTTTGATGTTTACAAAAAAGACATACAGAGCAATAAAAAATCAAAAGTGGGTTGTGAAATATCACTATTCCAGCAAATCATAAAATTATATTAAAAAAACAAATTTACTAATAAAGGGTATAAGATGTTAGTTTCCAAACTCATAAGAAATCAAATATAAAATACTAAAATAAAAGGACCAGTAGCTGCAGTAAAAAGAAGTAAATCAAAAGAAATCATCTAAAAATGGTAGGTTAAAAGAGATATCTGCATAGAATTCAGAACTCTGAATTCAAACCTGTTAAACCCCGCTTAAAAAAAATTGACCTTGTGTCATATCCTGCCCGAGCGGAGGGGTTGGTAAGTATGATTACGGTGAATCTGAAATAACATTGTAATAGCTTTAATTTTGTAAATAAAAAATGAAAACGGGGAGATAAATGTCCAATAAAACAGGAAGGTTATCTCCCTTAAAAAACTTCGTAATTATGTATATGATATTTTCCCGAATTTTTTTTAAGTCAGAAAAGACATAAAGTCATTTTATAATGGGGAGTCATGCACAAATCGAAACTTATGCATGGACATTACAAAAAATACTTGATCTCATTGGTATTGCCATCCAGGGGCACTTCAGGCGCTCGGAAAATATATATTTATACATTCGCAGGTTACTTTAGGTAAATATATTTGTGTATACAATTTCAGAGGGTGTGAGAGTTTTATTTTAAGTTGCATTTAGTTACAATCTCTAAATATCAATATAATGTATAATATGAGCATATCAATAATATGTTAATGTATATATATATATATATATATATATATATATATATAGAGAGAGAGAGAGAGAGAGAGAGAGAGAGAGAAACAAACAGAGACAGAGATTATAAATTCTTATATAGTTGGTTGGTTGGCTTTTATGGCATATCAACCTTTGTAGATTATTTAATGCCAAATCCATTTTTATGTGAATCAGTTCTATTTCAAACTATTCAGTTTAGCATGAGTACACAGTTTAATTGTCAAAAACATTTCTATTTCAAACTATTCAGTTTATTCAAACAGTTCTAATTCAGCTAAGCATAAGTACAGATTTTGTTTACACAGTTAAATGTCAAAACAGTTCTATATATAACAATTCAGTTTAGAGTAAATACAGTTTCAATGTCAAAAACAGTTCAATTTCAAACTATTCAGTTTAGCATAAGCACGCAGTTTAAATGTAAGTACAGTTTAATTGTGAAAAACATTTCTATTTCAAGCTATTCCGTTTAGTCAAGCAGTTCTAATTCAGCTAATTTAGTTTAGTATAAGTACAGATTTTGTTTACACACAGCTGGATGTCAAAACAGTTCTATATTAAACAAATCAGTTTAGTGCAAGTACAGTTTCAAAGTCAAAAAACAGTTCCATTTCAATTAATTCAGCTTAGCATAATCATGGAGTTTAAATGTAAGTATGGTTTAATCATCAAAAACATTTCTATTTCAAACTATTCAGTTTAGTCAAACAATTCAGTTTAGCATAAGTATGCAGTTTAATTCTATTTAACCCATAGATTGGGCCCTATCAGGTGCTACCATTCTGGGCCAGAGTGGACCTGGGAGCAATGGCAATGAAGGGGTGCTCTGCATTCCCTAAAGCTCCAAGATCACTGGAACCTCACCATCAGATTGTTTAGAGTCATATCATATCCAGGACACTCATTGGGGGGATCTTATCCCTCTGCAGAGGTGCAGTCGGTGTATTCTACAGCCCCAGTCGACTGGGCAATACACAGAGTTAATGTCAAGACAGTTTTATTTCAGATAATTCAGTTTAGCACGCATTCACAGTTTAGAGGTCAAAACAGTTCCATTTTGAGCAATACAGTTCAGCATAAGTACGCAGTTTAAATGTCAAAACAGTTCTATTTTAAACAATCCAATTTATCATAAATACGCAGTTTAAATGCCAAAACCAGTAAACTCAAACCACAATTTAATTCTATTTAACCCATAGATAGGACCCTTATTAGGTGCTACCACTACGGGCCAGAGTGGACCTGGGAGTGATGGCAATAAAGGGGTACTCTGCATTCCCCAAAGCTCCAGCATTACTGGAACCTCACCATCAGATTGTTTAGTGTCATATCTAGGACTCTCGTTGTGAGGGGGTCTTACCCCTCAGCAGAGAAATTCTTAAAAAATTCTTATATAGATTTCACTTTCATATTTGACAGTTGAACATGAAATAATAGATTTCATTCAAAATTTGACATTTTAATTATGTTAAAAACTTAGTTGAAATTATCATTTAACCCTTTTAAGTATAACCATATCTAACCATGTTAAAATCTTGGTTAAATAATATTGTCAATTTTTAAAAAATGATGATAAGATTTTTGTTGATAATTTATTTAAAAATATTTGTGGAATAATCATTAAAAATTTATTCCTTTAATTTTATAATATTTTCAGAAAACTTTTTATTTTATGAATTTCTCATATTATCTATATTGATATTGAGAAGTGTTTGTCTTTCTTTACCTTTACAAATGGTTTGATATAGAGCTACCAAACTTGGTTTACATATGAACTCGGTCTAAAGAGAAAATTTTAGATTTAAAAAAAAAGAAAAGAAAAAGATTTGTCATGAAGAAAGAAAAGATTTCATTGAGAGAAGTTCACAAAAATAATCAACAAGAATAATATTAATCTCATCTGATTTTATACAAAGTATAATCAACACATCTCTTTTCTGTTATGTGTACATGAATATATATATTGGAGACCCTTTTGCTTGGATGGTTGGTTTTTTTATGGCATGTCAATGCTTGTTGGGCTATTTAATACTGAAATCAGTCCTTTTTTTCTATGTGCAATCATATGGCTTCAAGCAACTACTAATAATCTTTTGTAAATAATTATAGTTTGAAAAAAGTATTCTTGCAACAAATAATTTGTACACAGTTATATGGTTTCAAGTATTCTTATCTGACTCTAATAATTTTCAAACATATCTATTTGACTCATAGATGGGACCCTAAATCAAAAACAAAAAACAAAATCTGAATCTGATTTGCAGAATGAGGCTGCTGAGTTCCTGAGATTCATTGTAGATGAATCTTTGCAAGAGACCTGCTTAGCCAAACTATTTTCATTCTAAATAGAGAAGGTTATTTCAAGCAGAGAAGCCCTTCAGACTGTGAAAAAGACAAGAAATGGAAATTTGCTTGTGGAGGTGAACATGCAGAAAATATCATGAAAATGAAAATCCTGCTAGGTATTTAACTATCCTCTCCAAATATTCAGTTTTCCTTCTCTTATTCTATTTGTCCAACTAAGACTAGAGAGCCCTGTCTACCCTACAATGAGTTAGAATCAGTAATATAACTATTAATTTATCTGTTGATGCATAATTTTTAATGTTGTTTTGCTTATTTAAAGACATTTTATGTTCATATGATTTAATGGGGGGCCATTTGGAGAACAAGATATGATGTAATGAAGCAGAAATGATATAATGAAGCAAAGAAACTAATTTTAAAAACTGGCACTTTTGTGACATGGGTAGAAACATTATAGTGATTGGCAGTAGCATCCATTATTCTCACAAAATAATTGATCTGTGCTTAGGTGCAGATTTGGACAAGGTTACATGGAAGAACGGAAGTTTCTTCTGCAGCAATTCTCACTTCCCCATGCCACTAATATTATCCAAGTGTAAAGCAAGAGTCTATACAGATTGGCACCAGTGTCATTACAGAAGTCAAAGACTATTTAACTGCTTTAAGGACACCAATTTCTGGTTTTGATGGGTGGTTGGTTGGTTGGTTGGGTTTTATGGCATATCAACCTTTGTAGGTTCTTTAACACCAAGTCCATTTTTATGAAAATTGTTCTATTTTAAACAATTCAGTTTACCATAAATACGCAGTTTAAATGTTAGTACAGTTTAATTGTAAAAAACATTTTTATTTCAAGCTATTCACTTTTGTCAAGCAGTTCTAATTCAGCTAATTCAGTTTAGTATAAGTACAGATTTTATTAACATACACAGTTATCTGTCAAAACTGTTCTATATAAAACAGTTCAGATTAGTGTAAGTACAGTTTCAATTTCAAAAAACAGTTTCATTTCAAGTGATTCAGTTTAGCGTAAGCACGCAGTTTAAATGTAAGTACGGTTTAATTGTCAAAAACATTTATTTCAAGATATTCAGTTTAGTCAAACGATTCAGTTTAGCATAAGTATGCAGTTAGTTCTATTTAACCCATAGATAGAGTCCTTATCAGGTGGTACCACGCAGGGCCAGAGTGGACCTGAGAGCAATGGCAATGAAGGGGTGCTCCGTATTCCCCAAATCTCCAGCATCAGATAGTTTAGTGTCATATCCAGGACACTCATTGGGGGGGCGGTCTTACTCCTCTGCAGTGGTGCAGGCGGTGTATTCTACACCCCCAGCTGACTGAGCAAGAATCCCATCCCGGTCGACCATTCAGCTTATGAACTGAGAAAAATACCCTCATCAGATCTGATCAACATTTGACAGTGACACTGATTTAAAATGAATTATTATGGATTATTTGATTTTCTATCAGAATTGCAGTTGGTGTCTTCTACAGCCCCAGCCAACTTGGCAATCTGGTTTTGAACTTGGAGTTATTGTTCAACATTATTTTACCTTTTGCTAAGAGATAAATTCTTGCCTTTCCCAAAAGCATTAGCATCTCAATTTTACAAACAGCATTGACTGGAATTTGATCTCAGTTAATGGTATATAACAAAATATATTAGAGAGAAAAGAAAATATATATATATATATATGATAAAAATAAAACAAATAAGAAAAATGAAAATCTGTGTATCTATTTATCTATCACTATATCTATATTTCCTATTTCCTATCTTTTTCTAACATCTGATGAAAAAATTGAAATAAGCAAATACTTATTCGCATCCCATTTTCTTTGATATATATAATAGTCCTAGTGGTCACAGATTAGCAACTTCACAAGTCTTTTATGTTTAATAGTGCTAGTGGCCTCAAATAAAGAATAATAAATCATCTGCCTTTAATGTCTCCAACAGTCATCATCTGGAAACTTGATTGAGAAATCAAACTCTTATAAACCGGAAGAGTTAGAAACAGAAACCTCTCACCTACATACATACACACTTATCTATATATGCAGAAGCCCACAGCTATTTTGAACAAGTCTTTTTAAAACATTGTACAGAGTATAATGTTGAGAAATTTAGATTCACTGCATATTTGACCTTTCCTCCTTATACCCGCAAAAAGAAAAAGCAAGATTGCATACATGCAGATTGAACAATGCTCGATAGAATGACACTAACAATGACCAACATAAGGAAAAATACTTTTTTTCAATTTCTTCACAAAAGAATTTATTCTACCTTTCACAATTCCTCATAAATATTGAATGGTTCTTCAAATCTTTGCTTATATTGTTTTGTCTTTGCTAGTGGATTCCACAATCATCAAAAATAATGCAAGGAAAGAAAATGTTGTCTTCTCTTTGCTGATGGATTCCACAATTATCAGAAATACTGCTGTGGAAGAAAATGTTGTCTTGTTTTTGTTAGGGGATTCCATAATCATTAGAAATAATGCATGGAAAGAAACTGTTGTCTTGTCTTCACAAATGGATTCAGCAAACATCAGAAATTATGCATGGAAAAAAATGTGGTCTTGTTGTTGCTTGTGGATAACCCAATCATTAGAAACAATGTGTGAAAAGTAAATGTTGTCTTGTCTTTAATAACAGATTCCAAAATTATCAGAAATAATGCATTGACAGAAAGTTTTGTCTTGTCTTTGCTAGTGGGTTCCATAATCATTAGAAATAATGCTTGGAAAGAAAATGTTGTATTGTCTTTCCGAATGGATTCCATAATCATCACAAATAATGCATGGAAACAATATGTTGTGTCTTTGCTAGTGAATTCCATAATCATCACAAATAATGCATGGAAAGAAAATGTTATCTTGTCTAATCTAATGGATTCCACAATCATTAGAAATAATTCATGGAAAGAAAATGTTGCCTTGTTTTTGCTAATGGATTTCACAATCATTGGATATAATGTTTGGAAAAAAAATGTTGTCTGTTCTTTGCTAATGGATTCCACAATCATCAAAATAATGTATGTAATGAAAATGTAGTCTTGTTTTTGATAGTGCATTCCACAATCATTAGAAATAATGCATGGAAAGAAAATGTCATCTCATCTTGCTAAGGGATTTCACAGCTATCAAAAATGAAGTATGGTAAGAAATGTTGTCTTGTCTTTGCTATGGGTTTCTATAATCATCCGAAATAATGCTGTGAAAAAAATGTTATGTTGTCTTTGCTAGTGGACCTACAATCATCAGAAACAATGCATGGAAAGAAAATGTCTTGTGTTTGCTAATAGATCCCACAATCATCAGATATAATTCATGGAAAGAAAATGTTGTCTGGTCTTGGCAAGTTGATTCCCCAATCATCATAAATAATGCATATAAAGAAAATGTCTTATTTTTTATAGAGGATTCCACAATCAACTGATATAATGCTATGAAAAAAATGCCTTCTTGTCTTTTCTAGTGGATTCCATAATCATCAGAAATAATGCATGGAATAAAAATGTCCTATTATCTTTGCTAATGGATTTCACAGCCATCAAAAATAAGTTATGTTAAGAAAATGTTGTCTTCTCTTTGCTAATGGATTCCACAATCATCAGAAATAATGCTTGGAAAGAAAATGTTGTCTGGTCTTTGCTAGGGGATTCCACAATCTTCAGATATAATGCCGTGAAAGAAAATGTTGTCTTTTTTTGCTTGTAGATTCCACAATCATTAGAAATTGTGCATGGAAAGAACACGATGTCTTGTCTTTGATAGTGGATTCCACAATCAATCAAAATAATGCATGAAACGAAATCGCTGTCTTGTTTTTGCTAATGGATTTTACAATAAAGAATCAAAATGTTGTCTTGTCTTTTCTTGTGGATTCCACAATCATCAGAAATAATGCAAGAAAAGAATTTTTTTTCTTATCTTTGCTAGTGGATTTCATAATCATCAGAAATAATGCATGGAAAGAAAATGTTGTATTGTCTTTGCTGGTGGATTCTACAATCACCAGAAATACTGCTGCAAAAGAAAATGTTGTCTTTTTTTGCAAGTGGATTTCACAATCATTAGAAATAATGCATGAAGAGAAAATTGTGTCTTGTCTCTGTTAGTGGATTACACAGACATCAGAAATAAGACATGGAAAGAAAATATTGTCTTTCCGAATGAATTCCATAATCATCACAAATAATGCATGGAAACAAAATGTTGCCTTTTTTTGCTAGTGGATTCCCGAATCATGAAAAATTGTGCATGGAAAGATCATGATGTCTTGTTTTTGCTAGTAGATTCTACAATCATCAAAAAGAAAGCTGTGAAAGAAAATGTTGACTTTTCTTTGTGTATTCCACAATCATTTGAAATAATGCATGAAACGAAAATGCTGTTTTGTTTTTGCTAAAGGATTTCACAATCATTAGAAATATTTCTTGGAAAGAAAATGCTGTATTTTCTTTGCTAGTAGATACCATAATCACCAGAAATAATGCATGGAAAATATGTTGTATTTTCTTTGTTAATGGATTCCACAATCATCAGTATAAATGCATGGAAGAAAATGTTGTTTTGTCTTTGCTTGTGGATTAAACAATCATTAGAAATAATGTATGGAAAGAAAAAAAATCTTGTCTTGTCTTTGCTTGTGGATTCCACAATCATCAGAAATAATGCATAGTAAGAAAATGTTCTCTTGTCTTTGTCTAGTGGATTCCACAATAATTAGAAAAAATGCTGTGAAAGAAAATTTCTCTTGGTTTGCTAGTGGAATCCACAATCCTAAGAAATAATGCTTTAAAAAAATGTTGTCTTGTCTTTGCTAATTGATTACACCCTCCTCAGAAGTAATACGTGGAAAGAAAATGTTGTCTTGTCTTTGTTAGTGGATTCCACAATTATCAGAAATAAGGCATGAAATGAAAATGTTCTATTGTCTTTGCTAATGGATTCCACAATAATTAGAAATAATCCTTGGAAAGAAACTGTTGTCTTGTCTTTGCTAGGGGATTTCAAAATCACCATAAATACTGCCATGAAAGAAAATGTTGTCTTTTTTTGCTAGTGGATTCCATAATATCAGAAATAATGCATGGAAAGAAAATGTTGACTTTTCTTTGATTGTGTATGACACAATCATTAGAAATAAGGCATGAAACGAAAATGCTCTCTTATCTTTGCTAATCGATTCCACGATCATCAGAAATAATGCATGGAAAGGACATGTTGTCTTGTCTTTGCTAATGGATTCTACAATCATTAGAAATAATGCACAAAAAGAAAATGTTGCTTTGTCTTTGCTAGTGGATTACACAATCTTCTTAAATAGTGCATGGAAAGAAACTTTTTCTTTGATCCTTGCCAGTGGATTCCACAATAATCAGAAATAATACATGGAAAGGAAATGTCTTGTCTTTGCTCGAGAATTCCACAATAATCAGAATTAATGCATGAAAAGAAAATGTTGTCTTTTTTTTGCTTGTATATTCCACAAACATCAGAAATAATGCATGGAAAGAAAATGTTGTCTTTTTTTTTGCTAATGGATTCTATAATCATCAGATATAATTCTTGTCATGAAAATGTTGTCTTGTCTTTGTAAGTGGATTCCATAATCATCAAAAATAATGTATGGAATGTTTTGTCTTGTCTTTGCTTGTAGATTACACAATGATCAGAAATAATGCTTTGAAAGAAAATGTTGTCTTGTCTTTTTTAGTGGATTCCACAATCATTAGAAATAATGCATGGAAAAAATCCTAATGCATCACAAACTTACAGATTCCATTCTCTACGCATATAACCATTCTAGTAACTTTAAATATCTCATATGAATATAGAAGATATTAATACAAGCGATTAAAAATCTTAAATTTCAGGTAAGTTTTTGTCAACTATAAATAACTTTTGACTAGTATTCTTTTCATTTTAACTAGTTGTTTTCTACTCAGCAATTTAGACTGTCATTATATTGCTGTTTATAAACAGATTAAAAATAAAGATTAAGACTTAAACTAATGTTATCCTTTTTTTCTCAAAAAGCTTATCTTACCATCATAGAAAAAGGGATAATATCAGTTTGAGACTTACTTTTTATTTTTAATCTTCTCATTACTTGAGCTGTAGAAGCCAATAGTGCAAAAGTTAAAATTTTACCAGACAGGTTTATTCCTTATTTTTTCTGAATGTTTAGTACTGCCAAATTTGATGTTTTGTACATTAGTTGTACTAGTAGTTATAATATTGTTTTGAAGTTTTTTAATTATTAAATGATGCATTGTCAGGTATTCATTTTTGAGTAACAGATCTTTCATCTTGATTACTGTTGAGTTTCATCACAACTACTAAAACCTTTATTCTTCATCTGCTAGTGTGGATCAAACACAACAAATTATAATAAAAATTAATTCTGGTTTGTGGTATTCTGATTTCTACATAAATTGTACACCCTTGATTTAGAAATTAAATTGCATACTGGCCAAGTAAATTTTACATTTTCCTGGGTTTCAAATTAGAATTTTAGAGCATTCATAGTAACAATGAAATTCATTGGTCTGATAGTTTAAATAGGACTTACCTGAATGACCTATAATTTTTATTTGACCACAGAGTAAGACACACAAAATATCCATTGATTGGTCTGTTTAGTCTTTCCTCATTTTTTACCAATAATAATTGCAACACATATATTTTACTATATACCTTTTGTTCCTGTAACCATTTCAGACTTTACAAACTAGAATTTACTGAGTAATTTGTTTATTTGAAGTTGATGATTTTTTTTATTTGTATTCATAACATAAATTGTTCTCTAATTGAACTCATGTGTACTGTTTAAATTGTGTAAACTCAGAGCCATCTAATAGAAATGCTTGGAGGAAGGTGCATAGTACATGCAGGCAGATATGTTATTAAAAAGAAGATCTTTGAGTGGCCCTGAGTGATAATTATTAAATGAAAAGAGATTATAACAAAAAATATCAAAGTATGGGAAAATGGAAGATAATGATTATTTGTTAATGATCAAGGTAAAGGGAAGAGAAGATCAGCAGGAATGAAGAAAGATTTAAAAATGGAGAAGAAAGAAAATTAAGAAAGAAGAAGGACTATACGGATGAGAAATTGCAGAGTAAGAAAAAGAGGAAGAAGAGGAGGAGAAAATAGAAAGACGATAGCAATGAGAATAAGAAATGAGAATATATAGAGAAAGAGAATGAATAAAGCAAAGTTAAAAATGAAGAAAAAATTACAAGAGGAAAAAAGAGAAAATTATAATGAAAATAACATGAAAAGGGAATAAAAATGGAGAAAAAAGAAAGAGGAAAATTTGAAGAGGAGAATAAGAATAAAGATGAAAGAAAAAAATGAAATTAAATCAAATGAAAAGCCAGAAAATGTTATTTAAATATCTAATAGGTTATAAGTGAGAAATTTAATTGCGTATGTGTGTGTGTGTGTGTGTGTGTGTGTGGCCAGTTATGAACACACACACACAAACACACACACATTTATATATACAGACATATATCCATACAGTGGTGAACATTCCTCCCCACCACCTGCTTTTCATTATAAAATGAACTGCTCCTCCTCTACACTTCAGTGTAGTAGCTATTAAAAAAGGAGCCTTTGGGTCACTCTCAACTGAGGTCGCCAACTTTACTTACTCATATATGCTGAATAAAGCAGACCAAACTTGTATATCAATCATGTTGTGCTTGTCTACTTGGTTTGATTCGTCAGTCAAGGGAAGCCCAGCATTCGTTTCATGTGGCTCAGACTGACAGTCCTTGGGCCTCAGAAGGCTATACCCCTAGACTCTCACCTGCTTCTTTAGAGCTTATTTTATCATCTGATGCCTGAAGCATCCTTTTTTAGTGGAATGCTGATGAGACTCAAGGCATTCTTGGAGCTGCCGGGCATGCCCTGTACCTGGTTCCCACGTAAAAAAAACTTGTGCCGCATTTTGGTACTTGTGAGGTACTGAATAAATACATGTATAGTGAATAAAGCCTAAATAAGTTTTCTCTGCTACATGTCTTTTATTCATTACAATTTATTCAGTATATATCTCTTCTTTTAAAATATGGACAAAATTCTGAAACCTCAGATATTTGAAACTTTTTCCAGTTCGAGTAATACTGTAAAGGATTGGAGGCATTGGCTTGCTACTTTTGAGAATTTCCTGATAAATATAGAACACTATGCCCTCGACTGACAAACGGTGCTCCGAAACTTCAGTGTATATGTTAATCTCTGTCCAGACTATGAGAGTGCCACCAGTAAACTCCAGCAATTATATGGCAAGTCTAAGAATGAAATCCATGCTAGGTATATACTATCGACGTGTCGGCAAAAACCACGAGAGGCACTAGATGAATATCTTCTAAATCTGGGGCATTTAAGCGAGGATTGCAACTACAGTGCTGTGAAAAATACAATCGAGGCCATAGGAGATGCCTTCATAAATTGACTTCTGTCTATTAATATTCGACAATGACTACTTGAAAATGTAACACAGGATCTCACCACTGCATTTGATCAAGCCAGAGCTCTTGAACAAGCTTAGAAAAGATCAGAGTCCTATTCTATCCCTCAAACAGTTTTTAGTGCAGCGGCCCCCTCTGAGGGTAACCCTGTGACCCAAACAAAAACATAATATCCACAGCGCTTTCTAAAACTTAAAAGCGTTTCTTTTGTAGAAACAATTGACAACCTCACCGCGACTGTCCTCGAAACGCCACGCGTTGAAGATGTGGCAAAATCGGCCATTATGTTAAAGTGTGTCATTCCGGGACTTCCGCTACTCTTCATTCTTCTAATCCTGTGATAATGGCAGCATCATTTACTGATTTGTTTACTGCAACTACCCGGATGAAGATAAATGAGGAGAAGACCAGTGCTCTCATGGACAGTTGCCCAGTCGGCTGGGGCTGTAGAATACACTGACTGCTTCAATAGGACTTACACTCTTATAATTTAAAATAGGCGGTATGCCATTTGTTCCTGAAACAAAGATGGCGGATACACATAAACAATCAATCTCGGGAAACCATTGGCCAAGAGAACCACGTGATCAGTGTTTAAAACTACGTCTTCATTTGAATTTCGTCCTGCGTTTTTGGAGCCGACTCCAAGACATGTATTTTCTATAAATACTTTGTCTTCAAACACTCTTTCTCTTTTTCACATTTCCACTTGCAGGGCCAACACTCTCTCTCCAGTGTGACTTCCAGAAAGAATATTATCACTCTCTCATATTCACCAACAGCTGTCAAATGCCATAAAATGTATAGGCCATGCAAACATTCCTTTCCTCAGTATACCTTGTCTGTGAGACTTTTTCAAGCCTCAATTGTGTCGAACCACAGAAAGAAACGAATATTTAAAAATACGGAAACATGCATAGGACACTTTTGTCTTTTAGTCCTTTTTTGTAGTTTTAGTTGTGTTAGTCACACACACACACACAGAGTATATTTTCACGAACACAAATAGAACCATAGTAATGTTTTAAATGTTTTCATTGTATGTATTGTTAAGATATAAATTTGTTTTGTTTAGGTCGCCTTGTTTTGAATGTTCCTTTTGTCCGCGCCGTTTCATATCGCTTACACATTTTACTATCATTACTTCATTTGCCTATTTATTGTTCTGCTGTAAATTTGGACACCCAAGAAAAATTGCACAACTCCCTTTATCACTCTGGTGTTACAAGAATGATGCATTTTATTAGGTCGAAGAACCTTCCTTTCTCCGTGGATGTAAAGAGATGTAGAGAAGGGGAAAATTTCGTATTTTGGTTTGACACTTAATTTCACCCAATCAGGATGACTTATCCTATTCACCCCGGACCTTCATTTCCGGTTACCAAATCTTGTGAACTGCCAAACACACTCTCTTTGGCTGGAGAACGCCGACCAGTGCAGACGTCACATTGGCCGTTCTTCAATAGCGATGTTTTTTAGCTGGACAACGCCGCCCAGTGCAGACATCTCACTGCGGCTCTAAAATAGCAGCAGCAGCGACATGGATACACGAGGGAAACCATCTAATTTATGGATTCCTTACGAGGAATCCCAGTTGAATATAAATTAGATGCATTCAACATGCCTCACACAGGCACAACTTTATGTCACCCCCAAATTGGCTATGTCGATCTGAGCGTAATCCAGCTCTCAACACGCATGGAGATAACGCCTTATCTCCACAAATACCAGACACAAAACTCACAGTGACATCCAAAGTTCAATTCCTACAACTGCAACATGTCTTTCGTCAAAAATGCAAAAAACACAATCCCTCACACGTCCAACGACACACGCTACCATCTCAACTTCTCATAACTCAATTTCGCCTCAATACTCACAAACTTTCACGAGTCTTGCAGCACCAAAAGCAAACCCAATATTCTATGCTGCAAATAAAAACCTTATTCATAAAATACCTTTCGACCTTCGCCATCTTACTTCTTCTTCATCATCCTTCCTTTTATTTCCTTACAACTATTAGCGCGGGACCTTACAAAATCATCTCGCTAAAAAGAGTATCTTCCTCCTGTACGCTATTTGCTGAAGGCAAGCCTCGATTTTACCGACCTGATGTTCTGCCCTTAATAAAAGCAATCATATCTTTTGAAAGACTTAAAGTTGACTTCAAAGGACCCCAGCCATTTTATTCTTATAACCGGTTTCTATTTACAGTAATAGACAAATATTCTCACTTTCCCTTTGCTTTTGCTTGTTCTGATACTTTGTCGCAAACAGTTATCAAATACCTCACCCAACTCTTTGCCATTTTCAATATTCCAATGTACGTGCATTCAGATAGGGGTCCCAGCTTTATATCAACTGAAATAAAAACTTTATTACCTAGGCTCGGGATTTCACTTAGCTGTGCCACTTCATAAACCCCCAAGGTAATGTAAAATACGAGTGGTATAATGGCATATTGTGGAGAGTAATAACTTGTAGCAGTCACAGATCTATTTCCTCCCACGAATCAATGCACCCCACCCGCCAAACGATTCGGCCACACACTGACCAACCAAGGGGAGAGTGCATTGATTTCTCTCAAGAACTATTTTTTCTAGTCCTTTTTGGAAGTCAGAGAGCACCTAGTTAGCAGCGAAGACAGACCTCTCTCGCGTCCTCTGCTACGGACATGGAAGAACTTCACCGAAGAGCACACTGCTACTAGCAACACACACAGAAGAACCAGTCTTGAGGTCAGCCACACGAGCTACTTGCTACAGTGACACACACTTCCTACAAACTTAAGGACCAACATACTATCCGGCGACATAAAAAAAAACTTTTCTCACTCTGACTCGTTTACTTCTGCTACTTTGATAAACATTTCATTGTTGTGTTTCCAAAGAAGTTTCGTTATTTATTTGTATTGTCAATTAATTTATAGTGTTATGGAAACTAACTATTAAAAACACTAAAAACTCTAGCACTCTAAACACGATGCCAACCAATAAATCAATGGGAGAACATTTTGCTACAAGCAACTACTTTCAACCACTACAAACGCTACTCCTCATGAACGGCTAGTCGTCAAAACGGCTAAGAAACCACAGTATCACTCCAAGATCTTGCACCTGCTGGTCTGGTGCAAAAGTATTCCGAAATACAAGACTCTGACTTACCCACTCAAAATGCTGAGACATTAGATCCTGAACGGAAGATTCCAACACCTAACAAGACTGAATGTATAAAAGTTACGCCAGTAAATGGAATTGCAACTCTTTTACATCTCTCAGAGCGTTTGCATAAAGCTCCTGATCACTTAATGTATGAGTAAATATTTTGGTGTTTTTCTTAAGGTTAGAAAAATTTAGAAATAAATTCCACTAAAAATTTCTAGTAGCAGAGGATATTGTAGTGAACATTTCTACCCTCTCCTCACCTTTCGTTGTAAAATGGACTGCTCATGCTTTTCAGTAAATCCTAAAGTTTCTCTGCTTTCTGTCTTTTATTTATAACACATACACAGTTTAAATGTGTGAGAAACATACATGAAACTTTAGTACATTTATTGTGGAAGACAAATACTGGCACAATTAGACATGTAAATTTACAGGGATGCAAATATGCACCCATGCAGTTAGATGAATACACACATACACATATTCCCAGTCACAGATTCTCTCTTTCTCACATGTCCACACTTTCTTTCAAGTACAAATGTATCAAAAGCTGATACATATTGTAATATGTCTTCTTTTTCCTGATACCACTTTATAATTCTCATTAATTCTCTCTTTCACATGCATACACACACACACACACACACAGAAACATACATGCACACACACACACACACACACACACACACAATATAGCTGGTATAATGGGTTTAATGTAACTACCTAAGTAGCTCAATTGCAGGAAAATTCAGCTGAGTGCTATTAAATCTGATTAAGTAACTCTCATTAACAATAACTGGCAGATAGAGTGTGGGATAAAAGAAATGATGCAAGATTTCAGAATTTGAAACAGCCCCTGAAAAACTTCCTGTTTTAAAGCCAGTACAGATAATCCTATTCACCAACCCCTCCGCTTGGGTAGGATATGACTCAAGGTCAATTTTTAAGCAGAGTTTAACAGGTTTGAATTCAGAGTTTTCCTTCTCCTAGACTAGTTGCCTCACCAAGGCTGAAGAAACCAGTCTGCCCTACTATTTACCCATAGCTGGAGAGAGAATAATTGGATTCATACCTTTCCCAAGGGTATTAGTGCTATGTGAAATGCAATCAATCTCGTCCAGGATTTCCTATGACGATAACCATTACACCACAGGCACCTCCCAATACAGATAATAATCTTAAGCAATAACACGATTGAATTTACTCAGAGGTTAGTGATTTCCATCCAACTACAATTCATGTTGTTTTGTTGAGAGGCAAGGAAACACCAATGAACCCTACATTTATTTGCATGATTGGTTCTCTGTGTGTATTAACCTCAGCATTTTTATTTCCTATATACTGTGATATGACAATATTAGATATGCATTGGTGTATTTAAGAGGATAGACAGGAAGAAATAGTTGAAAGTGCCACAGAGGCAAATTTCATATAATTATCAACTATGGAGCAGCAAAAAAAAAAGAGTTTACAAGCAGATTTATGACATCATCAGGGTGTCAAATATGTTCAATATGATTAATAACTTTATTTATTAATGATTTATAGTGCAAACATAGCAATATAGGGGTTTTGGTATCATGGCACAAGGTAAGTAATACATCCTTATTTGATAAAAAAAAACTACATCAATGCGGCTTTGCTTATTTACATGTTACTAATACAAGACTTAACAATATTTGATGAGCCATACTGACACCGAATGAACTTGAAGGTCAATTTTAATGACTGCATGTACTTCCTCATAAAATGCAGTCTACACTGATAGTTCTGGAGACATTCTAACTGCTACCATATTAATTACTATAAAAGACAAACAAACAAACTTACTTTTATTAACCAAAAAACTGCCAAAAAAGTATTTTATGTCATCATGAGTTTATTCATAAGGTTAAAATTATTTGAAATGAATAGAAATGCTTTTTTTAACTGGGGTTTTCAAATCAAAAAATAAGTTATTTTTGCATCACCAATTTCAAAAAGAGACTGCCTCAATTTCTAAGAGACTGCTTCAAAAGTATTTCATGTCATTTTGAGTTTCATTAAATGCTGAAATATCACAATCAGAATATGTTAATTTAAGAAATACTGTTATTTTAGCTTGTAGTTTGAAATTAAATAATAAGTCCTATCTGCATCACCAATTTGGGAAAACCATTTATGGAAATAATGATTTTTTTCCTGTCATCTTGAGTCTCATTAAAATGTTGAAATTTCACAATCAAAATATTTCACTTTAATGGAATTACTGTTATTTTAACAAGGATTTAAAAATCAAATAATAATTCCATTCTGCATTATCAAGATCAAAATTCAAGATTGCCAAAATTTTTTTAGATTTTATGTTGAGATTAATCAAAATGCTCAATTTCGCAATCTCAATATTTCAATTTAATGAAAATACTGTTAAAATAAATTTTAAAATTAAATGTGTTCTTTCTGAATCACAAATTTCAACAGTGTATTGTCCAAGATCACAATATCAAAATTTCACAATCACAATATTTAGTGGTATGTTAACAGGTTTTACAAGAACTGTACCATTTCCAATGATATGTGTCCATACATCATCTCTGATAGTGAGTTAAATGCTTTTTCGGCAATTAAGACTGAAGAAAAGTTTGGGTTATGTCAGCAGGTTTATTTACTGCCAGGAAAGTGTAAAACAGAAAAGTATTGAAATTCGTAAAATCAGCTCGAATCTGATTGGCTGTTTTGAAGTTGTACCATTATCCCCCACCCCACTGTTATTTAAGTGAGACCCACAAGGGTCTGCTCTCTTCTTTTGATTTTTTTTCAGCACGAGCAGAAGGTTCTGCTTGGCTCACTCTTTTTGCTTTGTAAGCTCGTGTTTATTCGCTTTCAACTCTAGGCAGTTTTTTTTAAGCAAGGTAGCTTAAGCAAAATAGTCATAGGCTAAGCCTCTTTTTCTTACAGGGTTTTTATTGTTACTTGTTGAAATAATAAGCCTACTGCAGGCTGTTTGTGGTTTTGGTATGCTGTCCTCTTCAAAAGAAAGTTGAGTCTAAGTTCTGGAGGTGGTATTGGACTTTTTACCAACAAAGGAAGCTGTTAGCTCTGGTCAGAAGATGTGGTAAAAGCCTCCATAGGCTCAACAGAAGAAAATTTGAGATGAAACAGAAAGATATTCATGTAAGAGGAGGAAGCGGTGGTCTACTCAAAGTTCACTTAAAGAAATAGTAAACTTCATTTTCAACAAGTCTATACAGGAAACTAGAAGAACATGGTAGTCCAGGTTGATTCTACACAAGAAGGAGATGCTGAGAAGAAGAATAAACCCTAAAAATTTGCTTCAAAATGAACTTTGACATAAAATACCAAAAAATGGTATTTTATCATTAAGAAAAGTTAAACTGACAGTAGGTGGTTGACGGCATGGCTTTGAGCAAGTCAGTCGTTATATTTCTTTATACCCTTTTTCTTTTTTTTTGGTCATAATATTGTCATTACTTGATTGAATGTTATTTTAGTTACTTTGAATACAATGTTTTCGATAAGCATCGGGGAAAATATGTAAAACCAGATTTTGTAAAGTTTATTTCTCTTGAAATATATTACTTTGTGGGAACTGGTTGTTTTTGTTTTTAAGAAATATAAACACACTTTTCTTTCAGGTGGTAAAAGTAAGCTTCCATTCCTCCTTTTTTATCTCCTTTATTTTTATACTTTTCTCTCCCCCTTTCCTAGACCTGACAGCTACTACTAGATAATTTCTAGGGTTAGGCAGAGATAAAACCTAGCATAATTATTGAATTGAGTACATTTCTCATAAAAGGAATAAAATACAGGTTGATAAACACATGTATGAAATGATTGGAAGTTTAATATTACTTGAAGAACCATGGGCTTAATAAATACTGAGTAGCAGACAGTTCTTCAATAAAAGGGAGATTTTCAAAAGTAGAAATAATGCAAAGAAGTAAAGAATAGAAATTATATTCAAGTAATTGTTGAGTTAAAAAGCAAAGTGAAATTAAGGGTAAAACATGGTTAAAAGGATACTAGTAAATAAAGTCACAAAAGAAAAATACTATGAATTACAGTAGTTCTGTGCTTGGAGTGGAGAAAGGCAACATTTGTAGCGATGCACAAAATATCAGGCTTATTAACAAGATAGCAGCTGCATGTTGTGAAGCTCAGGTCCTTTTAAGTGAAAAGAGGATGAAAGCAGAAAATGAGTCTAAGAGTCTACCCTAAAATAAAAGAGGCCACAAGGAAAGTTAAACAATAATGTGAAACACAACAACAATTAAACAATAAATCTTTTCTGTATGGCCAAGATTAAAATTCAAGATTGCCACAAGTCTATTTAATTCTATATTGAGTTTCATCATGTTGAAAAATCATAATCCCAATATTTCAATTTAATGAGTACTTTCTGCAATGCCAATTTAAAAATTCAAGATTGCCTCAAATGTATTACATATCATTTTAAGTTTCATGAAAATGTTGAAAAATTGCTATCCCAATATTTCAATTTAAATAAAACACTGTTATTTTAAAATAGATTTTGAAATTAGATAGTATGACCTTTCTGCATTGAAAATTATAACATTTATTTTAATTTTTACTAAGCCCTGATTTTCCAAGAAACTGCCAAAATAGTACTTCTTATTAATTTGAGTTTCATCACAATGTTGAAATTTCACTATGTCAATATTCAATGGAAACACTGTTATTTTAACAGTGATTTTACAATTAAATAAGTCTATTCTGCATTGTAAAGTTCAAAATGGAATCTGTTATTTTAACATGGGTTTTTAGATTTTTAGCAGAAAGAATAACAAATTATTATTTAGTGTGGGAATTGCTTTGGCCATTGGAGTTTGAAGTTATATATTTCATCCAATGAGAATGACCGATGCTATTCTACCCAGGGAGGTGTACTCAGGCACCATAAAAGGCAGCGCTAACCATGCTTGACCTCTCTTTTCCTTTCCTCCTTGCTGGCAGCAAGTTGAGACCAGCCAACATGAGAGAGAACATTCTCTCTCTATCCCAGGACAATTCCAAACAGCAAACAGTAGGACTTTTCATCTCGAGAGAGTACATTTCAACATTTGTTCCTTTGTTTACTTTTGGAGACCATTCCTTGTCAATTATTTCTCCCTCCTAAATCAAATGAACCCCGAAGCTTCTGGCTGAGTACTGAATTCCTGCTCTGCTATCTACAACTGTCTTTCTTCCTTCTGTACTCACAGCAGAAAGGAAAACTTCGTCTCAAGCTGTCATTAAACTTCTAAATTGAAAACCATCACTATCAACGCCTTCATTATTTATCTTCTTTCTTTTAATATAACAAGAGGTGACAGAACTCTACAACGTCAATTGCCATTTATGTTTGAATGGTGATATCATCTGCCTTCATGTTATAAATTCAATAAAACATTTTTGCATTGCTAATTTCAAAAATGTAGAGTCCATGAAATTGCTAGAAAAGTACTTTATGTCATCGTCAGTTTCATCCCAATGTTGAAATTTTGCAATCACAGTATTTGAATTTAATAAAAACAATATGATTTTATCAGGGATTTTCAATTAAATACAGTCATTACTTCATAGACAACTTTAAATGTATAGACCAAGAAACTGCTACAGAAGCACTACACTTATTGAATGTTGAAACTTTGCTGAAGTTAACTAATCTTGGAATAAGAAAAGTGTTGCCAATTTAAAAATGACAAGAGCAAAATGGAATGTTAATAATAATAATAATAATAATAATAATGATGATGATGATTAATTTTTATTTTAATTTCTAAAACTTCCTCAAGGAAAATCTGATGAAACTCATTTCTTACTATCCCTGATATAAAGGATAGTTATAGAGACAGACATGTTCCTACTTTCTCTCATACTAACATGTTAACAAAGAACTTCCTGAATTCACAGTATGATAAAAGCTGAGTATTTGCAGAGAGAGAGAGAGAGAGAGTGGGGAGAGATGCACAAGACTTCAAACATTATTTGATATGCCCTATCCATGAAAGTTTTACTCAGTCCTGATTTTCCAAAACATTTGAGTGACAAACCCCTTTTTGTGCGACTGTATCAACTGGAAATAGGTGATTGTTCAGGTTAAGTTTTAAACTTGTTTTATCATCTCTTCCTAATTTGGTCTAGTTTTTAACTAGAAAACTAAAATTGCGAGCCTAAGTAACTTATGAACAGTGAATCTTGCATCATCACACCTGTTATCATGCACATAAGTCATCAGTGTATTTCTTTTTATTTGGTGTGTGGATTGATAATGAATGTGGCATGATAATGAGCATTAATGTGAGTATATATATATATATATATATGGATGTATATGTGTGTGTCTCTGTGTGTGTTCATGGATGGGTGACCAAAGAGGGATCTTATCTTTGGCATCTTTGACCAACATTAGAGTGTCTAGAGGGACCTCTTTGTCTACTTTGGCACAAAGACCACACAAAGAGCTATGCTCGCAAAAACCTACGAGACTGGAAGAGAGGACAAAGGAAGTGGTCAGTTGGGAGTGAGACTCCGGAGCAGAGGGTTAGTCAGGAGTGAGACTTCAAAGCAGTCAGTTGGGAGTGGGACTCTAGAGCAGTCTGCCAGAAAGTCAAGCCCAGGACACAGAGCAGTGAAGACGATGACCAGATGAGCCAGCATTTTTGGTGGCTGTATAGGATTTTGGCAGAGTTCTCGCAATAGCCATGAACATATACAGAATGATAAAAAGTGCCAATTTCACCTTCCTGCGTTTGCAGTTCTAAATCCGTGTTTGTCTGTTCTTCCTTCCACCGTTTATTGTTTGGTTTATATTTTTATTTTTGTACAACCTGTGAAATGCCCACACGACTGGGTGTGAAAAGAAACAACAGGGTCCACACCACTAGACAAACAGCAAAACCAACAAAAACAGCTGTTTGGGTAATGTTTCCTAGGTGCCTTGTCATATGAACTTTAGATTTGGTATAATGTACAATTTCGTATCACATTAGTTCGTTGTCACATCTGCTGCAAGTGCAACAGCTACATCCTTAAAGATCACTGGTGAATTATACACACAGGTATTATTACTAAAGAGAACTCTTTTGTGGTGGAGTAGAAGGGAAAAAAAGATAAGCTGTGGCAATGACAATCTTGGTTTGGTTTGGGTTGGGTTTTATGGCATATCAACCTTTGTAGGTTATTTAACGCCAAATCCATTTTTATGTAAATAATCAGTTCTATTTCAAACAATTCAGTTTAGCATGAGTACACAGTTTAATTGTCAAAAACATTTCTATTTCAAACTATTCAAGCAGTTATATATAATAATTCAGTTAAGTGTAAGTACAGTTTCAATGTTAAAAACAGTTCAATTTCAGATAATTCAGTTTAGCATAAGTATGCAGTTTTGATGTCAAAACAGTTCTATTTTAAACAATTCAGTTCAGCATAAATATACTGTTTAAATGTATAAAAACAGTAAATGCCAACCACCGTTTAGTTCTATTTAACCCATAGATAGGACCCTTATCAGGTGCTACCACTCCGAGCCAGAGTGGACCTGGGAGCAATGGCAATAAATGGGTACTCCGCATTCCCCAAAGCTCCAGCATTGCTGGAACCTCACCATCAGATTGTTTAGTGTCATATCCAGGACACTCGTTGGGGGGGGGTCTTACCCCTCTGCAGAGAAGCAGTCGGTGTATTCTACAGCCCCAGCCAACTGGGCAATGACAATCTTGCTACAGCCATCTGCTGTCATATGCCACAGAAGTGCTAGTGACAATTAGGAAATAAGTTTATTCAGTCACAGCCAATGAGGTTTCATATTCAAATGAATCCCCAGTGAGTGCACCCAATGTCTATTTAGCCTGAGTGAACAATTATGTATTAATGCTTGTAATAATTCAAGTCTTCTAATTTTATTTTGTATATTTATTTTTATTCATTTTTCATTTATTTTTTATTCATTTTTATTTTCTGTTACAAAAATTTCAGTGGCTTACATACATTTATAAGCAATGCTTGTCAGAGGTTATTTGTTATACAATGTTATATATGGATTCATTTCAATATCATTGTCTCATGCTTGTAATAATGTCTTATATAACCTTGTTTATGTATTTATTGCTTTGTGTATAAATTTGTTATATACTTTTGACCATTTATGGTATTGTTTCATTATATATTCTATATTCTTTCCTCTTTCTGTTTTCTTTTTATCTGTTTAGTTGGTTACATGCAAGTCCTGGGCCAGTGCTAGGGTTTCATGCATACCCCTCCATAATCTATGATAGCCCCTCTCCCAATCTATGAGATGGAAGCCACTCAACAAAGTCAATTTTCATTTAGTAGTTTCATAGAAAATATATAAAGCCCGTCCTTCCAGAGCCCCCCAGCAAGCTCCCCTTGGTTTAGAGGTCATACACATCATCCCAGAACCAGTCATCATCAATTGAAGAAGAAGTGTTTATTCTGACTCTAAAAAAAAATAAAGGTTTCACATTGACAATTTTACCATAGGTTGCTGGTGTTGCTGGTGGGTTGTGAACAGTATAATAATAAATGGTTTAATAAGAATAAGATTAATGGTTCTACTGAGAATCAGACAAACAAATATCTCTTAAAAAACAAGTATAAAATAATCAAACAGTATTCTGGGTATATGTCAAAATGAAAAGTTATCACAGATGGTACTTATTTCAGATATTCCAATGAGTAATGAATCTGGATGAATCTGGTAATGATGAATAAATTCTAGAGTAGAATTGCAATTTTTTGAACCAAGCCTTTGTGATTTTTCATTCCCATATTGTATTTATCTCTATACTTAGTCTGCTAAACAGATAGCCCAACATAGGTACTGCTGTTTTAAGACATCTTATTCTCCAGTGTTCTTCCCAATCTATTATTTGGACTTCATTTCATAAGGGCAGATGGTTTCCATTTTCTTTCTTTATATGACCAGCAATACCTGACTTTTCAATTTCACCTCAACATACTGCTTTTTGATGTTCCTATAGCCTTACTTTTGGTAGACAGCATGTTTCACCTTTGTATACTTTACCATAGTTGCATGGGATGGAATATATACAATTCTTGGTCATATTGTATTTTATTGGGGGCTTGATTCAGAAGAGATATTTGTGAAGAGTTGATTCACTCCTGAAATATTGTTCTTATATCATATGGACAACATATCTTTTGAATCATTTTGACTAAGTCTTTGACATAGGGCAGATAGACTGTGGTGAGTTTGGGTTATTGTCCTGGTGATCAATCTAGATTTCTTGGAGCTGATGTTATGCTCTCTGGATAGTTGATGTGATGGAGGTTATCTCTTGAAATATTTATTTCTTCTTGATATGCATCAGTATCACTACTTATGACTTGTACTTGATGTTGTTAGCAATGAACGATTCGATTCCTTTCTTTACATTATATGGATGGTGGAAATTGAAATTGAGGGTAATTTGTTGTTTAGTTCTTTCTCCCTAGTAAACAGGAGAGATGGTCAGTCGGAATTCAAATGATGCATTAGTATTTGAAAATCATTCTAATGAGGCCAGAGAATGAATGCATCATCTATTTACAGATAGCTTCAGTGATTAAGATGTGTGGGGTTTGAAGGCATTTAGCGCCGAAGTCACCAATGTGGAGTTTAAAGGTATTTAGGAGGTCAGTGGCTAAGGGCAAGACTGTGTTGCCGTAAGATATCTGACTCCATATTTTGGTTATATTATTTTACCCCACGTTGACTGGCTGGCGCAATGCCTTGCCCAAAGAAGGTCCAAAAGAAATATACAAAAAGAAAAGATAGAAACAGATAAGAGACGTAAAACATTTCTTTCATACTTTCCTTTATTTACTTGGTGAATGGACTAACCAACGCTACGTCCCAAGACATAGCGTAGGGCCCAAAACACCAGACAGTAAAATCGGTGTTGTCGGTTCGAAGTCACTACCCGAAAAAGAGGTCGGCTCACAGAAAACCTGAGTATTTATCTCCAAATTATTTAGCTCCAAATTCGCCACTCCAAAATCCTTCTAATTTTGGCGCGACCGCTTCCCATTGGCTACTTGACTTTTTATTATTTTTCTTTTTTCTGATTTTAACCGGATGGATGCTTGGAGCCTTATGCGTGGCGACGCATTTATACATTTTGTATCTGGCAGCCGACGAGTCAATATCCGGTTGGGAGTTTTACTGTTAATTCCTAAATCCCCACAGATGTTAATACCATTTCTTAAAAGTATTCCATGTATACATTGACCAATACTGGGGACAAAACTGCAGATACATATCAAGAAGAAAAGAATTGTTTAAGAGACAACTTCCATCACAGCAACTGTTAATTTAAAAATAATGGAGCACAATATTAATTACAAAACCACAACAAATTTAACTTTTTCTGACTTGTTCTTAGAAGAGATTTCTTTAATGAAAAGTATGTGCTTGAACTTACTTTTGTCTGGTAAAGGTTTAGTGATAGGGATGTAGTAATGTCCAGACGATGTGCATCTCAATGGAATTTTCTTTTTAAACATTGTAACACTGTCATTCTTAAAGTTGAGACAAGTCACTGCTCTTTTCATGGAGTCTTTGCTCGAGAGAAGTGGAATATCAGAGTCAGCAACATCAGTGACAATACTGACTTTGATGTCTGCAATGACACATAGTAGAGTAACCTTGTAGAGTGAGTTCAGCTAAATTCTGTCACCAAATTTAAAGGTTCTCACTCTGAAGCCATAGTAAAATTTAACTCACCAATGTTAATTTAAAAATAATGGAGCACAATATTAATTAAGGAACCATAACAACAGCGGATATATGGAGAGAGAATATTTGTTCACCCACCTCTAACAATTACTGTATTTATAATAATGACAGTTACATAACTTCCAATTAGAAGTCACCTCAATGCAGGGAGAGTATTCAAGGAGGATTACTCCATTGGATTAACAACTATATATATATATATATACATACATATAGAAATAGAATTTAAATAGAATTTAAGAAAAGCATAAACAATGTATTTCAAAGAAAATTCAAGAAAATTGTATAAAATATAAATAAGTCTAACATGATTTGAATAAAAGCTGACAAATTTTTAAACATCTACAAAATTAATCCATCAGAACATAACAAAATTCTACACAATGAAATAACTGAATTGCATAAAATTGACAAGGACACAGTTAATCAGATTAATAAAAGTACCGCCAAATTTGCCAACAAACTGAATATTAAGGATAAACTTGAAATATTGAACAAAAAAAAAAAACACTTATATTCTCTTCAAGGACCACTAACAGAATTTTAATCACTATAAACAAGCCAGACTAATTAACCCAACAAAGACTGAGGATTAGTTGCCAAAAATGTGATTAAAATAATTGTTACCAAAATACTAGACAATTTTGAATATAACATATGGCAAAACTCATTAGAAACTATAAATTGGTTTAATAATATTAAAAATAAGAAAAGCACAATATTTATACAATTTGATATAATAGATTTTTATCCATCTATATCTAAAGAACTACAAATAAATAGTATAAATTTTGCAAAGAATTATATAACTATTACCAAACATGAATTAGATATTATTTTAGCCAGGAGGAGGCCCATACTAGTTAGCGATAATGATACTTGAATCAAAAATCACATGTACAACTTCAACGTGACTATTGAGTCTTTTGACTTGGCACAAATAGCTGACTTGGTAAGGATATATATATTAAATACAAATGCTTGGATATTGAATTTAAGCCAAATTAGCCTTTATAGAGATGATGGACTAATTTACATACCAAATAGTAATGACTATAAAATTAAAATTTTCTAGATGTAACTTTTGATAAAAATAATAAGTCATTCAAACCTTTCAATAAAAGTTATGACATACCTCCCAATATCAATCTAAATTCTAACCACCCTAGATCTATAGTTACACAAGTACCTAATGCAATAAATTTGAGAATAAATAGACTTTTCTTCAGAAATTTTTTTGAATATAACACAAAGCCTTACAAGCCCTGAATCACAGCAATTTCAACCAGGAACTTGAACTTTTAGACATTAATGAAACTTCCACATAATAACTATAGAATGGGTAACATCAACACTAATAATATTAGAAATAATAATTATAAAAATAAAAATAGACATAAAAAAAATAATACTGTTCCACCCTCCATTCTGGAAACTCTCAAATATTAATAGAGGAAAATATTTCTTAAATTTAGTCAACAAATATTTCCAGAAAAACAACCCCCAATGTAAAATCCTTATTAGTAAAAAAAAAAGTAAAGTTGGTGATCTTAGTCGAGGGTAATCCAAAAGCTCCCTTTTCCATAGCTACTACACTGAGGAGTTGGGAAGGGTGCTACTCCATTCCCTGGATTGCTCCACTTTACCCTTGATCCTTACCTTATAGTACTGAGTGTTAAGCAAGGCGGAATCAAGTACCAACTTGCGATTGAACCCCGGTCTCCTGGACCATTGGTGAACACTCTTTTCATTAGGTCAATGGCAAAGACCTTAAAATCAGCTATTCATGTGCCAACAATATGTCAAAAATAATGTATAACCATCATAAAAAAAACTACTGGCCAACTTGGACCAAGAAAACAAAAAAAAAACATATAATTGTTGGAATAAAGAAGAGTGCCCTCTTAGAAAATAATTGTAACATAAAGAATGTGCTCTACCAGGCAAATATTTCCACTAGAGAAAGAAATATTAACAATAAGACTTATATTGGGATTTTATCATTAAACTGGAAGTCCCAATTTTATAACCATAAGCAATCTTTCAATAACCCCTTACTTAGGAACCAAATTACCCATTGAAAATATTACTGGGAGACCAAAAATTAACCCCAATAATAAAGTGGAAAATTTTTAAAAAGTCATCAGCAACAAGTAGCTTAGATATTTGATATAATTTATGCCTAGAAGAAAAAAATCAATATTTTAAGATATAAAGATAAGAGTAATTTATTAAATTTTTTAAATGAAAGAAAAGAATTTATAGTTAAATGCATATATAGAAACGAATTCATAATATGAAATTAATTAATAATTTCTACATTGAACCATGTTAATCAAACACATAAATAAGAGTTAAAAAAAACTTCTTATATTTTACTTTTTTTATTTGACTCTAATTTTCTTTTGATAATCTATTTTTAATTATAGATTATTGTAACCATCCTAGCAACTTAAACTAAAACCCCCTGTTTAGAGAAAACACTGAGTTACCTATAATGTCAGACAACAAAACACCATGCATACATCATGATAGAAGTTCTGTATTAACAAATGAACTGTCTGCTGAAAGGAATTAATTCTGCCAGCCTTCTGGAAACAAGTTTATAACCCCAGGATAAAATACATCATATTAAAAAGTTCCTCTTCAAAGTACAAAGAAGTATTTCATTATTACTTATATTTAATAAAGGAACTCCCTGTGTACAGAAGCCCTTTTACTCAGTCCAGTAGTTTAGCAGTGGTTGACACAATATAAACACAGACAGCAACCAAAAATCAAGCAGGTGGCTGGGCTTGCTTAAGCCAAGAGGAGAGGTAGTATCTGTTCCTCTCCCAGCAATATGGGTTCTGCATCCTTACTACCGAAACAAACTGCCGAAGATGGGGTCCACATCCTTACTGCCAGCCAAAGCAGACAACATGAAATCCAACCAATCACAGCTGTGGACTCAGCACAGCCAACCAAACCAATCATTGCTACTCTTGCATTCAAACAGCTCTTCTCAAAGCTAACTTCAGAAAGTCTCCCATTCAAACAGCTCTTATAGGGTCTAACATAAGAAAGTCTTCCAAGATCACTTTTGGTCTCCTCACTACACATTCCTGACAGATACCACAAGATGACAACACAACAGCCAGCACTAACTGCAGACCAGCTCCAGCTTAACTCAGCTGCCATCTTGCACATCCAAGCAACAGCATCTGCTGCACCTAGTCCACAAGCAATCACACTGCTCAGACTAGCACCAACATTTCAGGGCCACATTAACACACACCTGGTTAACCAAGAATTTCATAAACTGAGAAATTGATCGAGCCTCAGCAAGCAATGCAATCACATCATCAACTATCTCCAGCAACATCTACAATCTGACCATACAGCTACACCTACAATCTGCACCAAGCACAGTGACCATCCTCATCTTCTAGACGCGCTGCAATCACAAACTAATAGACAGCTGAGTCTATGACTTTCTACAACACTGACCTTCAACACCCAACAGAAACTGCACTGATGCGATACAACAAGTGCGATTCTACACCCATACACTTTTTGTGTATGATTCGCTCAATAAAACCTGAAATTTAAACTTGTACACTTGTTTCTGTCATTTGTCCAGTCCTCTGTCAGTCACATACAACATACAATTGTTTGTGAGATCCACACATTTATTAGGGTCCAACAACAAGATAATAAGTTTAAACTAGGATGGTGTTTTGATTAAATCACATATAATTATACTATGTTCTTTTAATGAATTTCTTATTCAATATTTAGGTACCCACTAATGGATAATATAAATCAATTTGATAGTAATGTTTACCACAGTACAATTTATATGCAGAATTAGAACTGAAGTGTATTCATAAATAAATTTAATCTTTTATCTTTGGTATTTTAATAAAAAATCAAAATTCAATAAAAAAAATATATATTAATAATGGTCAGAATATCTATAACTTTATTCTATTTATTAAGAATGATAATGACTCATAACTATAAGGTATTTTTTAATTTTTATATTTATATTATGATCAAGTAATTACGCATAAACATAATATATAGACTCTAAGAATCTTGATTTAGTTCCTAATCTATTTGTCCCACTTTGAGATTAAAATAATTTGAGGGTTAAATTCTTTTTAATTTTAAAAATTATAAAAAAAGATTTTTTTCCTTTTTCATTCAAAAAACTTTTTATAAAAAAGACGAGGGGAGCTAACTATTAAAAGATCCAATAATCAAATTAAATAACTATATTATTAACCTAAATATAAATAAAGGAATTATCCATTGTATGACAAATGGTCGTATTATTAACAATTTAAAACGATAGATAAAGTATCCAATATCACCAGATAATTTTCAAAAAATTTTAATCCAACTTAAATTCCGAAAAACTTTAACAACTTTGGTTAGAAATAAATAAATAAATAAACATATAAAATTATGATAATATGACGGAATTATAAAAAATTCACTCAAGATATTTTTTAATTAAATTTTTTTTCTAAATAAATATAAACTTAAACTGATTAAAACGATGAATAAACTATCCAATACCATATGATAATTTTCAAAAATTTAAACAAGAATAGATACTGTTAACTCTGAATGTCTGACTGATTTAATATGAGAATAACACTAGATTCCTAAAAAATATATATCAAAAGGAAAAAAGAAATTAACAAAATAATCTAGACTTTAATTCATTTAAACAAGGGATAAAGTAAATTTAAATACTCGTAGATACCGGTAAGAAAATTTTTCTATTTTTAAAAAACGAAAACAATTGAGTAGAGTTATATTAGAATTTAGATATGCTACAAGACTCATAAAAAAGATAGAATTTTAAAATTAAAAAAATTAAGGAATTTATAATCCCTTAAAATAAATTTATAATTCAAAGTTTTAAATAAAATTCTATTAAAAACTCTAGAACCGGAAATAGGTTTGTTAATAATAAATAAAAAGAGATTAATACCGAGGGACAGGCGGAAGGGAAAATCTAATGAATCATCTATTGTGCATTGGAAGATTTCATTAGCCGGTACATGTAAATGTAGGTATAAGTTTGTTTTTTTTGTTTTTGGTGGGTTTTTTTCTTATACATATATTTAAATCATAACCCATCGAACCTTATATTAGATGAAATATATACCCTGGGGCAAACGATCATAAAAACGAATTTTGTTGACTCCATCTGATGAATCTGTTTTAAACGGATGAAATAAATTTATAATGGAAAATACTTGTAGCAGAAAGAATTTCGTATGTTTGTTTGGCGCATAATTTAATTTGACCGTTAGGGTCAACACATATTTTCACTCAATCAGGATGACCATTTTTCCAGGCAGCACTAAATTGGGGAAAAGCCATCAAACACTCTCTTCCTCAGAAGCTTTCGCAAAGGACAGACATATTTACTGTCCACTCTCTTCATTAGCAGCCACATCATGACACAATGAGGAAAGCCATCTAATTTATGGACCTCTTGAGTCTATTCTCTTAGATCAAGGGTTCCCAGTTGAATATGAATTAGATGAATTCAATCCGCCACACACAAGAACAACTTTACGTCACCTCCAAAATTGGCTATGTCAACTGTGGTGCAAAATTCCGCTAAGACATCCAGCTACTTCATCCCTGGGCAACATTTTCTGGAGAGATGCTTCTATCCCCAAACAACCAGGACCACACATTCATGGACGACAACAACGTTCCTGTCCTTAACTAGCAAACATAACTTTTGCTACATCTATGGCGACATATCTCACTCACACATTCAACAATACCTGAACCTAGCGATGCCCATTTCCCTCAGGCAAATAGTTGCTAAAATTCCTTCTCAACTCTATAACTATTTCCTTCCTTCCTTCCTATGAGACTTGCAGCATAAACGTAAACCCTTTATTATATGCTGCCATTAAAATCTTCATATAAAAACCTTACAGCATCTTCATTCTTCTCTCTCCTTTATTTTCCAACAACATTTAGCGAGGAAATAATAACGTAACAACACGTAACAATATTTTTTTCGCTAAATACTCATTAATTTTCTGGTTCTTAATGATCTATCTATTGATAGATAGATGGATCGATAGATATGTGTGTGTGTATATGTATGTGTATATGTATATATATATATGTATATGTGTGTTTATATATCAGTATATGTATAAACATACAGAAGTTTTTATTTTAAAATAAATGTATATATATATGTCAATATATGTATATGTATGTGCGTATATATACATACACATATACACACACATACACATATACACACACACACATACATAAATATATATATATATGAACTCCCTGAAATCCACAAACAAAATATCCCCAAGACCAATCTTATCAGTGGTCGGCTCTGCCCAACACCGACTTACTAAGTGGTTGGCAGTCATACTAGACCATGTTTGACAAGTACATTCTCAACATTGCATTAGTGACTCGTTCACCTTTGCAAATCAGACTCAGAATATATCCACTGACACCAACAATTCATTTTTTGGCTCCTTTAATATAGGGAGCTTAAACACTGATGTTCCACAGGATGAAATAATTGCTGTTTGTGCTGACACCTTATACCTCAAGTCACCTGAACCCCTGCTGTTCCAGAACCTGTCTTTTTAAAACTCATACACTCTCCTAAGTATGTGCAATTCAGTTTCAATAACAACATGTACCAACAAACTGAAAGAATCAGTATGGGGAGTCCCCTTTGAGCCACACTGGTGAATACCTTTGTTGGGTTTCAAGAGGCAAGACAATTCGAAATTATCAACATGCCGCTGTTCTACAAATGGTACATTGATGACATTTTCATGATTTTCTCTGCCGGGTCAGAAAGTAGATACTTCTTCTACACAATCAAACAACTATATCCAGTCTTGACATTCACCTGTGAATTTGAAAACTCAACTCAACATTCTTTGATGTCTTTGTTGAGCGCCCCAATTTTGGAGTAAACTTCGATCTATCATAAACCTGCATTTACTGGATCATACACATGGTGGGGGTCGTTTTACCTTCTCAGACACAAAATGAATTTAATAAAAACATTAGTCCACCGTGCTTGATGATCTGCTCCAAGGCAAAATTTTCTGAAGAACTCAATTTTATCAAGATGACTTAATTGAAGAATGGATATCCCAAAGATATAATTACTTCCATGATCAAACATAAATGCCTGCAGTTCTCCAGCAAGCCAAAGTTTGAACTCAAGAGATTACTGTGGATTGGCAACACCTCCACACAACTGAAAGAGCGAGGTAAAAGATCCATTAATGATTGATTAAATTCTGTTAAGTTATGAGTCATTCTTAAATCTGATGTGCTGTTTCCCCCTAATTTCAGAGACAATGTGACTGTTTTCCAAAAACGATCTCATATCTGCAAATTTTCATACAAATGCGATGTTTGCTACATTGGTCACACACTTCAGAGATTAGATATCCAAATAAACCAGTATACTCCCTCAAATATCTGCACAAATACTTTAGGCTATACTGCATCCCCAAGCAATCAAAACTCATCTTCCACCATTGCTCATCACCTATTGGACAATCCAATTTGTGTAGCTGGGAATAAACCCAGAATGTTCACCACCCTTGTGAATTCAAATAATAAATTTCTATTGTCAATGCTGAAAGCTTTGCTTATAATAAGTGAGTTGTGTATCCAAAAATAATTTTACGCACCATTACTTTTCAATAAATCCATTGGACCATGTGAAGAAAACATTACCCATGCCAACTCTTCTGGATTATGGTAATGTTTTTTTAATCAGTTTTTCCCCCTACAGACTTTTTCGATGGACATTATCCTATGTTAGCTTCCTTCAATGTAAACTTTGTTATTACTGATATAATTCTCTGAAGAGAAGTAATTGAAACAAAGGATCCATTTTAGGATTTTAAGATATTTTAATCATTTTCAAAATATTTTATCATGTACATGCTTTTAAAACAACATTATTTAAATTTTGTATCAACCACAAGATCTACATTTATAAATATATATTGAGCGATATATATAAGCATATTCAGTGTGTTTTCTTTTTAAGATCTTTAAATGAAGATGTTCAAGTCTTATTATTATTTTTCTTATGTCTGGGTCATGGTGGTGAAGAAAGTACCCCATACTAGCTCAAGCACTTTCAACCATTTCATTGGTCATCCTCAGGGGTTGTGCTGACTTTTGACAGAGCCATCAATTAGGGAATCCTGAGGCAGGATATTCTAGCAGCAATGTGTGGGTGTAAGCAGCTCACATGGGTTGACAACCAGAAGGACAACTGGAAGAATGTGTGGGTGTAGGGAAATTATATAAACATGGGCACCCACTTCAGATGATCAGTCAAGTAGTCACACAGTCATGCAGACATGGTAAAATACAAAGTTTCAAAGGGTGGACAGTGAGTGCCCAGAAAGGGATAGTAGCCCTCCTCGGGTGAAAAGCAAAAGAAGTGCTATGTGAGGCCCTGAACATGACACAACATGGCTAAGAAGAAAGAGTCAATATAACAGTCCTCTGTCTGTCCTTCGTCTCCTTGTTTCTCTAACCCTTACAGTTAACTTCAGACCCTTTCGTGAAATAAAGTTGTGAGAGTTATATTTTTGTAAAGAATGTGTTATTGCATCTTCTTTATGCTGGCTGTTATCTAACACTGTGAGTTGCTGTGAGTTTTATTCATATTTATTTGGAGTGCTTTTTTTAAATATGCAGTTGGTTCATTCTGTTAGGATAGGTGATAGGATTAGTTATTGAATATGTTTTAATATTTTGATATCTGTGTTGATTGCTATTTTATTCATAGTATTTTTTTTTAATTTTTAATGGTTATTGCTTCAAGCGACTCAACTACAAAAAGATTTTCTCAATTCAAAGCCCAACTGCTATTTATTTCAAGTATATACTAACCTTAACAAAAACACAGAAATAGAAATTTTATTCCAGAACATTTTAAAACAATCCACATTACTAACTCAACAACTAAAGGGGGTGCCTTAGTGGTGTAATGGTTAAAGCGTTGAACTGCAGAATCATCGTAAGCGAGTTTAAACTCCAGTCACATTATTACGTTCTCTTTCGGACAATCCTTGGGAAAGGTTTGAACTCTCTTAACCACCCAGCTATGGGTTAAATAGCATCACTGCTATTCTTCTCGAAGGATGGCTTGGCATTAAATAACCCATGAAGATTAATATGCCAGTAAACAAACAAAAAAAAATCACCCCAGCATCACCATAAAAAAACTGACAAAACAAACATTTCTATAGTATTTTATAAAACAGACTACTATTCAAAATTACAACATATTTTAGATGATTACACCAAATTTAAAAAATTAAATAAGAATCTTACCAAAGAACTTGAATGAAAAATTAACAAACTAATCACTGATACATGACACCAGAAAATGACATTAAATCTGTTTTTGACACAAACCAGGGTTTTTTCTTCTTTTTTTAAACGAGTCAGAGTGCATTTAAAAATATAAAAGATTTTTCTCTTTATTGTGTGATGGCTATCTGAAGAAGCTGGTTTCTTTTATAAAGTTGCCTGCTGAGATAAATTTTTATAATCGCCAAATGATGGTTTATTGAGTTTTTCAATTATATATATATATATATATATATATATATATATATGTACATGTATATATATAAATGTATATATATAGATATATAGATATAACTATATATATATATATATATACATATATATATATATATTCAAATATATATTCATATATGAATATATATATGGTTATGGATATAGATATATATGAATATATATATATATATATATATATATATATATATATATATATATGAAAGGTTATAAATATACATATAGATGTAAATATGTAAATAGATGTAAATATATATGTATATATATATATAATCCGAAGAAAAAATCCAAGATGTAGGATTATCCAATTTGAATGTTTAATGCCATAGGCTATTGACATATAATTAATTTGGGATTAAGAATACATCAAAACTCAATGTGCTGAGTCAAAATGTTTTTAAATAAAAAGAAAAAGAAAAAAATCAATTCTTTGGTGTCATTTAAAATCTTTTTGAATTCTCTTTTTGCCAGAAGCAATATAAACACACCTAAATAATATCTTCATTCAACATCTAAAGAGGGTCATTATAGACCTGAAATGAATTTATAATGACATCAGAGAATTGAATTTTTTCTTTATATATATATATATATATATATATATATATATATATATATATACGAGGATCATTAAATAAGTTTCCAGACTTTTTTTGTATGGGCACTTTTATTGATAATATACACATGAAACTCTAGTCCCCTTCAAAGTAATCTCCTCCGGCTGCAATGCACTTGTTGTACAGTTCCAACAACTTCTGTAAGAGCCCATGGAAGTCCTCTTGTGTGAGCATGTCAATGACCTTCATCACAGCCTCTTTCATCTCCTCAATTGTCTCATAACGAGCTTAGGGAATAAGCAAAAGTCATAGGGAGCAAGGTCTGGACTATAAGGAGGGTGAGGAACTGTCTTGATGCCCATCTTGGTCAAATAGTCTGTGACAAGGATGGAGTTGTGGACTGGTGCATTGTCCTGGTGGAAATGCCACTGACCTGATTTGAAGAGTGCTGGCCTCTTCCCAAGGAATCTCTTCCTGAACTCCCTTAAAACCTCAACATAGTAACCCTAACCCTAATCCTAACCTTTTGGCCAATCAACTTTGGTGTATTAAACTCCTTACTCCTCCCACACTTCTCATCATCCCTCACAGACTGCCTGCCTTCCTTGAATCTCTTATGCCACTCAAAAACTGATGCTCGATTCATACAAGATGCTCCAAAAGCAGTCTGAAGCATTCCATACGTTTCTGTGGCATTTTTCCAAGTTTAAAACAGAATTTTATTGCATATCATTCTTCTAAAGTGTCCTCACATCCAGATTGTATTTTTAAAATTCACCAGCAGTGACAATCAGGCTTTTGTAAGGTGTATTCAAATTCCTGCTGGAGCTGTTCATTTGAATGTGAAATCATAAAAATTAATCAGTCATCTCATAAGATGTATAGCAATAATATACTGAATTTTCAAGAGTCTATGACAATTTTAAATGCCTGTACAAAAAAAGTCTGCAAACCTCTTAAAGGCACCACACACACACACACACACACACACACACACACATATATATATATATATATATATATATATATATATATATATATATATATAAACTGACAGATTGAGAGCTAGAGATAAATTTATAGATTTGAATATATATATATATATATATATATATATATATATATATATATATATATATTTGCTGGAAAATAGCAGACAAGAAATTCTTTTTTACAAACAGGGGAATGTAAATTCAATTCAAAAGAATCTACAAATTGTACTAAAGATTTGGAGTTTCACATATCACTGTCTCCAGCCATTTTCAAGTATGGGAAAGTTTGTTTTTATTGAATTTAGACTAGTTTAAACCATTGCTTTAAACCATATAGAGAATAATATGAACTGTCTCTTTATATGATTTATTTTTAAATGAAGTTGATGTTAGATGTTGAAACTTTTGTTGGTATACAATAGTCACAAATCAAATAAGAATGTTATTGGTCTGGGTTGGTCAGTAAAGTGCAGGATGACATCACACAACTATGATGAGAAAATGAGGAATTCTAATTGTTAAATACAATTAGAACTCCATACCATTGTCCAAAGAAGATCTTATATAGAATTGAGTTTTTCATTTTATAATTAAGATCTTAAGTATTTTGAGCCTTTTTTTACTGTTTGCCTAGCATGTGTTTTTGAAAAGAATTTAGCATATTGTGATTTTAAAATCACAATATGCTAAATTCTTTTCAAAAACACATGCTGATAAGTGTTTATTGATAAGTGTTTATTGAGATAATTTCCAATCACACTGTGATTGAGGAAGTAACAAGTAATGTATTAGGATAAGACTGTGATAGTTTGTCCAATGCAGGAATTCAATGGTTGTTTAAGATGAGAGAGACGTTCTCCTCAGGAATAAGTGAATTTATTAAGCAATCATTAAATTTGTACATTTGACAAACCACAACTTACTTCTTTGCCTGTTTTTTATATCCAAATTTTTAATTAAAAAAACTGCTGCCCACATATACTACCTTTATTTTCAGATTAATACCCTTGGGAAAGGTATGAAACCTCCAATCTCCCCAGCTGTAGGTTAAATAGTATCATTACCATTCTTCTACAGTTATAGCTTTGGCATTAAATAATCCATGAGGGTTGATGTACCATTAAACAAAGAAACCAAAACCAAATATACATTGCTTATATCTATATCTATATATGTACATCTCTTTTTTTCTCTTTGTTTAATGGCATATCAACCTTTTAGGTTATCTAATGCCAAAGCCATTCTCCGAGAAGAACAGTAGTGGTACTATTTAACCCATAGCTGGGAGGATAAGGGGGTTCATACCTTTCCCAAGAGTATTTGTCCAAAAGTTAATGTAGTACGCGACTGGAGTACGAACTCACGTACTACAATTCCACTGTCCATCGCTTTAACCATTACACCACGAGGACACCCCCTCTCTCTATATGTAGGTATATGTAGTTACATGCATATATATATATATATATATATATATATATATATATATATATATATATATATATATATATATATATGTATACATATACTTAAGCAATGTATATTTGGGTTGTAATTTTTGTTAATATGTTTGGTTAAAATAAATATTATATATATATATATATATATATATATATATATATATATATATATATATATATATATTGCTTCATTTAATTACTAATATTCCCTGATCAAGATCTAAGACCCAAGTTGTTTAACATTGCCAAATAATTTAATAAATAAAATCACCTTCTAAAGACTTTTTGTATTTTCATCTCTGTACATTTTCATATATATATATATATATATATATATATATATATATATATATATATATATATATATATATAATTTACTTTCTGTAGATCTATCACAGACTGTTCATATCTATCTTTTTCAGTTTGTATCTATATTGTTCTTTTGGTATTTTTGTTTCCATGCTTATTTCTATTGTTTACTCTGAGTGCATTGATGATAATGTTATTCTGCTGGTAAGAATCAGTTAATCTACTGCATTTATGACAAAAGCGGGTTATAAAAAGAAAAAATAAATCAGAACAGTTTGCCTATATTTCTAAGTTTGAGTTAATATCTGCTGTTTTTGCTACTTCTACTAGAACCACAAAAATGTTAGCTGCAGATTGCTGTAAAACTCAGGAAATTTTAAACTACATGTATTGAAAATATATCCAGTTTAATGGTGGACTCATATTACAAGTGAAAGGAATATTGATGATCTTCTTCAAAGATTGCAACAGATTCAGCTGAGAAAATGCTAGCAAATTCCCTTAGAGAACTTGAAATTACAAACCTTTCATTGCCTCCATCAATCAAGATTTCAACTGGAGAAAAAACTGCTAACTGAAAATACAGTTAATCAAATGAAACTGTCAGAACTACAGATAAATAACATATTGAGAAAAAAATGAATTAATTTTTAATTTTTAATGCATCTCATATCAAATCTTTTAAAAAAATCATATAAAACAATGTCTTGTTTACTTTTACATCATTAATGATATCCTGACCCCAGTACCAAAAAAGCAATTGTATCAATCTTGTGTATCCTATCTAAACATAGAACCTTTGTCATAGTACAAAACAAATAACTCTGACCATCATATGATACAACCAAATAAACATTACATATATCATTTGACCAAATAACGCAACATCTTCAGCTGGACTCCTGCATCATTATGGCCAGATAATTCTGTTCATCTTCCACTATAACTTTATCAATATCTCAATCAGCTTATCTTGTGACTTATAGTACAAAATACATCATTAGTATCACTGTTGGCTAGTTACAGCTAATACTTTGTTTACTGGTCATTGTTATTGTCAATTCCTTGGTTTGGTTTCTTTGTTTAATGGCATATCAACCTTTGTGAGTTATTTAATGCCTAAGCCATTCTTGTAGAAGAATAGTTGTGGTACTATTTAACCTAAAGCTTGGGGATAAGAGTGTTCAGACTTTTCCAAAGGGTATTAGTCCAAAAGTGAATGTAATAGCACGATTGGAGTATATACTCACTTTCCAGTAGAATAGCCACTACCACAGGATTCCCTCAATCAATTTCTTCATATTCTATTTGTATACAAGTAGTCTGTGTGATTGTCATTGTGTATCAGTTGTAGTAGCATTTATGCATTGTTTGCTTTGTTGTTAGGTTTCTGTGATTCTATCATTTGTTAGTTGAAGTTCAGTAGTATATTCAGTTTGTCACTTTGTCACTTTCTATGCTCTGATAAGATTTAATAATATGTAAGAATATGTTTTTCCAAATATATATATATATATATATACATGTTGTGGGGATTGATAAAAATAAAATAGAACATAAAATAAAATTGATTTAAAAAATGTGTCAGTTTCCCTGAAGCCTCTGACAGGAAGCGAGATCCATGCATGCCTGAAAGACAGAATTCCTAGCAATAAAATTCAGCTGTTACCACTGATATTGAAAGGTCTTGTCTCTCTTGGCTGCTGACAAAGTAGTGCACATGCTCATCAAGTCGGGAGCTTTATGGCAGGTTGCATCTCCAGTTAGCAGCTGCCTTTGCTACTACAGGATGGAACGATAAAATTGTTGCCCTAGAAAAGACGATATGATTTCATTTCCATTAAATGAAAACTGGTTTTCTTTTTTGTTGCAGACCATCTACTAGTTGGCCAGTTGTGTACAAATCCCAAGAGCAATAGGAGCCTTTTATCATGTCTGAAAGTGACACAATGTTCAATGAGCCAGATCGGAGATGCACCGCTGTACAACTCATGCTCTCTACCAATCCAAGTTATGACAACAGGACCATTGCCAGCACCGTCAAAATGCATATCTGGATTGCCACGAATAACAGGGATGTGGCCAGGGTGATGAAAACAAAGTTTCTGGCTATGGTTATGGTCTTTGGTGTGGTTTCAAGTGAGGGCCACATCATGCCACCTCACATCTTCGAAGTCGGCTTAAAAGTCAACACCAAAGTGTACCTGGATGTGCTGAAGAGCGTGGTGATCCCCTGGTGCAATCATGTAGCTGGTAGCATACCCTGGGTGTGGCAGCAGGACAAGTCCAAAGAGACCCAGGCGTGGCTTCAGAAGGAGTGCTACGACTTTGTACTCTTCTCTCACTGGCCTCCCCCAACCTGAACCCACTGGATTACTTTGTTTAATCATACGTCGAGAATATCACCAACATGACCTCCCACAACACCAAAGCCAGCCTGATCCCCATCATCAGCTGAGTATTCGCAGAGCTCCCACCAGCGCTTGTGGAAAAGGCATGCTCACAGTTCCGGATCCGTATCGAGGCGGTGATTGAGGCTGAAGTCGGCTACATTGAATAGATGTCAGCTTTACTACATAATCAAGTTACCTGAATTGATTTTTTCAATAAAAGTTTTAAAATAAAGCTGTAGTGTTGTTTTCTTTAGGATGACAATTTTATTGTTCCACCCTGTATACTTCACTAAAAACACCCTCTGGATAAAAGACACTTTAAACTCATAACCCACCAGAAAATGACACTAATGTATTTCAATGCCTTGTCAGGAAATGTGACTATTTCTACTGGTCTAGGAAAACATTTAATATCAAGGATAGTCATGAACCCCAAAATAAAGTTTTGAGTATAAAAGGTATATTTATCTCTTTCCTGTCTTCCTTCCTTAGTTCTCTTGCAGCCTTCAACAGACAAAGAAGACGATAAGTTAAAGGAGTAAGAACTACAAAGGAGTCAGACACAAAAACCAAAAGTCATCACATAGAACTCAGCAATTAATCAACACTGATACAGACAACTACCAACAACCATGAATCAATGAAACAAATAAGCAATAATCTTTTCAGCCCCATAATATATATATATATCGATATATAATGTAGGAGTTAATGGCAATTATTTCTTCAGAGTGTAGATTATAAGGATTTTTTGCAGTTAGTAGGTATCTGGTATATTTCTATTCTATAGTGTGTGGCATGCCAACATAAACATACTCCTCCCGCACACACTGTGTCAGTATAGAAGTAGTATGTGTTATAAATGTGTCAGACTAATCTAACCTTGTCTTTTCATGAAATAGAGAAGTGTCATTCTGGGATTGGAATCCCCAGGAGCAGGATCACCTTGATTTGTTTCTGTGTCCTGTTCAAAAAAAGAATAATAGGGCTAAGTAATATGAACAGATACCACACACTAATCCTAGAACAAAAACCAAGGCGCTCTACAGTGTAACCATGTCATTACCTTTTAACTGACCAAAAATGACTTATGCTAATGCTACTTTGAATAGAAGGTGAAGAAAAAGAATGCCTAAAGAAAAATTTAAAAATCCTTTATTTATGGAGTTTTCTTTGCTCCTTTGTCTGATGGTGAGATTCTGGAAAATTTCTTTTTTTATCCCAAATCTTGGTGAATTGGCATTTGTTTCTAACCTTGTCTTACTTGATAAAAACCCTAATGATACTTGTTATACTACAGCTAACAGTAACTGCAGTATCTTTTGTACATTTACTGCTATCAAAGCTATGTATACTAATACAAACAGTGCGAAATAATCAATCTAAAAAACTGTTCACAACGGATCCTTTATAATTGTCTTTAATTGGAATCATTTTGAGATGAGGCTTCTTAATCTGAGAATTAATTTTTTTTATTTATTGCGGACTTTTTGTCCTCATCTTGGTAGTTTTTGTGTTGGCTGAAATGTAGTAAAAGAAGAAACAACACAAAAACTACCAAGATGAGGACAAAAGGTCCGCAATTAATAAAAAAATAATAATTCTCAGATTAAGAAGCCTCATCTCAAAATGATTCCAATTAAAGACAATTACAAATTCGGTACGGACCCAACTATGGAAGACCAGATAAGGAGAACAAATAATTGGATTTATAAGACAAAAAAATCCCTCCTTGATCGCTTTCGGGGCCCGTGGCACAACGGATAGAGGTGTTGAGTCTCTACGGTTCCAGGTGAGCATTGTCAGAAGATAGTGGTTTCACCCAAGGTTTACTTGGTCAAAAATGTGGAGCGATAGACAACAACTATAGAAGGCAGTAATTACTGGGGATATGGTTACAAGACTCAGCATTCCTATCCGAGGTCGCGGCAAATCACCTGAAGAAGGCCAGAGGTGAAATTTGGCCGAAACGTAGTGAAAGAAGAAACAACACAAAAACTACCAAGATGAGGACAAAAAGTCCGCAATAAATGAAAAAAAATTAATTCTCTGATCATTTATAATTATCACAGGCTGATAGCTGTTAGCTAACTTGGCCATCCTCATCTTTTTTAGGTTTGAAACTACTTTCAGATAACGAATTTGTAACCATTTCAAGACAAGTGAAGTCATTGAGAGATCCCTGTATGAATTGCATTTATGCTTTTATGAGCACATGAACAAGCAGTTCCATTTTTACAATACTTAATTGATCAAGAATAAGTAACTTTTCTCTAAATCAACCTGTTGTTACTGTTATTGCAGATAAGTGGGAAAGTAAAAAATACAATAATTAAATTGAATTAAAAGTTGCTTTTTTATGCTACTTGTATTCAATGTAAAATAGGTGAATTAGAACCAAATAATTAAAATTTGACAGCATTCTATCATAAAGCAAACAATTGGTATCTTACAATTTTTAGATAAGTATTTTTATAGTTTACTTGGTTAACTCAGATAATTTTTCATAAAAGAATACTTAAGCAATACATATAGTATATATAAAAGTATACTTAAGCAATATATATAATATTCAACAGGACAAAATGACCTGTAAACCTGTTGGGTTCCTGTTTTGACAGCAGTTTCTTATATTCTATTTAGTAAGGAATGAAAGATTGTGATTAACATTTCATAGTTATCTCTTTTATGTGGATGATTAAAAATGACATTCAGTGCAAACAAAATTAGTTGTCTAAATTTCTGAAACGAAGCTTGATGATTTTTATCATTAAGGGTTTTCAGACTATTGTCTTCATCTTTATTGTTATTTCCATGACGTTTTGGCCGATATGTCCTCCAGCCTTCTTCAGGTGTTTGTCGAACTCTGGAACCTTCACGGAACTTCGAACTACATCCTTTATTGAATCCAGAGGGGTCGCCTGTTCTGATTACGATAGCCATAACCGGGTACAAGTGTTAAGTATTCCTGTATTGTTACTCGCCTGCAGTCAGGATTGAACCTGTAACCTCCAGATGGTTGCTTCCTTGATTGGCAATGGTGGCTATTGTAAAGTAAAGAAGGACCTGACCCTGAAGACAAAAAGGAAGCAGTTACAGATCATTGGTAAGAACAAAGATCTCATACCACAAACAAAATACAGACAGCAAATTCAACATTACAGTAAGCTACCACACATATATGGCCTTCCAAAAATTCATAAGGATGGTATTCCATTGACCCATTGTCAGCAACCGAGGTTCAGCATGTCACCCATTGAGCCACTTCCTTGTGGAGATCATCGACCCACTAACTGGTAAGTCCTCATCATATATTAAGAACTCATCCCACTTTATGGAGAGAATCAGTGATGCCCTCATTCATTATAACCAGATGGTGAGTTTGGATGTAGTGAGTCTGTTTACAAAGGTACCAACAGATGAGACACTTGCTGTAGTATGGGATAAACTGGCTGCAGACCCCTTCCTGGAAGAATGCACTTGTATCCCGATAGATAATCTAATAGAAATGTTGACTTTCTGTGTGGAGACATCTTACTTCGGGATGGGATCTGATATATACTGACAAGAAGAAGGACTGGCTATGGGTTCACCATTGTCACCAGTGTTGGCTAACATATACATGGAATACTTCGAAGAAATGGCATTAGGATCTATATCACTAAAGCCATCTATACAGAGATGACACATTCATTCTCTGGCCTCATCAGGAAGATGTTCAGATATTACTTGATCATGTGAACTCAATCCAACCATCTATACAGTTCACTATGGAGAAAGAGCAAGATAACAAATTACCGTTCCTCGATATATTAGAAACATGCACAGAGCAAGAATCCAGGTCATCTGTGTACTGTAAGCCCTCTTTCACTGGACAGTATCTCAATTTCAACTCCCATCATCTATATACGGTAAAGAAAGGAATAGTCCATTGCTTACAACATCGAGCAAAAACCATTAGTAGCAATACTGATGCATATTAAGAAAAAATAATTAGTCTGAGACACAACCTCCATCGTAACAACTACCAAGGGCGCATAACATCGGCTCCAAGAAACCTAAATAGGAGGACAATAACCGAAAACTCCCCACTGTATGCCTGCCCTATGTCAAAGGACTAGCCGAAAAGATCCAAAAGATATGTAGTCCATATGACATCAGGACAGTTTTCACAAGTGGTTCAAGCCACCAAAGGAATTCAACATGATCAAGAACTGTGTTTACTCCATCCCTTGCAGTTGTGGTAAAATATACAAAGGTGAGATAGGTCGCCCACTAAAAGTAAGGCTAGAAGAACATCAGAAGGCAGAAGTACGAGGTGAGATTGAAAAGTCGGGTATGGCAGACCATATATGGAAGGAAAAGGGAAACCATTTGCTTTTATGGGATGAAGTTGAAATAATTGAACATTGGAGGATTAGACACCTTAAGGAATCAGCACATATGTTGGACTACAATGATCTGTTGAGTAGACCAAGTATAGAGATGAATACAATATGGGAACCAATAATTTAATAAAAGGTTAGATAAAGAAAAATTTTTTTTTTTAAATTTGAATATGAGCACAGGTAAAAAATCATCCATAATAGTAGTAATCCTAGTCAAGTAAGAACATTAAGTTTATAAGTCCCAAAAATTCATTCTGAACTGTCCAGCGTAACGGTTATAGGCGTTGGTTCCCTAAACTTCTAAGGAGACAATCATCTGGAGGTTACAGGTTCAATCCTGACTGCAGGTGAGTAATAATACAGGAATACTTAACTCTTGTACCTGGTTATGGGTAACAGAATCAGAAAAGGCAACACCTGTAGATTCAATAAAGGACGTAGTTTGAAGTTCCATGAAGGTTCCCAAGTTCGACAAACACCTGAAGAAGGCTAGAGGACATATCAGCTGAAACATTGTGGAAATAACAATAAAGATGAAAACAATAGTCCAAAAACCCTTAATGATAAAAACCCTACAAAATTATCATTTATTTGCAAATTTGACTGGAAATTACTTTATTCTTAAAGTTAATTTTAGTAATAGATAGGTAATGATAGTTAAAACACATACTTAAGGAAAAGGTAATGCAAATTACAAATAAATTGGTGTTCGATGATGAAGCCAAGAAAGAATTCTTATATCAGCCATGTAGATCTAAGTTAAGATAGCATAGACACCATCATATTATTCAGCTTGCTCTTTCCATTTACAACTTTAATTTTGAATGCTTCTGTTTATTCACCTATTTTCTATCTATATTCACTAAAGTAAATCAATCATTATCATCATCAAGTCACACTACTAGAACAGATTTTCCTGACTCTCTCCCTCCATCCATCCTTATTGTCCATCACTCCTGGCAGGTTTTCAAAACTAGATCCTGAGTTGTCACAGAGCTGATGTACATAAGTTCTTGCTGGTCGGCCAATGTTGGCATGTCCTTGTGTAGGGGTCCATAGAAGAACGTCACTTATGAATTCATCCTCACTTCTCCAACAGTGTCCTGCATGATTTGTTTGTCTTACTTGGATGGTTTTAGAAATGCGAGGTAAGTGGCTGTACAGTTGATGTTTCAGGGAGTGTTATTTTCAGGATTTGTTCAATATCACTTGTAGCATTCTTGTGCAGTTTCTATCAAGCTTTTTCTCAATGTGTTTTGTCAGCATCCATGTAGTGTAAATTTACTAAGCTTTTTGCTTAGATGTGGCACAAGGCCATATGAAAGGGGCACCCAATGAGACTCGAACTCACTCGAGTAGGTTTGCTAGTCGAGCTAGCTAACCATTACACAAACCACAGGCGCCTTCAGCATCCATGTAGTGTATCCATAAAGTACTATTGACATAACTGCTGCTTGGAAGAAATCCTTTTTTATTCTATCAGATACATTAGACGTCCATACCATCAATACCCTATTGAAAGCAGTCCACACCTTTGCTATCTGCATATTAACATTGCTTTCAGTTGATGAAACACTGCTGCTGAGTTACGTGAACTTGTCTACTTATTTCAGAGGACTGCCATTTAAAGTGGAGATGTTTTAAAACACATGTACTCCATTTGTGTTCACATGAAGGCCAATGCCTCCTGCTGTCTGCTCCAGGCTATGCTGCAAGGATTCAGGTTGGATAAGTGTATTTGCAAGAAGCACTATATCATCTGCATAGTCTGTGTCTGTGATAGTTTTTGCAGGATAACATCTGCTTCTTCATATTTACCAACCCCTCCGCTCAGGCAGGATATGACACAAAGGCAATTTTTAAGTGGAGTTTAACAGGTTTGAATTCAGAGTTTTCCTTCTTCTAGACTAGTTGCCTTACCAAGGCTGAAGAAAACAGTCTGCCCTACTATTTACCCATAGCTGGAGGGAGAATAATTGGATTCATACCTTTCCCAAGGGTATTTGTGCTATGTGAAATGCTATCAGTCTTGTCCAGGATTTGAACTTGTATCGCCGTGTCCATTTCCCAAGACAATAACCATTACACCATGGCACATCTGCTTCTTGCTTTTTTTAGTGTAAAGCCATTTTCTTTTATTTTATAAACAAATATGGTGCTAATGTATCTCCTTGCTGAACTCCAGCAACAATGTTGAAAAAATCTGTGTTCTCCATCCAGTGAGCGAACCTTGACTTTTATGTTTCTATAGAGCATCATTATAGCTGTAAGTGTTTTTGGGGGGAGACTATATACTAGAAGTATTTGCTCCATCTTCCCTCTGTGAATGGAATCAAAAACCTTGGTGAAGTCTACAAGCAGTAATGTAACCTCAAGATTTTTTGCATAGACTCTTTTGATGATTCAACAGATGTTTAGAATTTGTGATGTTGTGGATCAATTTCTCTGAAAACTGTTTTGATTTTTCATAAGTATTTTCTCAACTTCAGGTTTGATATGATTAAGAAGCAGAGCATTATTGACATAAGAGTTATGCATATAGTTTGTTTGTATCAGTCTTTTATTTTTCTTTTTATTCTAGTCTCTTTTTATTCACAAGTGTAAATGCCGAATTTCATAACTTGATATATAGGATTTTGATTTGAAATAGTATTTACTCTATAATACTCAATCTATATTATTAATATGCACCATTGGATTGTGTGCATTGACAAGGATGGGCATTATGTAAAAATATAAATATTTGTGATGTAAAATGAATGCTTTTTCATCATTAGGCTTATTGATGTGCCTATGTATATATTGAGCTATCTATTTTTCTCAAGTCATTTTCACCATTATTCCTATATATTCTATTGTTGATTTTGCCTGATATGATAGCCATTAACAATTTACAAAATGGTACAGACAGAACATCAGCTGGACACAAGTGCACAGTTAGTTTGGATACAATTGGACTGGTACCAAATTTGTCAACCATTGTTGAATAATGGCCACAACTAATCTTACAATGGATCCCTTTATTCCCCATTCATCAACTAACATAACTTCATTTTTCATACATTCCATTAAAAATCTCACCCACTGAAAGATATAAGTAATCTTCATTGATGTGAAATATATAACACAAGTATATATGTTTTCATATTGGTATTTTTAATTTCATAAATTCGAGTAATGCATGTTTTACAAGAATTCAAATAGAATGATAATGATAGATATATTATAAATATATCTTCATAAATTTACATATGTTAGCTGAAAAACAATTCTACTACTAACATTCCAGCATCTATCAAATAAGCTTTGATAATAAATAGTTTATATATTATTATAATTTTCTAAAACATAAAGACTGATTTCAGCCGAATTTTGAATATAACTTGTGAGTGGTCAATATTTCTCTGTTAGCCTGAAAAATTATATTATTTAAATCCTAAGTGAGAGACACTAATTTAATTATAAATCTAATTGATAGGTTTTTAGTTATAAAATTTTGCCCAATCTTTTTTGTTTAATGAATCATTGTTAAAGAATAAAATAGTGTAAGCTATTTTGTGCGTGGCACTACCAATGCTGGAAATAATGGGTCATAGAGGGGTGTTAGTTTATGGTGTAGCAGAAGGTATTTTGGTTTGGCGCACAATTTAATTCGACGCATAATTTCATCCCATATCTCCTTTTCCGGGCAGCAGAAATTGGGTAAGCTGCCAAACACACTCTCTTTGGCTGAACAACGCTGTCCAGAGCAGATGTCCCAGTGGCCATTCTTCAATAGCAGCAGCAGCATGGACACATGTGGGAACCTATCTAATTTATGGATTCCTTGCGTCTATATCTTTTAGACCTAGGAATCCCAGTTGAATATGAATTAGATACATTCAACACGCCACACACAGGCACAACTTTATGTCACCCCCAAAATTGGCTACGTCAATGTGATGCCTAATCCCACTCTCAGCACCTAGCTCTCAAATCACCTCCGGGCCACTTTAATGGAGACAACGCACGCCTCTCCCCCCAATCCACCAGACGCACAAAACTCACGGTGACTCCAAAGTTTATTTCCTCCAATGGCAAACAAGACTTTTGCTAAACAACAGTGAACACAATCCCTTGCTTTCTCAACTTTCTCATAACTCCATTTCATCTCCTGACTCACTACGAGACTTGCAGCACAAACGCAAACTACATTTTCCATGCTGCAAATAAAAACTATTCCTAAAAACATTTCGACTATTGGCATCTTACTTCTTCATCCTTTCTTTATATACCTAACAACAATTAGTGAGGGACCTTACAAAGCTTAGCGAGGAAGTAACCAAACACACACATGCACGTTACAACTCTTGTTATGTTTTGACCCTTCGACCCAGCCCAAAAATGCTATTCCAAGGTGATACACTGGAAGGAAGTGACACATTCCAATGGCCAGTAATCGAAAGAGATCGCGTGGGCGGATTAAGGCTTATGAGGTGGGACAAGGTGAAGGTTCCATTGTGCCACTACAGTGATGCACCAGAAGAGAGTAACCTGTGAACTGCATGACAGTTATTTCGGCTTGATGACGATTAAACATTCGATTTCAAAGATCCAGTAGGCGATCGTGTAGGCGTTGAGTTATTATTTAACTCAGTTGAGTTTGGGGTGCCAAGCAGTTGCCAGCAGAATTCCAGACAGTAGAGACCAGATGTGGTAGGGAAGGCCACACCCAACCGAGGGGGCCCTCGGAAAAGCCCCGATGGAATGGACCCCAAGACCTCTGGTTGAGCATCTAAGAGAACAAGAAAGACACAATGTGACGGTCATAACAGTGGGGTCAAAATATGAAGTTTATGTTCGGTCTCCAGCACCCTCTCACAGGCAAACCCTTGAACAACCCTTTCAAACCCTTGCAATAAAGAGAGAGGTAAATATAATTGTAAAGAAGTCTTCTTGTGTCTTCCTTCCTGCTTCCTTTCTTCATGCGTCTTTCTGTGTGCGTCTGTCTTTACTATTATTGAGTCGTTATGATACAGCAAATGAGTATATAACACTCTTCCTCGCTAACAATAACAAATATACCTAGCACTAAAATGGATTTTGGGTAGGCCATGTTATGTGGGGATTGTAGGGTGGTGTTCAATGAGGGAAGTCCAAGTTTTTTTGTTTCTGTCAAGTTTTTTTAAATAGTTTGTTGAATGAAGCAATGTCTTTGTTGATGGTAATTAAATTAGATATTTCATCTTAGAGTGAATTGATTTTGTCTAGGTACATATGTTTGGGCATAATTACAATGCCACCGCTTTTATCAGCAGGGGGAAATGACGATGTTCGGGTTTTGGGTAAGGTTAGATAGTGCCTGTATATATCTTTTAGGAAGGGATAAATCATTTGGTTAGGAGACAGAGGTGAGAATAATTCTTAGGTGAGAAAAAACAGCTGATATAGTATTGTGTCATTATTCAAAATCTTGTCTTCTAACCAGGTATGAATACTGACTCCAGGTACCAGAAACAAATACATTACTATCCCAGCCACAAAGTAGATTCTCAAGTAAAGATAAAAATATCTAACAATATGAAGTCGATTATTATGACAACCTTGTAGATTGAAGAGTGCAGCTATACTGTCATTATAGATGGATAACACAAAGTGTATTAATACGGGAAAAGCAAAAAATATGGAATTACAGTCTATTGTTCCATATACAAGTTATATATCATACAGTGTAGAAGTTCCAGTGTTATAAGTTCATACTCCAGTCCCGCTATTATATTCACTTTCAGGCAAATACCCTTGGGAAAGGTATGAACCCCCTTATCCTCCCAGCTATGGGTTAAATAGTACCGCTACTGTTCTTCTAGGAGAATGGCTTTGGCATTAAATAACCTACAAAGGTTGATATGCCATTAAACAAAGAAACCAAACCAAACCATCCAGTGTTATATTCACCAAGAAATCCACTTCTGTTTACACTTTGTTCCATCTTCTTAATCATTTCAAGATTTTTGTTTTGAATATTTTTCTGATTTCTGTGTTACTTTAGGTGGCCTTATTTTAAGCATATATTAATTAAGTTTTTAAGATAATGTAGTGAAATCTTCATGTGCCTCTGTTCAAAGTAAATGCAAAGCTCTTCTCATGAACTGAGCACTCCAATAACTGATAATCGTATACGAGTATATACCTGAAAAATTGCTTTACTTATGCTGCGATGATGATAGATCTGAGGTAGGATGTCTAAATGACAAAAAATCAGATGGGTTTCAATTCCAGCTTGAAGCATATCATGTGTATAGCCACATTGAGAAGATGTGATGCAACGAAACAGTTTGTCTGTATGAGTATTTATATATAGGGTGCCTCAATATACATGGGACCATGTGGTTGCAAATAGCTCTACTAATAATAATGTGTTCTTTTTTGTTTCAGATTTGAAAATAGTATACTATAACAATTATTAATCCTCGTTTATAATGCCTTGGACAAGAGAGGAAAAATTATTTTGCATCACTACTTATTTGGAGAAAAATCATTCAAAACTGTGCAAGGAAAATTTTGCTGGAAGTTTAACTTAACAATTATCTCCATAAAAGCCAAATTAGCTTTATAAATTGGACAGAAGAGAATAAATCTTAGAAAAGAATAAAATAACTGACACTTGTTAACTGGGTTGTGAAGAATATTTGTTGTCTATATTACCCACCTCACCATAAATATCTACAAACTTTTGATGAATTAACTATTCAAAGAATTAGCAAAGAGACCACAAAAAAGAATACAAGAATCTCCAAGTATATACAATTCTTCCTGCTTTAAAAACATTAGGAAAAGTCTTTTGTTGTCAGTTCATCCTGACATAAAATCCTTTATTTGACTAGGACAACTTCTAATCCCATGGAGTGCATGATGAAAGAACAATAATCAATACAAAATGCTGATGCATGTTGGAAAAATCATAAATATGTCTTCCAGGTTGTGCAATTTTCTTTTGCTTGTGAGAAAGTAGAATGATAACCTTACATTAGCGATCATCATTTCAAAATATGTCAACACATCTGGAAGAGCAAAGTAGCTCTCATAAAAACGTAATTTGATATTGCAAATATATTGTAATAAACTGATTTTGGCTCTGAAGAAATACTTCCCAAATAAATAAAGTTGCTATGTGAATGTGTGTAGGGAAAATATTTCATTAATATATTAGAACAAATTTTGCACTCAAGGTGCTCTTCCATCTGCTCACTTCATTTACTGTCTGCCTTGCTATTCATGATAGTCTATTTTCAACCAAATTTTTAATCTTATTAATTTGACCTTGAATGTATTCTAATTGTTCTTTTTCGTACATGTTGGTTATTTCTCTTTGGGCTTTCTCAAGTTTCTGTGCATTGACATTTGTTGGATTCCTATTTTTAAATCATCTCTAATAGTGACTCCCATTGGACTTTATATTTGGCTCTTAGTTTGGTTGGCATGTACTCTGCAGCTGCTTGCATATTGGTGGTAACAAAGTTTTCATATTTGTCATTTGGATATGTGTTTCAGAAGTCTCCCGAAGAGTATCAGATTTGTTTATTCCTGTTACCATATATTTATTGCTTATTGGTAAGTGAGGACCAGTCATAATGTATGGTTTTGACTGTTTCTTATTTCTGCATAGACTCAGGGATATCTTTGCTGAGATGATTCTGTGATCAGAAGATTCTCCCTCAAAAGAGGAGTATGCCTTACAGTTCAGAGTTCTATTTATCCATTTCTTGTTAATGAATATAAAATCTAGCTGTGGTTTAGCGTTATTTGGGTAGGTGTAGGTCTATGGTTTTCCCTCTCTCTTTTGGAATTTAGTGTTTAGGTGTGAAAGATTGTTCTTGAGAGAAAAATCTGCTAGATATGCACCATTTCTAATTGGCAAGTTGTGTAAGCAAAATGTATTATTTTTATTTTTGCCTGTTTGAGCATTTATGTCTCCACTGATAATTAGAACATTGTGTTTGGGAATATGTTGAGCAAGAGAAGATAGCCCGTTGTAGAAGGTTGTGAAATCCAATTCATAACTGGTATTGGTGGGACTTAGGAAGCAAGAGACGATCATTGTGCAGAGGTTGCTAATCAGTGTAGCACACATAATTATTGGTAGTGTTCTCTCAATGCTATTTAGTGATTTTAAGGCATGAGGATTGAGAAGTATTCTTACACCTCCCATGGCAGCACTGATGTTGTTTTTCTATATAGATGATGGGACAAATGTCTAGCTATAACTGGTATCATGGTATTTTAATTCTAGCACACTATGGTAATATTTATGTTCTTGCATGCATATATGTATTTGACATTTACACACACACACTAATATATATATATATATATATATATGTAAGTAAGTTGGATGACTGTAGTCATGACCTGAAGTCTCCATTTTCAAAAGTTTCTATACCAGGGTGTAGGAGAGTGCTACTCCTTTCCCTGGGTTGCTCCACTTATCCTTGATCCATACCTTATAATCCTGAGTGTTAAGCAAGGAGGCATCAAGTAACATCTTTTGAATCTTTAGTATAACTGGACCAGAGATTGAACCCCAGTCTCTTCAGCCATTAGTGAACACTCTAACCATAATGCCAATGGGCCAGTACTGTATATATATACATATATATAAGTTCATCAAAATACATGCATTTATATATTGATGATTTCGTATTTATACACGTTGATTAAATATGTTGCATATAAATTAATATAAATAATAAGCATATATATAAACCAGAATATGACCAGTGTTAAACTTGGTGTTATAGTAAAATACATCAAATCTCTTCTGATTCACCCACTTAACTCTTCACACTTCTAACTACTAAAACACACAAAATACAGACTGACAGACATTGACATTGCTGAAGAAAATAACATCTACCAACAATGGCCAGTGTCAAACTGAGAAAATCATGGCTTCTGCGCATAGGTTCCATGCATACTCTATTCAAAATCCCCAGAAAATTATAAAAAAAAAAGGTCTATTTTTCAACCAATCATTTTTTTCCACAAATAGTGTTTGAAGTCAGGAATATATAAATAGAGCAAGTGGAGGTCACACAAGCAGTTGAATCTCCAGCCACCGCTGAGAGCGTCACACAACAACACCGTCAGACCCGATCAAAGCAACCACTTGCTGCCGGCCAGATAACCACCTGTCAGCCGGCTAGATATTCCATTATTATTTTATTCATTCAATAAACCAAATGAACTAAATCTTTTCAGTCTTATTTTTCTTGCAACCACGCACTTTTATATAACATTGGTTAACTGATAATATTGAAAATCTATGACCCAAAATCAAGCCACTCTACACTCTGAAAATATTCTTTTAGAAGTGACCAGGTTCTTGATAATTGACCAAGGCCAATGATAATATTAATATCTGAAGTGAAATTGAAAGCAAAGATTATTGAAATTATACATATTAAAAACATTTGTTTATGCACATATGTATGTATGTGTGAATCAAATATTAGAGGGAGAAAGAAGATATAAAGGCATGAAATGGTCAAAAGAAGAAAAGAAAAATTGTCAGTGAATGTTGTGCTGATAACAAGAAAAGATCAACTTATAAAAAAGAAAAAGAACAACCAGTTATGAAAAAAGAAATAAGGAGACAAAATGATTAACCAATCTATATTATAATGATCTGATTTTTGTTGGTACATTGCTGTAACACACTAAACATGACACATTGTAGTAAGAGTTTCATTCACATAATGCCATTAAAATGCCTTAACTCATAAAATGAGGCAATTTTCAGTCTAATGTGCAATGTGTGAGGTCTGTGTTTATGTCCACCCTGCTTATTATAATTTCTCAAGGGAAATAATTATCAAATGTTAATTATAGAGTACTTTCAAGGATTCTACGGATGCCACCTGCCTCCTATCACGAAAACTATTCAAGTTAGACGAACCAGACATGCAGGACACTGCTGGAGAAGCAGGGACAAACTCATAAGAGATGTACTCTTATGGACCCCCACACATGGCCGTGCGAAGGCAGGATGACCAGCACGAACATACGTTCAGCAGCTATGTGAGGATACGGGATGTTGTCCTGAAGACCTGCCTAAGGCGATGAACGATAGGGAGGAGTGGCGAGAGAGGGTCAGGGATATCCGTGCTACCAGCATGACATGATGATGATGATGATGATAGAGTACTTCCATTTATTTATTTGTTTATTTATTTATTTTCTATTAATTATTATATAGAGTTCATGCATAAGATATGACTTGACATTAAGTTTAATGGCCATTGAAGGTTACCTTTAGGTAAGTGCATGATAAAATAGAATCCAGAAATAATGAATCTAAGAAAAAGGATGGAAGGAGTAAGGAATAGATGAATAAATTGTTTTAGCTTATATGATACTGGAGATTAGCATGAATTATTTCAAGATCAAAGATTCTACATCAATTCACCAACATACAAAAATTTGACCACATGTCCACACACACACACACACACACACACATGTATGTTAGAATAAAAGGCTAAAGAACTCTTTACATACATACATACATACATGTAAGAACAAGAAATGAGCATAAGCTGTAAGTATTACCTCCTTAGAAGATACTACTTAAAATCCTGATTCATTCTAGGAGTTTTGGAATCTGGTTCTTGGCATTGATCATTGCATTAAATGAGACACTGTTTAGAAAGAGTTCAGCTGAAATATAGACCAACAGAATAACTGTATTTTGATACCACCACAAACAATAAATGAAACTGTCATATAGTCACAGAACAATGCAGGTTTTGTCAATACTTGAATATATTGATGGGGAAAAAATTCTTGTGCATTTTCATGTCCAAAGTAGAGATGGTTTCTTTTTTTCATTTGCAATATCAAAGAAGATAAATAAGGTTTGCCATTTGATAAATGTGTTGTATGTTTAATTAGTACATGAGTGAAAAAGGACTGATTGTATTTACTTATAATACTGGAATAGTGTGAAAATTGCAAGTAAAAATGAACAATAGGTTGAATAAATGGTGAATTATATATGTTATATATCTGGGGATGAAGGAACAATAACATTTATATAAAAAGATATAAACTCTCTTTTTATTTATAAATGGTTGAAATGGTTGCATGAGAGAGAGAGAGAGAGAGAGAGAGAGTTGGATAGACACGGAATTGCTAAGATATGATATCTTCAGATTTACTCCAGGTTAAGATACATCTTCAGGGAGCCTTGCTTCTTTGTGCTTCTTTCACAGGAGACTGATACAAGGCTGCTTCTAAACCCAAGGCCATCTGACCCCTTCTGGGCTAATGCCCAGATGGTGTAACTGCCCACTGCTTACCACGGAGTCAGCTGACTGCTGACTGACTGCACTCTCCCCAGGGTTGAAAACTTCCATTGTTATATATTTGTGGGGTGCCTATACATGCTTCCCATGTAATTCATATGACATGTGTCTTTTGTTTACCTTAAGGCACAGCTGCACATACTGTTTTGAAATCTACAAACTAACAGGGCTGTCAAAGGTCAATATGTAACATGTGTAGATACATTAATCAATTGACACATTTATTTATGATTTATAACTCAGGCTCATATAGATAAGAAACTATAAGCTGAAATATCCATCTACACCGGATAAGAGTTCAAAATTTGGATCACAGATGTTTATTTTTCAATCTTTGTTATCAAGTGAAAATGTAAACTGAGTAGTTATAAATGGAAATTGTTATGATAAGAGAAAAAATCACATAACAGAAAAGAGATTTACCAATTTTTTTTTCTTATTTTATTTAATATGGTTAATATTGGTCATTGAAAAATTCCACTGAGTTTTCTAGAATAATATTTTTCATCTAAATGAGTGATATTTAAAATATTTATCAATTTAGATATTTTTTCAGGTTGTTAGCCCTAAGCAACAATTCTCTGCAAATTAGCAATATTCAATTACGTAAGGAAAATTATTTTAGAAAGACAAACAATTTTTTTTCCTTTTGAAGTTTAAAAAAATTTATGTTCCATTTAAAAATAGTATGAGCTGTACATAATGTCATTTGTAGTACCAGTGTTTCACATTGAGAAAGAACATTTATCAAAGATGATCCTAAATTAGCACTGTCGAGCGAACAGGCCAGGAGGCCGAGGCTAAGATTGGCGTTATCTTAGCACTGCGCAGATAGTGGAGCGGTAGGTAAAGGCTAATCCTTGCCTTTAGCGCTGTGCAGCCAAACAGACGAGCGGAACCGAGCGATTGTTAAGACCGGCTGGTCTTAGTGAGTCCTCTTCGTGTTTGCCTCCAGGCCGTCTATTTCGACTGGTTGTTAAAGACCGTCAGAGATACTCCAACCCGCAGAAGGGCACCTCTCATGGCCCGTTAGCGCATATCGATGTGATGGAAAAAAAAAGGTTGAATCTGCCACTAGAAGTGGCAGTGAGGTGAATGCAACCACGATAACATAGGATTCGTGCCTCGTGGAGCCGAGTGGCCCCTGAGAGCGTCCGCGTAGACCTCCGAATTTTGGCCGCCTGAAGCCTTTTTCATATGAAAGAAAGGGAACCCCACCTCTGCCGCGCCACATAAATAGAAAGTTCTTCTATAAAAAATGGACGTAGAAAATAAGTACTTCTATTGCCCAGTATAGGCTAACGAAGAGTATTACTTCCATTTTTATAGAATTATTTCTGGCAGAAGTGTTTTGCAAATCTTGATAAATGTTAACTTATCCCTTTCTTAACTGTAACGGTCGGTTAGAGTCGAAAAAGGGCTTCGTCATTTCCGGCCGTACCCGGATGTAGTTTTTCTAGGGCGAAGGAATAATCCGATCTGTTTATGTTCGTAGGCCGGTCGCGGCAGTGTTCGTTCGTTCGTGGAAGTTCGTCATTATTGTTGACTATGTTTCCGCATGTATATGTATACGTATATGTATGTGGCTATACAACAATTTTATTTTATTTTATTTCATTTTTGTCTTTATATTTTTTTGTAATATTATTATTGTTACTAGTGTCCAATTTTGTTGACTAAATAAAATTGCGATAAGAAAGGAAACGGGATTTTGTTTTTTCTCAATATTATAGTATCTTTTTATCGTTATTTCTTTATATAAATATTTTTGGAAGATCCCTGTCTTCTGTTCCTTCTATTTGGAGACCGATTTTTTTGTGTGTAACTTTTCATTTCTTCCCACCGACGACCGAACTTCAATCCGATCGGATTGCCTTGATCGATCTCCTTATCCGAGATCAAAATACACAACGTGGCAGATAGGGGATCAGATAGAAGGTTGTGACTTCAACCAAGGTAGTCAACCACGGAGGAATTTCCTGTCCACACAGCTTTTGACCATAGGCGGCCATTTGGACGAGAGTGGAGACATAGTGTTGTGTAAAGGGACGGGGAGAAACAGGCGTATATATTCGTTACTGCTACCCGGGATCAATCGACATAATTGGTGCAGCAAGTGACGAGTTAATAATTGGTGCTTTGCGACAAGGATAAGTTGTATATTTGGTACCGGGCCCAAAGACAGGTGCATATCATAAGTGCAGAGCATCTTTTAATCCATAAATGCATCTTTCCAACTTCCATACCTGTGACTCTGGACATATGTCAGATGGTAGTCTAAGAAATATCTTTCTCTCCAGCTTATCACCCTGCGGAAACACTGAGGTGAAATCCAGACTCTCTACCTGCCAATTCATAGCCGAGGCTGTTAACATTACAATATGCATGGCTTCACGGCTGCATGTTGGAGAATCAGTTTTCAGGTTATGTGAATCCTCTTCATAACCACATGCAACAAGGTGGCCCTTTATCTTTGAATATCTCCGTTATAACCCATCTCGTTGAATGTCTTTCTGACCAATGTCAGGCATACGTTTATATACTCCATGAATTTCCATATTTTCTATTTCTCTTTTCTTTGCATCAATCACCTCTTTTGCTTGTTCTTGTTCAGATGTGAGTAAACTGCATGTTCTTGATCCCTTACTTCATCTGTTACTTGAGGTAGTTCTCTCCACTAATGAACATGACCCCAAGTGATACAGACAGGATTTTCATTTTCCGCTTCTGGTTCTGTATTCTGCCAATGATTACATTTTCCAGTCGGTTTAGCTTGTGCACTCATAATCTTTTCTGTTTTCCACTTATCACTTCCTTTCATTTCATATTCCACAACTTTGCCTCTACTCGGGATTTTACTGTTTTCTTTCAATTTCTCCCTGTTGATATGAAAACTTTTATTATGCTGTCCTTCATCTTCTTTCTCCAAGACTCCATTCATCTCCTTTTTGGCGGTTTTATTTCCTTCATTCCTTGGACTTCGCAATTCTTTGTTTACTTTCTTCCTTGGACTTCCAAATTCTTTGTTGGCCTTCATTTAGTGACATGGATACATCCTGTAAAATGTACCACCATGTCTGATCAGTACACACTGACCTTACATACCCAATACTTAAGCAGGACCATGCCATCCTTTTCAGATTTGTTTCTATAATAGACAATGTCACATGTTACAAATTTTTCATCCATATAATCCTTGCATTAGATGTCAGTGTTCTCCAAATTTTTTCACTTGATTCAGTTTCTGTGAAGTTTTTCTTCGCTGCATGTAAGGCATTTAAATTTCTCACTGGTTGTGACATCTTCCAAAGCAGGTAACTGATCAGTCAAAACTGAGAGTGTGTTTATATTACAACCAAACACAAGCTAATTGGGACTATGCCCTAAATGATTTTGAAGAGCATTCTTAGCACTAACGGCCCAAGCCATATTTCTTGTCTTCTATGTCACGTCTTTCCACAGCTGTTGTGCAAATTTCAATATCAAGTTTTTCATTCATCTGTCGGTATATTTAATTGTTAAATCCCCCTCCATTGTCACTCAAAAACACTAAGGAGATCCAAAATATGATATCCACATTAAAAGTATATTGCAGATAATTTCTTCACTTCTTTTAGTTATCATATTTACCACCCGCTCTACTTGGGCAGGATATGACACAAGGTCAATTTTTTAAGCGGAGTTTAAATCAGCTTAGCAGTGGATCTGTAAGGGAAGTGTAGAATCCAGTATTGGTTATGTTTATGTTCCTTTATATCCAGGTATACAGAGTCATTAAACCTGTTCCCAAGAGTCAATCCTACTACAGGCCGAAGAGGAAGTTTTCTAAACCTCAAGAAAATAGAACAAGAATCACAAACATTCCAGATCAGATCCAGGAACTCCTTACCACTAAAGGCTTTACTGCCTCTAACCAAGAATATCAATTTCTCTTTTGATACATGAGCAGATTGCCTATGTAATTTCTCAGCCTTCTTTTTCTCCACTCTAAAACATTTTTAAGGCCTGGCAGTGTAGCACAACATTCGCTGATCTTTCAACCTATAAGAGCATATTAGTCAATGGAAGACTATAATGCCCAGATGTCATACTTTGTAACCTTATAAATCTGCCTAAAATTCTACAGCGGCCATTTCATAAATCTTACAGCATTCCAGCCGTTTTCATAGATTTATGGCTCAATCATATTGTTAAATCATTTTTACTATGTTAGGCTCAATATATGCTCTAACACCTTTTACATCCCTACAGTTACTGGAAATTTAACTGAATTAATGGCCTTTACTTCCACTCCATCACCAAAACAAAATTTCCTATTAGACTTAGCAGTTTTTACTAAATATTCATCTCGGTTATTTAACATTTCAAATAAAATATCACACCAGTTTTCCGGTAACTGTACGAAAACAGGCTGAATCCAGCACAGCCATACCAAGTGTTTCTTTCACAAACTCTGACATTTTTATATTGGATTCATTTATAACGTTACAATGTAAAATGTACATGGTCTAATTCCATGATAGTGTTAATATTGTTTCTCGAACCAGTATAGTATATAATGTTGAGCATAATTACATTTAAAACGGCGCATTATCTAACTGTCGATATTATTCCTTGAATAAGTACACTGACGTGTAAAATCTCTAACAGGTGTAGCAGAAGGAATTTTCGTATTTTAGTTTGGCGCGTAATTTAATTCGACGCATAATTTCACCCAATCAGGATGACTTATCCTACTCACCCGGACCACCTCCCGGGCAGCACAAACTGGGGAAAAACCGTCAAACACCCTTTTCGCAGAACGACTTGGTTCAGTACAGACGTCTACAGTCTGCTCTCCAATAGCAGCAGCAGCAGCAGCAGCGTGAACACAATAAGGGAACCTATCTAATTTATGGATCCCTTGCGTCTATTTCTCTTAGACCAAGGGATCCCAGTTGAATATGAATTAGATAAATTCAATACGCCACACACAAGAACAACTTTATTTCACCCCAAAAATTGGCTATGTCGATTGCGATGTCTTATTCCGCTCCGGCACCTAGCGACTACTTCACTTCTGGGCAACATTTTCTGGAGACATTCTGCTTCTCCCCGAAACAACCAGAAACACAAACTCACGGTGACTCCAAAGTTTATTTCCTCCAACGGAAAACATGACTTTCGCTACATACTGCGAACATACCTCCCTCGCACGTCCAACAACACACGCTGCTATCTCAACTCTCTCGTAACTCCATTTCGTCTCTTCACTTCTTTCCTTTCCCACGAGGCTTGTAGCACAAACGCAAACTCTATTTTCCATGCTCACATTAAAACTTTCATGTAAAAACTAACGGCATCTTTGTCTTCTTACTTCTCCACCTTATCATTTATTTACCTAACAAACCTAGCGAGGAAACAACTCAACGTAAACACACACACGCACGTTAGAACTTTTCCTCGCAAGAAATAATAACATTTTCATCTTACCGCTAAACAGGATTACATTTAAAATGGCGTTTCTACTTACCTCGTTTATTCGAGAGATTTTTTCCATTTCCTCCTCTTCCTCTATTTGATTTTTTTTCGTTGACATGTAACAATTAAAATTTATCGTTTCCACTTTTTCTTTAACTGGAATATTTTTGTTCCTGTGACGATACGTCTCTTTCATTGTTGTATAGTTGCGAGTTGCACACATGGTCCTTGCTAATTTTTCATTTTCCTCGGACAAGTTTGCTGCTTTCAACACAAAAAACCTGCACAAAATTTTTCTAATTTCTGATTCAAAAATTCGTAACGTACCTGAAAGTCATTTATATTCGCGCCAATATCAATTTTGTTGCCATAAAAATCCTCAAAGGCCATATATGCGCTTGCGTTCGGGTCTCATCAATATGTAGCAGAAGAAATTTCGTATTTTTGTTTGACGCGTAATTTAATTCGACCGTTAGGGTCGACGCATAATTTCACCCAATCAGGATGACTTATCCTCTTCAACCCGCACTATCTTTCCAGGCAGCATAAACTGGGGAAATCTGCCAAACACTTTTCTTTCCCAGAACTTCTTCGTTCAGTACAGACGTCTTACTGTCTGCTCTTCAATAACAGCAGCAGCATCACACCACCATGAGGGGAACTATCTAATTTATGGACCCCTGGCGTCTATTTCTCTTAGACCAAGGGTTCCTAGTTTAATATGAATTAGATAAATGCAATACGCCACACGCAGGAACAACTTTACGTCACCCCCAAAATTGGTTGTGTCGACTGCGATGCAATAAACCGCTCCGACACCTAGCTACTTCTTCACTGGGCAACATTTTCTGGGGACATTCATGCTTCTCCTCGAAACAACCAGAACCACAAACTCACGGTGACTTCAACGTGTCTCTCCTCAAACAGCAAACACGACTTTTGCTACACTATGGCGAACATATCTCCCTCACACATCCTACAATGCCTTAACCTAACAATGCACTTTTCGCACAGGCATTTAGCTGATAAAACGCTTTCCCAACTCTATCATAACTTCATTTCGTTTCCTTACTTCTTTACTTACTGCGAGACTTACAGCATAAGCGTAAACCCTTTATTCCATGCTGCCATTAAAAACCCTCATATAAAACCTAACGGCATCCTCATCTGCTTATTTCTTCATCCTCCTTTATTTTCTAACAACCCTTAGTGAGGGAATAACAACACGCGCAAGAATACATTTCTTCGCTAAAATAATAACATATATTCATTTTCGCTAAAAATATATTTCATCAAATTTGTCCATAATTGATTTTAATTCTTCAGCTCTGCCGATATCCGCTATCGATAAATGTCTTATGTTCCGTGGTAAAGACAAAAATAACGTTGAACGCTATTTTTCTTTTACTAAGTCTGTATACAACGTCTAAACTTGTAAATCTTGTATCCTTTCGGTGTAGAATTTTTCATCTTGTAAAATTGGGGGTTGTTTCATGAATAAAGTAATTCTTCTTTCAAATGTGCTTCACCGTAAGTTGAACAATGATTATCACTGTCGCACGAAAGAAAATAGCTTTCTGCTACCAATGTTTTCTTTACCACTTCATATCAGCACAACAGAATACGTGCGATCACTAAAACAACATTATTACAACTAACGTTTACTACTACAAGACAAGGGGCATCTCTATGTATCTTCAACTAGCAGGTTAGACGACTCAGACCTCAACAATGACGAATGATTACTGGATTGGAAGTAATTTCACCCACAATAAATTTAGTTTTATCTCTTAGTAAGTATTAAGAATATATGCATTTAGGATAAAACCTTATAGCTTATGATCATCTGTTTCATAATAAAATCAAAACAACAAATTACAGTAAAGTTGTGAAAAGCACAAGAAAAGCCACTTTCAAGTTAAGAATTAATTGCAGGAAATATGATCACACTAAGAATCAGATATCCTATCATTTCCTTGTGAAGTAAATAGATAAAGACGCGGATGTGGGTTTTTTATACATTTATTTAGGTAAGAAGCTGCCATTACCAAGATGGCTACTGTCCCTCTCCGGAAGTCCCTTCTTTTCCCTTTTCCAACTTCCTCGGGGAAAGCTCTCAGTGTAGGGGAGATAACTTCGAATGCAACACCTTAGTCTAACAGATATTTATGAAAATACTAAATTCCTTGATTTTTCACTTCATTCTCACTATATTCATTATATAAGACAAAACTATGAAATCAATGCAATTTCAAGTTTGATAACTTTCTGTTAAAAACAACAGAGTTATTATATTCAAAGACGAAAGTGAGATAAGGCTTATCCGAGTCGAGGTGGGACTTGGACCTGTAAGAGAAAGAGATGATTTCCCGGTGCGAATAAAGGGATAACAGTAACAAGTGGTTTAAGTCAACTAAGTTTTTATTTCTACTGAGGTTTTTCCTGTCCCCTCCTCTGGGCTGGAAGTGTTCCCTACCAAAACCTCTAAGGGAATTAACAGTACATTAATGTAGTGGATGTATACACATACAACATCCCCTCTCCAAAGTTTTTTGGTTCGGACATATGTATTCAGACATCCAACGGCGTGGGTGCACTTTTCTTCTAGCTCTAGTTCAGACCATTTACTCGGTTGTGGTCGCTTGGTGTTCTGTGATTTCTAGAAAGTGGTGTTTGTTGGTTTCGGCAAGGAGAAAATTCTGAATTCCTATGATTGTAGGATGGTTAACAGATGTTGTCTGTTACAATGGAGTTTTCGGCTATTCTCTCATGAAACAACCCACACGGCGGATTTGAATGGCCGTTCAAGTGTCTAGCGATGTGGACCCCGTTATTTCTTCTCACACCCGGCCGAGTGGGCATTTCACAAGTTAAACAAATAAATAAATAAATAAATAAAAATAAATAAATAGATAAATAACCATAAAAAAAAACAACGGCAGATGGTGGAAGGAAGAAAAGACAAAATACGAATTCAGAACAGCAAAACGTAAGAAGGTGAAGTTTGTGACATTTTTGTCACTCTGTGTATATGTATGCGTTTGGCTATCACAAGTGCATTGTGAAACCCCTAACAGCTACCCAAAATTCTGACTTATCTCTCGTCATCGTCTTCACCACTCGACGTCATATTTTTTACTTTACTGCGCCATATCTTTTTTCTTGACTGCTAGACTTAGCCTCGACTCGCCGGCCCCACGTTGACTGACTAGCCCTGTGTCTTGGGCTTCTTTCTTCGGTCCCACGTTCTGGGTCCTGAATGTCTGACCTCCTTATTGCCGAAGTCCCACTCCTAACCCACCAACGTCCTTCGTCCTTTCTTCTGGTCTCGCAGGTTCACGCGGGCACAACTCTTTGTGTAGTTTTCGCGCCAAAATAGAGAAAATAAGATCTTTTAGACACTCTGACGTTGCTTCAAAGATGCTGAAGATAATTCCACCAGCCATTCATAACACAGACCCACACACATACATCCACACACACACACACACATATATATATATATATCATATTTACCAACCCCTCCGCTCGGGCAGGATATGACACAAGGTCAATTTTTTTAAGCGGAGTTTAACAGGTTTGAATTCAGAGTTTTCCTTCTCCTACACTAGTTGCCTCACCCAGGCTGAAGAACCTAGTCTGTCCTACTATTTACCCATAGCTGGAGGGAGAATAATTGGATTCATACCTTTCCTAAGGGTATTAGTGCTATATACATATATATATATATATATACATATACATGCTCCTTATTGTAACCAAGGTTGATCACATCTCTTGATTACCTTCCCTTTCTTGACCAGGTTTTACCATCATGTAAACGGACATGGTCACCGATGTTCAGGGGTAAGAGTTTGCGATGTTTTTGATGTGTTTGTTTTCGGACCGTGTCCTGGAATGTGAGTTCCGTTATCCTAGGTAGCAATATCCGTAGCTCACGTTTCATCAGCTTTGTTGCTGATGACGGATTGTTTTCTTTGCCTAGTGCTGTGCGTAAAACTAGTCGTCCCTTGATTTAAGGTATAATAGGGTCCTTTTTACAGTTTGTCTAGTTATCTAACCATGCCATTTGATTGTGCAAATTCTGAGCTACTGTTGTCATGTTCAAAAAGTTTGGTGAGAATTTTCTGAATTCTAATGAGGCGAATTCTGGACCTTTGTCTGAAAAAACTAGTTTGAGGATTCCATGTCTTGCTAACATAGTTTTCATATGGTTTATCACTATTGGTAAGGTGTTGTTGAGGAGTTTGCTGATTTCAAAATACTTGGAGTAATAATCCACAACAACGTGATAGGTTCTCCCTTGTACTTGAACCGGTCCAAACCGATTTTTGTCCAAAGTTTGTCAAGGATCTCGTGACTTATGAGCGGCTCAGCACCTTAAATGTTTTTGAATTGTTGTCATGCCTCACAATTTGAAATTGTATCTGTTAGGTCAGCATTCGTGTTTGGCCAAGAGAGTGATTATCTGGCTGGGGATTTTGTTTTTTCAATTCCCAGGTGACTTTAGTGTAGGATTTTGCGCATTTCCAGTCAGTGTTGAAGGCACCATGATTTGAGAAGCCCGTCTTAATATGTGGCCTCTGGATTATGGTGAAGGTATATTCTGAGACAGCGATCGAGGTTATGGCGATGTTCCGGCCATCTTGCAGAGATTTGATGTATTTTTCTCGTGTGTCATCTTTTGCTGTTTCAGTTACTACTTTCTGGCGACTCTTTTCACTGATTGGGGGAGATGACATCATAAAGTGGACAAAATAATTCATTTCTTTGTCAGAGATTTCAGGAGTGTTGTAATGCGACCAGGCTTAGTGTGTCCGTAACCTTCATTTATTGTCCTTCTGTATATTCCAGGTCGTAATCATATTTTTGGAGACTTAAAACGAGACTCTGTATTCTAATTGGTGCTTTGGTTATTTATTTGTTCATTATGAACTTAGGGGGTTTGTGATCATTGTGCAGGATGAAGCGTTGTCCATGTTCGTATTCATGGAAATATTGACACGCAAACAGAATTGACAGTATTTCTAGTTCTAGGGAACAGTAGTTTATTTCTACCAATGTCAGGCATCTGCTAGCATAAGCTATCGGATGCCAGTCAAAATGCAGTTGTTCTTGCAGGGCTCCTAATCCTTGGGTAGATGCATCAGATGATACTTTGATTGGGAGTTTAGGGTCAAAGTTGTGGGGATTTAGGAATTAACAATAAAACTCCCAACCGGATATTGACTCGTCGGCTGCCAGATACAAAATGTATAAACGCGTCGCCACGCATAAGGCTCCACGCATCCATCCGGTTTAAAATCAGAAAAAAGAAAAATAATAAAAAGTAAAGTAGCCAATGGGAAGCGGTCGCGCCAAAATTAGAAGGATGTTGGAGTGGCGAATTTGGAGCCGGTGGAGAGAGATAAATACTCAGGTTTTCTGTGAACCGGGTCTTGTCAGGCAGTGTCCGTCGAACCAACAACATCATTTTGCTGTCTGGTGTTTTGGGCACCACGCTACGTCTTGGGACGTAGCGTTGGTTAGTCCATTCACCAAGTAAATAAAGGAAAGTATGAAAGAAATGTTTTCGTCTCTTATCTGTTTCTATCTTTTCTTTTTGTATATTTCTTTTGGACTTTCTTTGGACAAGGCATTGTGCCGGCCAGTCAACGTGGGGTAAAATAATATAACCAAAATATGGAGTCAGATATCTAACGGCAACACAGCCTTGCCCTTAGCCACTGACCTCCTAAATACCTTCAAACCCCACATTGGTGACCTCGACGCAAAAAGCCTTCAAAACCCCACAAAGTACATTAGCGTTGGGCTCTAGTGATCATTTTGTTAAGATCTGGAAGTGTATCTCTTTGAGGCTTGTCCGAAGACCAAATAGTGTCCTTTGCAAGAGGAAGACGTAGGGGCACTGTTTTGATTGAGAGGCTTGAGAGAAATTTTCTCAGGCATGTGATCATGCTTAAGAAGCATTGTAGTTCCTTTTAGTTGGTTGGTTGGTTGGTTAAGGCATGTCTGCGATAGCTTTTATTTTTCTGGCATCTGGTGCTATTCCTTGATTGGATATTGTGTGTCAGAGGAATATCAATTCACGCTGGTTAAATTGACACTTGGATCGATTCAGTTTGAATCCTGACCACCTGACAGCTTGCAGAACTTCAATTGCTCTTTTTCAAGTAGTTCAGGTGTATCTGCCCAGATGATGATATCATTCTGTGCATTCCGACATCATTCTATGGATCCTATGATCGTGGCAATGCGGGCTTGACACACCGCACTGGCTCCGTGAATCCCATATGGAATGCGTTGGAATCTGAAACGGCTACAGGGAGAGTTGAAAGTGAGGAGTTTGGAACTTTTTCATCCACTTTGATTTACCAGAAGGCAACTGAGGTATCCAGCTTGATGAATTACTGTGCTCCTGCTATTTCTTGAAATATGTCAGTTGGTGTTGGTTGTTAATTGCCCTGTTAGATTTCGAGGGTCTAAACAAACTCGCAGGGTGCCATTGGGTTTTTCTAACACTACTAAAGAGGAAACCCAGATTGTAGGTTCATTCTCAGAAACAAATATGTTGAAATGAGTCTTTCGTTGCAGCTCTTGTTTTAGTTTCTTTTTGAGGGCAAATAGTACTTTGCGTGGTGGGTTTATGATAGGGATTACCTTTTGGTCCATTGTAATCTGGTAATACCCAAGTAATGTCCCTAGTTCCCTAAAACAGTCTTTAAATTTCGAGAGGAACACAGGTTCTCCTTTTGAGATGCTGAGAACTCTTTGAATGAGGTGCATGTTAGCCAGGTTTTTAGTCCAAGTATTGGAGAGACGTAAATGTTTGCTACAATTATTGGGACATCGTATATATTGTTTTTGAGTGGAATTTGTACAGCATATTTTCCTAGTACCGGGATAGAGGTGCCGTTGTGGACTGTTAACCTTATGTGGGTAAGCTTTAATTCAGGTTTATTTTTCAGTAGATGGTAGTCTTTTCTTGTAATGATGTTTACTTAACTACCTGAGTCAATTTTAGATATTGTCCTTCTGCCATTTACTCCTAATGTGATCAGCCAATCTTCTGACGTTAAGTTTACCTCCCAGGTTTTTCGATTGTGTGTTGGTGGCTGTATTTTGGCCCTAATGCAGCCTACATAAGTTTGTCCACCCTCTGATATTGGTGAGTTAGAGTCATCCCGCAGGATTTCGAGAACGTATTTGCTTGAGAGGCACATTTTTACAAAGTGGTTGCGTTTTTTTGCAGTTGTTGCTGATTTGGTTGTATGCAGGGAAGTTGTCTCGAAAGTGCGAATATGAACAGAATTTGCATTCTGTTATTTTTTCTCTTTTGTGAGGGAAAGTTTCTTCGGGCTTTTCTTTGCCGACTAGTAGCTACTTTTTTTTCACTTTTTGTGAAATTTACTTCCTTGGACTTTCTTTGTAGGAGTCCTACTTGCCGTCTTTATTGCCTCGGCAGTTTGTCATGCCTTTATTGCCATTTCTAGCGTTAAATCCGTTTCTGATTGGAGTTTTTCCTAAAGACGGACGTCGTTTGTTCCGATGACTATCATGTCCTTTAATTCACACTCGTGACTCAGCGTTTCTAATTTGTTTACAAAGTCGTCAAATGTTTCTGCCTTTCCAAATGAAGGCAACAATTGATGAAAAATATCTAGAATTAAGAGAAAGGGTATAATATTCGATCAAGATGATATGAGAGAGAGAGCTTGTTCCTTTAGTGATGAGATAAAGATTGTCATAGTTTGATTGGGTGTTTTTCACTCTTCCACCAGAAATTGCACTTTTAGATAACAATTTATTCCAGTTTTTACAAAATTTTCTTAATGAAAATATTTCAATTTTCTGGAAGATTGCAAAAGTACCTAAAGCATTTCTTTATTGAGAAAAATAAAAAGTTCTGGGGATACAAAATTAGGAAGTAGCCTGAAAGATTTGTTGGTTGTTTGGGTTTTATGGTATATCAACCTTTGTAGGTTATATAATGCCAAATCCATTTTTATGCAAATAGTCAGTTCTATTTCAAACAATTCCGTTTAGCATTAGTATACAGTTTAATTGTCAAAAACATTTCTATTTCAAGCTATTCAGTTTATTCAAGCAGTTCTAATTCAGCTAATTCAGTTTAGTATAAGTACAGATTGTTTACACACAGTTAAATATCAAACCAGTTCTATATTAAACAATTCAGTTTAGTCTACAGTTTCGATGTCAAAAACAGTTCCATTTCAAGCAATTCAGTTTAGCATAAGCACACAGTTTAAATGTAAGTACACAGTTTAATTGTCAAAACCATTTCTATTTCAAGCTATTCAGTTTAGTCAAACAATTCTAATTTAAACAATTCAGTTTAGCATAAGTATGCAGTTAGTTCGATTTAACCCATTGATAGGAACCTATCAGGTGCTACCATTCTGGGCCAGAGTGGACCTGGGAGCAATGGCAATGAAGGGGTGCTCCGCATTCCCCAAAGCTCCAGCATCATTGGAACCTCACCATCAGATTGTTTAGTGTTATATCTAGGACACTCATTGGGGGGTAGGGGTTTACCCCTCTGTAGAGGTGCAGTCGGTGTATTCTTCAGCCCCAGCTGACTGAGCAATAGCCTGAAAGATGGCAGAAGGTAATAAAACCAACTGGGAAATACATACTTCAATAAAGTTGATACAAAAATGTCTTTTTTTACTCAATAAAGAAAGCAAAATATTTTACATTATTTTACATTAGCCAATTTTTTTTTCCAAAAATAATATCTGTGGTGCCAGATTGATGTTTTATATTTAGATACAGCAAAATGCTTGTAGCCATGAAAGATTGGTATAACCTCCTCTATGCTGCAATTAGTATTTGTCTTCTCTTAAAAATTATGCTTCAATAGTTCATAATCCGTTCAATTTCTTTTATTTCCTTTCTTTTTTTCTTACAAGTTTTACATTTTCATATTATATAATTACTGTAGAGTCATTGTTAACACACCCTAACGTCATGATTGGTAAGTGCAGTCCTTACTGGTGCTTTATGAATCTTACCAAGTGTCAAAGTTCGCTTAGACCAACAAATGTCTTTTGTGTAGGATTTTATGCCATCATATTTATCATGATGAAGTTATAGCTGCTCATTCTACAGAGATTTCACTGAGAACAATGGGCTAAAGGGAAAAGTTGCATTTGTTATCAATAAACTATACACTTAAGCTTAATTGTTTGATTGTTTGATTAAAATTAAATCAAAGTTCCAGACTCACATCAAATGTGAGTAAAGTTTTCATATACACAATAAAACTAAAAGCAAAATTAGAGAGAAGTCAATTGACTTATTATGCTACAATGATGTTTCAGTGTAGATTTAATAATCTATGATTAGTTGAGTTGAAAGTTATAACAAATACCAAAACATAATTCCAGCATACTCACTGAAACTATAATCATTTTTTACATTTTTTTCTCATGTACTATTTTTATTTCATTGTATTTATTTCATCATGAAATGATCTCCAATGAGTACTTTTGAGATAGATCAATTTACTTATAACTGCCTCCAAATTTTATGAGTTTAGATAAATATATCCATGGTTTCATTTGCTTCAATAAATGAAAATTTCAAGTTTAAAATTTCTACTAAACTAAAACTATTATGCAAAACATATTTCAAAGGAGTACATTTTGATAAAAATGCTAATCCTGGCAAAAATTATGGAATTAGCACACTTGGATGACGTCACTTTTTTATTTAGCAGCAAATAAACTAATAAAAGGTAAGATGCAAAACATTTTTCTTTAATAGCTGAACATTCTGGTTCCATAAAATATAACTTAAACAAACTAACTTATCTAAATGAAGGGTATAATTTTTTCCAAGCCATTAAGAAGAAAATATAATGGAATAACCCATCGTCGAGGAAAAAAATATGGAATGATTTTGTAATTTGCATTTGTTGCGGAGCCCATAAGCACGCCAATCCCGCAAATTATTTATGAGGTTAAGTGTGTGAGTAATGACAGCCAAAAGACAATGAAGGAAACAAAGGCAAGGTAACAATTATAACAAAGGTGACAATTTATTGTTGTTTTTACAAGGGCGTAAAGTTCATGGTAAAGTTCATGGTAGTTGGGTCTTTGATTACTTAGTTGATGTCGTTAGCTGGTATGATTGAGGTCAAAGAGAAGCAGCTAGATGATCGTTGTGGGTATCTGATGTCGGTCGAGTTGCAGACAGGTGTGTCTGGACAAACATTGTGGGTAGCTGATGTTGGTCGAGTTGTGGATGTGTGCGATCAGACGAACGTTGCGGGTAGGTGATGCTGGTCGACATCGGGGTTGATATGTACCAAACTGGTCATGCCTTTGCTGTGCTAAGGCACTCGAATGGACGAGTGAACTGAACAAGTTAGCTTTAGCACTGCTCAGCCATGCAAACGGATGAGGGAACCAACTGCTACAGCTAACTCATGCTTTAACACTGCGCAGCCATGCAAACGGACAAGGAAAACTGACAGCTAAAGCTAACTCAAGCTTTAGTGCTGTGCAGCCATGCAAGCAGACGAAGGAAAGTGGCAGCTAAAGCTAACTCGGGCTTTAGCGCAGTGCAGCCATGCAAACGGACAAGGGAACTGACTGCTAAAGCTATCTTGTGCTTTAGCACTGTGCAGTTAACCAGACAACAGAACTGACTGAATAGTTAAAACTGGATTGTTTAGAGTCTGTAAGCACCGTCAGAGATACTCCAACCCACAGAAGGAGACCTCTAATACCTCTAGTGGTCCTTAAAAGGACCTTTTTGCATATCTAAGTGGTGGAAAAGTGAATGTGACCATGAGAACTGGGACTCAGCCTGAGTGGTAAGGTGAATGCAACCACGAGATGTAGGATTCAGCCTTGAATGAGCTTCGCTAGAAGAAAACGTGCCGTCTGACCGTTGAAAATAGGCTTGTTGATATCCAGCAGTAGCATCGACAGTCTGACAAGTCTGCCTAAGCATAACATTCATTTTTTAAAAAATAGGAGTGAAAGTACAGTTCTTCTTTAGCTAGGGATAGGTTTCGGAAGATAATCCACTTTATTTTGATGGAGTTACTTTAGCTAGACGTATTCTGTAAATGTAATTTATTCTCTTTTCTTTGCTGTAATGGCAGGTCGGGGTCAAAAAAGGCTTTGTCATTTCCGGGCGTACCCGGATGTAATTTTTCTAGGGAGTGCGAGTAATCCGATGTTTATGTTTGTGAGCTGGTCGTGACACATTCTTAAAACAAATACCAACCAAAGCCTAGATATACAAATTCAGTCTACCGATAAAAGACAGTTCTTGCAGACCTCAGCATGTGGTTGGGCATACCTGACTAAAAAGAAACATGGCTCCAACAAAAGAATTGTCAATTGAAACAATGGAAAGGATCATAAAATTCATTCAAGAAAGTAATCTACAATGGAGAGTGCCAAAAGACTTTGGTTGTTCTTAATTAGCTGCATATAAAATTTGGTGGAAATATGAAAGAAATTGGGTGGTCAAAAAAGGAGAACAAACTGGTATAAAAGATATCAAAGTATCAGAATAGAAAACTCAAAGCAATATGCCTTGAAAATAGAAAACATATGATACAAATGAAAAACAAATGGGTTCAAACAGGAATCAATGTTTGTTACAGTACTGTAATAAATTGGCTAAATGAAATATGATTTACATAGAGAAAACCCAAAAAACCCATAAAAACAGCACTAACAAACTAATGAGATTAAAGTGGGCTAAAATGAAACAATCATGGTGTGTGTACAATTAGATGAAAGTGATATCCAGTGATGAATCAAGAATTTGCATTGGTGAAGGCTGTGATGCTGGAACTTTCATCTGGTGCTGTTGAAATTAAACATACAAAGATGACTACCTGAAGAAACAAGTAAATTCCACAAGTCATTCATGATATGAGGTTGTAATGTCATTTAAAGGAACAGATCTGATGGGAATCATTTCTACAACAATCAATGTACATGTGCATTGAAATCCTGGATAATTTTCTTATTCCATCTAATGAAAATTGATTTGATAATTATGAAGTCATTTTTCAGTGATAATTTATCTTGTCAGAGAGCAAATGGGATAAAAACTTTTCTTCAAAAAGGTATATAAAATCATTAATGTAGCCAGCAAACAATCTGGATTTGAATCCAAATGAAAATTCATGGTAGAAATTTTAAGAAATAGTCTATGAGAAAGTTCTATCTACCAACAATCTATTAACTGCCATTTGGGAAAGTTAGAACCAAAGAATATTGCTTTAAATTAGTGAAATGCCGGCTTGAAATAATTCCACAAAAGCTTGATGAGGAGCAACTGTTATAAAAGCTTGATGAGGAGCAACTGAATATCAATTCTAATTTTTTTGTTAAGGAATTCCATAATTCTTCCTTCAATATTGGATTATTCTATAATATTTTCCTCTGAGAGGCTTGGAAAAATTTTTTACCATTAATTTAAATAATTTAATATAGTTTGTTTAAGGTATATTTTATAAAACCAAAATAACTATCAAATAAAAAAAAATGTTTTGCATCTTATCTATTATTAGCTTATTTCCTGCTAAATAAAAAACCAAGGTAAACATCCTATAAGTGTGCTCAAGTTAATCAATTTACATGCTCTGAAAGTTTGAATTATCAGATATTGAGGGAAAAACTTGAAATCAAATTTTTTTTTGTTTATTTACGACTGAAATATTGGGTAATTAATTTTCTTTTTAGTTACAGTATATAAAGTGAAGCAAGATTGCATCTTCTCTTTCATTAAATGGGATTATAGTGTATAATAGAATGGTGCTCACCCCAAATGGAATATCCATAGTTATAGCAGAATTTGGTTGTCTTAATTTCAACTAAATAACAAAGGAAATTTCATTCATAATTGTACAAGAGTATTGATGCAGGCAATTTTGATATGCCAAAGAGAAATTGTAAAATTACTTGTATAAATGAGTTGCTATTATCCACTGTTTTAACCATCAGCAGAAAATTTTAGTACCTATCAGCCATGGATAATGGGGTCTTATTGTATATTTGGTATATCATATATAAAAAGAGTGCAAATCTTAAGATGTATTTAAAACAATATCATTATATATCTAAAACAGTCAGCCAAAACTGTTAAAGGGTCTCAGAGTGTAAAGGCTTCATGTCAGTAACAATATGTTGATATAAAGTAAAGTTGGCGACCGTAGTCAAGGGCGACCAGAAGGCTCCCTTTTCAATAGCTACGACACCAAGGTGTAGGGGAGGATGCTACTTCTTTCCCTGGATTGCTCCACTTTACCCTTAATACGTACCTTATATTGTTAAGCAAGGAGGTTTCAAGTATCATTTTTAAAGTCTTTGGTATGACACAACTTGGGATTGAACCCAGGTCTCCCGGATGGTTGGCAAGTGCCATTATATAAACCAGATTTTACCACTGAAGAGAGAGGAGCTGAAGGATCGATTTGCACTGCAAAATACCTTACCCAGAAAAAAATTCTGGGTAAAAAAATTCAAATGAGTTAAGAAATATAAAGGTCCCTTTGTTCAGGGTCAAAGATCTAAAATTAGTAGACTGATTCACATACCTCAGCGGTAACATCTTATCTACTGAAAATGATATCAGTTTATGCCTAGCATAGGCGTGGACTGCTATTGACAGGTTATCAGTCATATGGAAATCTGAGCTATCCAATAAAATAAAACAGGATTTTTTTCAAGCTGTAGCCATGTCACTACTACTGTTTGGATGCACTACATGGACAATAACAAAATGCATAGAGAAAAAACTAGATGGGAACTACACAAGAATACTAAATACTGTTTTGAATAAATCCTTGAAGCAACACACCACAAAACAGCAGTTATACAGCCACCTGCCTCCAATCTCACAAACCATCCAAGTAAGATGAACAAGATATGCAGGGCACTGCTAGAGAAGTAAGGACAAACTCATAAGTAACATTCTTTTATGGATTCCTACACATGGACACACTCGTGTAGGCCATCCAGCAAAGACTAACATACATCAGCTGTGTGTGGACACTGGATGCAGTCAAGAAAACCAACCAAGATGATAAAGATGGATGGCGAGAGAGAGAGAGAGAGAGAGAGAGAGAGAGAGAGAGAGAACTCTGTACTATCAGCATGATTTGATAATGATGAATGAATTTTCATGGTCAATTAACCGAGATGAACTGCAAGAAAACTGACAGTGAAAAATATTGCTGAAGTTGAGATGAAATTCAAATTATTACCAGAATTGGTGATTGACTGTGGGGGAATTCTTTACTGACAAAATGGCTTACATCTGCTCCTAAGGAGTAATGGTAAGAGAAATCCTAGACCAGTGACAGTGTGGGATAGCAGCATTTTGGCTTGAATAGATGAATAGATCAGCCCTAATTCACATGGGGTTTGACTGATTGGGATTATCAATATCTGGATTCTTCATAAATCAGGCCAGAGAATCAATTCATTATGCAGATCAATAAGAAGGCATAGCAAACCGCATTACCTCTCACCACCACCCTTGTTTACAGAACATAGCTATAGCAGACCAGAAGTGAAGAAAGTCAATGCTTAATATTCTGGTACATTGAGAGTTAATGTTGCCTGCAATTCTGGCTTGTTGTAACTGGTGTTTTTTTTGGAGGATTGTGGCACTACTCCCAAATATTTCTGGCTTCACAGCTTTGACGAGTACAGACAACTCTACTATCTTCGTCCAATGGCTTCTCAAAAGAAAATAAAACATGGGTTAAAGAGTCATTGGATAAAGCAAGTCAGCCAATAAAGTTTATGATCGACACATGAATGTTCTGTGGAGTAAATGAAGTTTACTACACAAGCTGAACTCTTTGGACAGAAAAAAATTTCTTAGATTTTTCTTAAACAAATTTAAGGATTCCTAACTAATGCCAAAATATAAAGTATCACTTCCTGTTTAGAGTTTGAAATACCTTTTAGATTAAAAAAAAAAAAAAAGGTGGGCGGGGGTAAATATCTTGGAATTTTGATTCTATACACAATATGTATCCTTATTATTTTTTAAAGATGAAACAGTAAACAATAATTACACTGCCCTGAAGACAAAATGTTGGCAAATTTCATATAAAGAATACATCTAAGTAATTTTTTCTCGTATTCTATAGAACCTAAATTGTGATGTAGAATTTGACTTTTTAAGCCTGAAAAAATTTCTACAAAAATAGGGGTTGACAGTGTCCAAATCTTTACCACGGAGAGGTCATTCAGGGGAACAGTACTTCTAACAATCAATATACACAACTTACTGAGATTCCAGCAGACTGCCACAAACATTTCCAAGATAAACTCATGTTTGGTGAATATATTTAACAAATTGATTCAGAAATTAATACAAAATAATAGAACTGAAATACAAATTCAATATTACATTAATTATACTAACACTATTTCCAATGTTGTTTTCAACAGCTGATATACTGACTGTAAACACTAACCAAAATATCACAGCACCCAGATGGCTAATCAGAAAACTAAGATATGTTGCTTGTCGATACAATTTCATGATAGTATAACATACTATGAATTCATATGTATATAAGCTCTAATGTGTAAGATGTGCATATTTTATAAATTCTAGCAGCAGCTAATTCAACTATGGATTAATTTCAATCAATAGTATATTCAACATTATTTTGACTCACTTCTAGCTATTTATCAGGTAGCTTGTTGATTCCTCTCAAGTAAAATTTAACTGGTTTCAACTCAAGATGTTTTTCACAAAAATTTTCACCCGATATTCTTGAGAAAATCTTTTGTCATTCAAAGTATTTTGTAGAGAACAAAAATGATGGAAATCACTTGATGCAAGATATGGTGAATATAGTAGAAGTGGTAGAACAGACCAGCTTAAATGCAATTTTTTCTCCAGTGTTATTCTTATTGAATCTGGCCTTGCATTATCGTGGAGAGTTTGGGGCATTTTCTAAGAAGATTTTCATGCATGCATTGCATTGAGAGGAAAAGTCTACACTGAGTGTCTGATTGCAGTTTAAAAACTTAAGATGAATAATACCATGGTGGTCCTACTATACACTCAGCATAACTTTTCTTCCATGAAGCTTTGCCTTTGGGATAGGCAACAAAGATCCATCCTTGTCAATCCACTGCTTTTTATGTTCAACATAGTCTTAAAAAATCCATTTTTCATCACCTGTAATGATATTCTTGAGAAATTAGTTATTTCTCTGTCTTAAAAGAAAAGTTGTTGCTACAAATATGCAATCTTCCTTATTCTTTTAATAGTATGAGGAATCCAAATACCCAACTTGCTCATTTTTCTAATTCTTTTTAAGTGGTGGTAGATTATGGATTGGTATGAATTATGGTTAAGTGGCAATTCTTGAGTATTTTTGCACAGATTGCATTCCACCAATTCTCTTAAAGCATCTTGATTGAGGTCTGATGAGCATCTTGGTCTAGGTTCATCTCTCAATGATTCATCGCCTGAACAAACTTTAAAAACTAGTTTTGGACTTGATGGTAAGTAATGATATGTTCACCATAAACACAAGAAATTTTCTTAGCTGTTTCTGTAGTGTATTTGTTATTCTTAAACTCTCACAATATTACAAATATGCACTTTCAGTTCCTCCATTTTAGAGGTGTGGGATCATAGATTAGATTATAATGTGCACTTTTTCACTGTTGAAATAAGAATAACCGACAAAGGCACTCTTTAATCAGGTAATGTCTGGCTGGATCTAAACATTTTAAGTTTGAAATATGTAATTACAATTTGTTTTTAAAAAGCAAATTATTTATCACTCAACCCAATATATTATGCATTATTCCAATTGTTCAAATCAAATATCAACTTGATGTAAAGATTAGTATTTGAAATCTTAGTTTTTAATTAAACTTGAACATTGCCCACTGATTAAAATGACAACAAATAACTACCTCCATATATATATATATATATATAAACGTTTTGGTTTTTATACCTTCATCAGGGCATGTACGTTATTAAAAAAACAATAACTTACATGCCCTAATGAAGGTTAAAAAATCAACATGTTTAACATTGGTAAATATTTCTACAAATAAAATCGCCCTCTTAAGATGTGTTTTTTCCTTTCAGTCGGTTAGAGTGTTCGCCAATGGCCCGGGAGACCTGGGTTCAATCCCAGGTCGAGTCATACCAAAGACTTTAAAAATGGAACTTGATACCACCTTGCTTAACACTCAGCATTATAAGGTACGGTTCAAGGGTAAAGTGGAGCAATCCAGGGAATGGAGTAGCGCCCTCCCCTACACCTTGGTGTAGTAGCTATCGAAAAGGGAGCCTTCGGGTCACCCTCGACTATGGTCGCTAACTTTACTTTACTTTTACTTATATATATATATAGCAGTTTGGGATAATTTGACTGATGGCACCTTCAGTATTGAGGAATCATTTTACTGTTATTATAACCAGCTACAATTTAGTTACCTCTTATCTAGCATAGACATGTATTTCAGCTAGTATAATGGCTACTTCTCAAAACCAGTTGATAATGGTGCAGGTTATCTAAAAATTCCTACCTGAAAGTCATCATAGAGTGAATCCAAAATTTACTGTTTAAATAAACAAATATTGATGACTCTTTAAATAGTGCATATGAATCTATATAGGAATTGTATTGATATTTTTAAATTGCCAGGTTATAATTACTAATATTGATTAAAAAAATAGGAGAAAATAAATCAAAAGTGAAAAGTATGCTAAAAATGATTTTTCTTATGAATTAAGAAAATGATTTTGAAAATTTTCTATAAAATCTTGAATAAATATCTGCTAAAGGCAAAATGAATATAATTTAAGACTTGAAGAGTATAAAGAATCTTTTTAATAATAAAAAAGGACAATGAAAAACAAAGAAAAAGGACAGAAGAAAAATAGATAAAAGTGAGAGAAAAATAGAAGATACAACGAAAAAAGAAAAAAGGAAAGATGTAAAGAAAAAGAAGGATGACTTAAAAGAATCTAAGTAGGGAGACAGAAGGTATAAATGAAAGAGAGAAAGAGATTAAAATGAAGGAAATTAGGAAGAAGAAAATAGAAGAAGGGTGGAAATTTAAGAAACAAAATCAAGAAATGAAATAAGAGTATGGTGAGAAACAGCTGGGAATTAAAAAGGGATGAGAAAAAAAAAAGAAAGTAAAAGAAAAGAAGGAGGGAGAAGATGAAATCAGAGAAGGAAAGAGAGAAAAATGGAGAAAAAGAGAGAAAAAGAAAAAATGTAAGAGATGAGAAATAACAAAAAGAGAAATAAAAAAAAAAATGAAAATCTAGAAGAAAGAACAGGAAGGAAAACAAGGATAAAATTGATTGAATGAGGAAATTAATAGTAAAGTTGGCGACCATAGTCGAGGGTGACCCGAAGGCTCCCTTTTCGATAGCTACTACACCAAGGTGTAGGGAAGGGCGCTACTCCTTTCCCAGGATTGCTCCACTTTACCCTTGATCCGTATCTTATAATGCTGAGTGTTAAGCAAGGAGGCATCAAGTACCATTTTTTGAGTCTTTGGTATGACTCGACCTGGCGATTGAACCCAGGTCTCCCGGGCCATTGGCGAACACTCTAACCGCTAGGCCAATGTCCGGTCTCGGAGTAATAAGAGAGAAAGTATGGGGTAAAAAGCAAGCCAAAAGGTAAGATGAAATAAAGGACATGAGGAAGAATTGAGTAATGATAAAAAAAGAAAGACACAGTAAAAAAAAGTAAAAGAATATGATAAGAGAAGAATTGATAAGAAAGAAGAAGAGAAGCAAGTAAAAAAAAAAAGAAAAATTAATGGTAGATGAAAACAAAATTATGGGCAAACGAATAAAAACTGAAGTCACTGACTGAAATTTTAAAGATTTGAAATATCAGAAAATTGAATTGAACTGTGTGGAAAGTTTCAAGGAAATTTGTTAATTTATAAATGTAAAGAAGTTTGAATTGGAAACAAAAAAGATATGAAAGAGAAAGACAGTAAGAAGAAAATATGTAAAATAAAACTATATAAAAATCAATGGAAGGAGAGACGAAAAAAAAAAAAATTTTTAATCTTAAAACTTAATGTTCTTTTACCTTAAGACTCAGAACTTCCACCAATTGAATATTCTATGGCAATATGTAAATATGTCTACTCTACTTTGTGAGGTGCCTGTAGTGTAATGGTTATCATTATAAGAAATGGACACAGTGAGCTGAGTTCAAATCTTGGATGAGACTGATTGCATTTTATGTTGTGCTAATACACTATACTATCTCAAATATCACAATTCCATTGTGTTCAATGTTTACAACATAAATACAAGGCATAAACAATATGGCCCCATAACAACTTTTAAAACCTATGACTTCAGTTATAAGTAAATAGTAGGGCAGGCTAGGCTCTTTAACCTTGGCATGGCAACTAGTCTAGAAGGAAAACTCTGAATTCAAACTTTTTAAACTCTGCTTAAAAATTGATCTTGTGTCCCATCCTGTTTATGCAGAGGATTGGGTAAATATATATATAAAGATATGTACTCTAAGAGATAGACAACTAACAATAAGTTTAAGAATTCAAGTTATCACCACCAGATTATCCTATGGGACAATGGTCTCAAACATAAAAGCATTGGTTAGTGTGTATCTTGATACCTGTTGATAATGAGTTCAATACCTTGTCTAGGTCAGGCAAAATTCAGTAGGAGAGATAGAATATTGATATCACATTGATGAATGAACAAGGAAGAATTAACTGAAACAAGGTAGCCTCTAAGTATGGACAGTAGAATGAGAATAGTGTACTTCTGTGAACTAGATAAAAGGTTTGTTTCAGAACTCAAAGGTTATTATGACAGATACCAGAAGGTAACTGTAGAGTAGAACATTCAAAGTGTGATGACTATAACAACCAAGAAAAGGACATTAATCTGAGTAAATCAGCATATGATAATTCCTCAGCTTGAAAAATTCAGTCAAAATGATCTCGGACAGTGTTTATCAAAGTTTGGGTACCAGAACTTTGATGTTCCTCAAAACTTTTCCAGATGTTCTGGAAGAGTACAACTATTTTCATTATCATATTTACCCAACCCCTCCACTCAGGCAGGATATGACACAAGGTCAATTTTTAAGTGGAGTTTAACACGTTTGAATTTAGAGTTTTCCTTCTCCTAGACTAGTTGCCTCGCCAAGGCTGAAGAACCTAGTCTGCTCTACTATTTACCCATAGCTGGAGAGAGAATAATTGGATTCATACCTTTCCCAAGGGTATTAGTGCAATGTGAAATGCAATCAGTCTCGTCCAGGATTTGAACTTGTGTTGCCATGTCCGTTTCCTACGATGATAACCATTACACCATTATTTTCATTATATACTATAAGGATAAAAAGTTTGGTTTATTTATTTTTAAAACTATGCAATATCATATTGTATTATATTGTATTTCACTCACAGTTTGTTTTCATATACATTAAGGTCACAGCTATATAACATTTTAGTTACAAACATACTAAAAAGTCTCATTAATACATGGTTTTAAAAGTTATGTTTCTTTATGGGCATACCACATAAATAAAACATAAAGAAAATAAACTATCAGCAAAACCATTTGAAGTTCAGTAATAATTGTTAGGTTACTAAGTAACTTTGGGAAGCAAAATGTTTAATAACTGGTAACTGAACATTTTCAGCTATAACACTGATTGAAAAGAAAATGAGATTGTGATCAAATTGAATGAATTCTCTGCAGCTCTCAAACATTAAAATGTTGGTAAAATCAAAACACTCAATGAATTATATATAAATGCTAAATATATTTACAAAAATATTTGTTAAAGAATTAATGGGAGTGCAAGATTGTAGAAAAACTTACATAAAATATGAAAGATTGATTACCATTGTGTTCAATGTTTACAACATAAATACAAGGCATAAACAATATGGCCCCATAACACCTTTTAAAACCTATGACTATTGGTTAATAGCATCAATACTGCTCTTCATTTTTATTTTGCATGATTGATGACATTCAGTTTGTAAGCTTGTATAGCTTTTTCTTTTCTGTAACCATTGTAAGTTCTCTTTGTTAAAAACATTGCACTGTTGACTGAAGAATTACAGTACTCCTACTCTAAGTAACAACAGCTGTCTCATATCTAAAGCATCAAAGCACAGTAATAATCTTAAAGATTTTATATTTGAACATTATTTTGATTTTTAATCATAATTTGATTATTTATGATCTTATAAATTGAATTCTAGTTACTAGATGATTAGTGAGTTAAACAGGGATGTTTAGATATTAGTCTAGTACAGATAACTTCTACTTCAATGCCCACCCAATTACAAATATTGAAGTATAAGATTTTGGGGTGGGGTACCTTTTACATAGCAGGAATATGGTACCTGATTTCTTATTTCTTTCTGGATTACTTTAACTATTGAAAAATAAAAATGTATAAAACAAAAAGAATTACTCAAGTAATATATATGACAAAGAATATATGACACATAATGCTTGAACTTATAGAAAGAATTGATTACTTATATAACTTTGCTCCTTTTTAACATCATGAAATATTAGTAATAAAATTGTTAAAATTATTTGAAGTTGGACAGGAGTAGAGAAAGTTTAGGTTTACACTTTTTCTAAAAACTACTTCAAAATTAATATCAATGATTATAACCAGATGACCTAAATTGTAATTCATTGCAGCAAAAGTTATTACTTATGTTTCCAGTCTATGTGAGAATTATTATTCACTGGTGTATTTTGTTTGGTATACTATATCAAATATCACTTAACTATCAAAATATGATAGAATAACAAATATCAATTATTATGATTTACTGATGGTGATACTATTATTCAATATTCCCAATTGGAGTTTGCTTCTATGGAACTCAAGTACTTTTTATAGGTTCTTCAATTATCTTTAAGGACAATTAACAGTGAATGGTTAAATAGTTAACATTTCTTAAAATGAGAGAATTACTGACTGAAAATGTCAGCAATATGGAGAATTTCTCTTCTGCCATTAGGAAATACTTATTTAATCATATAAGGGAAAACCATGACCTCTGAAAAGATGTTAGTGTTTGTGTATAAGTTACAGTAAAAATGTTTAGGGATTTTGTGAAATCCCTAAACATTTCAGTAATTTCATGAAAACTCTATTTTGGCCAAGAGAATAAATACAACTAATATCTCATTGATAAAGTGATTAAATCTAAATATGTGCTATATAGGACTGAATAAATTGTAAAGAGAATTTTCACCCCATTAAAATACAACACACCTGAAACTGTAAAATCCCATTTTTATCAAGAAAATAGCATCTTTTTCAATAAAAATATTTAAAATAGAATCTTTAAATCATAAAATATTCCTAAACTCTTATCTTGGTTTCATTCAAATGTTCAAAAATTTAATTAATCATAGCATTATACGTCTTTTTTTTTAAATTCTGTATTTATGCAATCAGAAATGTAGAATTTTTTTAGATTATCTGGCCAAGTTCTGTGTTTTAAGTTCTCTTTTAATGTTGTTTACTAGCTGATAGATGTATTTGAGATTTTGTGGTAAATATCATCACCAAACTGAAGCAATTTTGACCAGAAATTAATCTTGTTCACAGTAAACCCTGTAATTCACAGTTCAATCTCAATAGCATTTGCTAATAGTGATATCAAAGACATGCTGATTGTGTACTTGTCTAACAATAAAAAGACTAGCCTAGTGAGACAAAGTTTGTTCAGTTTAAGAATAATTTATCCCATAATTCTACAATTAAGTGTCCACTCTATCAAGCCATGTGAAGTTAGAATTGGTTTGATATCTTTCTCATTCCCAAATGTATAAACATAAAGAGTCTCTGCAGTGTTTGAAAAAAAAAATGGCACAATGAATAGTGCTCACTGAAAAAATACTCATTGAGGATTTATGACAGTTAATACCAATCAGTGGATTTCATTATTCTCAGAAAGTTTGTTTTTAATAGAAAAAGTGAACTAAACTGAGACCCAAATGGGGTAGATGAGTGGAGGTAACAGAAATCTCTTCTGATTAACAAATACATTTCAAACCTACTCACAAACAAAATGAATAAATAAATAAAAACACTACGAGCATACATTTCAGTTGGAAAAAGGTAAAATTGACTGGATGTTGTTTGAACAATGGCTTATAACAAAATCAATAAAACATGTCATTGCACAGGTAGGCTCCACACATCCATCCAGTTGAAATGTAAAAATAAATTCACAATTAAAAAAGTCCTTTTTTCAACCAATCATGAACTTTCCCACCAAAGTTTTTTGGAGCCGATTCAATCCCAAACATGGCTATAAAATGGTCAACAAAATATCACAAAAGCAGTCAACACTGGGGACTGCTATTAGAGAGAATTGTCACACGTCACATTTCGGACAAGATCAAAGACCTCTGATGCCCTATCAATCCACCACACAATCAAGTCCCTGTAATTTCCATCACAAGACCTAGACTGCTCATAGCTAACCAACCCACATCACATCACCATGTCACATGCAACCCAGCCAGCCAGCCAGCCAGCCAGCCAAGAACAACTTACACCCACTCACCTCCTGACCCATATCTGGTGAAAGAAGAGAGCTTGTATTTCTAATAATATTCTGACTTCTATTTATCTAAAATAAACAAAATCAAATCCAATCTTCTTGTCTGTTGTCTCTTCCAACCATACACTTGTCTATAAAACTGTAAAAAACATTCTATTTTTAGGAAAGTTTGTTTTCAATAAATAATCTAAAACACACTTGGTTTCTCAGAGAAAGATTGTTTTGATTAGAGTTATATAATGAATGTTCCACTGCATTTAAGGGTTGACAGTACTGAGAAAAAGGTCCAGATATTTAAAACCTCTGTTTTTAAATATTTGAGATTTTTGGTCACCCTTATTCTGTCTCAGTAGTGGCAGATAGGTATAACAATGGTAAATAATTTAGTCACCAGCAGGAAACACTGGGGAATGTACTTTAAGTAAGATAGTCATTGATAATCTGACCTTGTTGACAAATGAATTTTTATGATATGGCCAGAATAATTATAATTAGTTTTTACAAATACCTGGGAATGATAAAGAGGTGTCTTCTGGAAATGTAAAAAGGAAAACAAAACAAAAAAAAAAAAGAATAAAATAAGAAATTTGTTTTTGTATGGAATTATTAATTGGTGAGTGTATATTTAGGGAATCCCTATATTATATCATTTTAGGGCCTATATCATGGTGGTAGTAAGTGACCTCTTAACCAAAGAAATCATATAGGTGCCAGGCATGACTCAAATAGAAAACCCCCTGATCAATAAAAGTATTAGAGAAGATTAGTTATAATGAGAACTTAGCAGAATTAGCCAGCAGAATAACGAGACTGACAAAGGTGACATATAAAGATACAAAAGGAAGAGAAGGTGCTGCAGTTCCAGCTAAAGTCACTGAGTACTTAAAGATTTGGTAAGAAGCAAGAAAATATGGTAACATTGGAACCCACCTCATTGTCAGGGCAAGAGGAAATTAGAGGTTTTTTGAAAGGCTGGATCTATCAGGGGACAAAAATCATGAGAGTGACTTGGCAGAAAGAGAAGAGAGCATAGATTTGTTTTGGGTGTGGCTGGAAAGGTCATATTAATTGGAGGAAGACTAAGGAATCATAAAAAAATAGAAAACATAGTCCCTTTGAGATGGATTTTACAAACCCAGTTATAGATTGGTATGCTGGGGATGTTAGAGACACACCCTGAAAAAAGTAACAAGAAAGGTGTCTCATTTGAATGTATTAGAAGCAGGAAAATTGAAGAACAAAAATAAGACATGGTAGGAATTTTAAAAGATTCTCTTGACAAATGAGAAAATTCAAATGTTAGTCTTGCAGACAGAAAAGGCATTATTAGAGGAATTATACTTTGGTGGTGTGATGAACATGTATGCAGAAATGCCCGGTGAAGTTACAGCAGAAATTACCCATTGAAAAAAAGGACAAAAGAGCTGATGGTGTTAAAGGGTTAATGATAAAAAATGATCAAACTGAAACAGAATGAGTGAAAGAGGAAAGGATAAACAAACAATTGAAGGAGAAACCTCTCTTGGAAAAGAGGATTGGCAGAAAACAGAAAGATAAAAATGGAGGAAAAAGAAAGGTAAAATTTTCACCTAGAATTCACCAGTCAAGTAAAGATCAGAGAGAGAGGGGGGGGTGAAGGGGCAGTGGTGTGTGGATAATAAAAAGTCAGATTTAAAAGTTAACCAAGCATATGGACAGTAGAGGAAAATAGCAGGAATTATGAACATAGCAGTGGTGGAAAGAAAAATGAAAAATATACAGAGATTATATGCAGCACCTGTGTAAGAGTGACCATTCTTATTAGGTGGTGACAGGTTCAAGAAAAATAGGGTACAGATAAGTTTTGATTCAGCTGTTCTGAAAGAAGAACTGGAGGAAATACTGCTTGAAATAGAAGCTGGTGATGAGTTAAATCTTCAAGAAAATATCAAATTATCTCCACACACAACCATTTCCTGTGGTGGAATCTTAACCTGCACAAGAAAACAAATAAGGCACTAATCAGCAAATTAATTTTATGCAAAAACTGAGAAGTTGGTACTGTTGGAAGCAGTGGCAGAAGAGTATGGCACTGATCAAATATCAAATGTCAATAATGTTCGCAAACTACTAATAAAACGATAAAAATTATTTAGGATTAAGAAAGCTGCATAGATAAATATTAAAAATCAGGTGAGATAGGAAAAGATACAATCTGTGGGGAGAAAAAGGTTAATTCCAGTGAAAACTAGATAATTGTTCTAGAGAACTAAAAAAACAATTAATTTGTTTGAAGGAGACAAATAAGCAAACTTGGATAAGGAGTAAAACTTAGATAATGGAAAAGAAGATAAATTACTCACCCATAAAAATGAAGCTGTATTAAACAGTAATACATAAAAAAGAATAAATAGAAAAGGCAGATGATGTGGAAGAAAAAATGGCAAGAAAATATTTGGCTCCTGATAAGAAAGAATACCTAAGCTTGTTCTCTTGTAGGAAAGAGAATGTGTTACTAAAGACCCAATGGGGATGCATGCATTATTATTTAAGAGAGCTGAAATTGCTACAAGAAAAAGAGAAGAGAGCTGTACTCCATATCATAGGAAAGACCTTTAATGTACTTTTGTAACTGTAATCAAGGGAGATTTGAAGGTTATCAAAAGGAAATTAATAACTCAAGGGAAAAGTAAAAAAACCCAAGTGTGAGTAGTAAAAGAGAGTGTATCAATTTTAAATATCATTACAATTGACTTGGGCAAGAATAGACAGAGTTTTAACTGGCTGATAAAAGATGTCCAGATCATAAAATAAGAATTTGAAAATGTAACCCCATTGTATTAGCAGAGTTGAAGGAACTGGAAGATTTTGTAAAACAGTATCTGCAGTTGTTAATGATTATAGATTGACTGTCAAACCTCACAACCATTATTATCTTTGGAACATATCAGAATGCAATTAGACATATTCTCTATTGGGTACTTATCAGCAAGCATCAAAATACTAATCATCAGTTCGTCAAAGGAAACTATTTTTCAAGATCCAATCTGAGTTACATCTTGATCTTGAACCTGTAGTCAAATTGTGTTGATATTGTAGCTAGTTAGGCTGATTGACAATTATGGAAGATGATTGATTGTTGATTTTCTTACCATTACCACAGCTGGATAGAGACAGTATATATGAAATCTTCCAGGTAATGAATCTGCCTATTCCCTATCCTAAGACTAATTAAAAATTTGGAGTAGTTGCTAGATATGTTAAAATCAGAGAACATAACTTTTAATTTAGCCAGGACTAAGTTCAGGTTGCTTACACTGGAGAAAGTTAGAGAATGCAAATTAGATACTCTATGTTAAGAAGACCTATTTATGTAGAGGTTGGTTATCAGTTATGTATACTTTTACTGTTTAAGGGTGATAATAAGGGGAATGGACAGAACTGCCACATAGAAGTGATATCAAGTAAAATATCTTCATGGGTCATTGATTTGTCAGACAGTATGTGAGTAGTAGCATTGGGAAGGCTGTTAGAGCTTACCAAGATTTGCTAGGAGGGACTAACAATAACCTTGTGTGTAATATCCCTCTGACCAACTACTCATGGTATGTTCAGCCTTTGGGTAATCAATCATCTTACTGCCATATGAAGAAGAAAGATTTGATACTAAAGATTCCTTCTTGACCCTGGCAAATGTGTTGGCTAATAGATACAATCATGGGAGTTTCTAATAAAGAAGTTTTCCAATGTGACTTTGTACAGAATGCCAGATTATTAGATCTGATGAAAGAAATTAACCTTCAGCAATTATTAAGCAAATCAGAGACAGTAAAATGTCCTACCTGGGATGACTAGCCAGGGAGTGCTCTAGCATGATCTTTGCTGGTTGGTTCCATTCTGATGGTCATAGTATTAATTTGTGATAAAATTTTAGGAGATGGTTGAAAAAATTGATAGATATCACCAAGGTCCAGGCATATGAGAGAGAGAGAGAGAGAGAGAGAGAGAGAGAGAGAGAGAGAGAGAAAAAAAAACTTCTTGGTGATTTGCAATTGCCCTTAATCACAATCAAAAATGGTTACATCTTCAACCTTTAAAAGTAGATGTTTAAGGGCTGGAATGGGACATTTACAAAAACTGTTTTCTTGTAATAGCAAATGTATTGATTGCTATACCATGCATATCACACGGTAGCAACATAAAATGTCCATTGTTCAGGTAGAATAGGCTTAGAGGATTGTGAAAAGCCATGCTGATCTTGAAGCAGGAGTAATAAGTGACAATGTAGCAGTTTTTTTTTTATTCTTGTTGAGGTGATGGAAACATTCTAGGAGTTGTGATGAACAAGACTGACAATGATCAGTACAAACTCATAGGGAAAGGGGATTTATTTAATAGACATTATTCAAGAAAGGTCCTAAAAATTTGTTGATGAAAGCTTTATTAGATGCAACTACAATAGTACAAAGTGTTGCAAAACAAATAAATTCATCTGTGTGAAAGTTGACATTTGAAAGTATACCATATGAAATTTTAGCTGAGAAAAATAGAGAAATTAATCAACATAAATTTATCATAATTGTTGTCATTGCTATATTTATTAGTGTTAGTGTTGAACATATCATCACAAGTTATTCAGATTTCATGAAATCACTTGTCATAATACTTAGTGATTTCATGAAATTCTGAAGGTTTCAGGGATTTCATCAAATTTTAGCAAAGAAAAATAGAGAAATTAATCAACATAAATTTATCATAATTGTTGTCATTGCTATATTTATTAGTGTTAGTGTTGAACATATCATCACAAGTTATTCAGATTTCATGAAATCACTTGTCATAATACTTAGTGATTTCATGAAATTCTGAAGGTTTCAGGGATTTCCTGAAATTCCTGACTAAAATAGGTTTTTCATGAAATAACAGAGTGAAATTTTTAGAAAGTCCTAGTTTCACAAAATTACTGTAATATACAGAATAAGAACCTTCCATATATTTTCCTTTTTTTTATCACCAATACTAAGAGATGGTGAGAGAGAGAGAGAGAGAGAGAATAACGTCTTTAAGATGGATGACAGGCATTCCAAAACGTCACCATATTAACTAAAAGAGTAAGCACTTCTATATTTAACATTTTGATAAATGAAACATTAAACAAGAATAATGGTAAGAAAATCACATGCATAAGAAAGATGAGGGAGATAGAAAAGAGAAAATAGGTTATAAAAAAGTATACTTTTATGTTTAAAAAATGTTGCTGTCTATATAGTAAACAAAAATTGTTTATTAACGAAGAAACATAATCTCTTTTTCATAACTTCCTGGAAATTTTTTTCCGAAAAAAGACAATACGTCACCATACTGAACTCTGACAACTACAGCAGATATCCCATTGAAGTGCTTAAAAAAGGGGTAATACAAATAAGAATTTTAATTGAAAAGAAAAATATCAAGAAAAGAAAAAAGTGAGACTAAAAAACCTGTTCATGAAATCCGTTTAGGTTAGGGATTAAACCAAACCGGAAGTAACAACTCTGTAAGGGTTCTTATTATTTGGATCATTCATCACCATCGTTTTTATTATTAAAAGCATTATCATCATCATTTACATGTTTAAAATCGTAAATCTTCGTTACAAGTGAGGCTGAAAAATAAGTAATTTTTGTTGTAGCTAAAAAAATGTTATCAATGAAAACAAAAAAGTATAATAAAAAAATTAGCAGAATTTATTATAGTCATGATCGTAACCCCCTCCCAATTCCATATGGGGGGTTTTCTTCTACTTTACCACTGCAGTGGAAAGGAAAGGTTGAAGCAGTAGGATTGCAGTGGGATCGCAGCGTTTATTGTCGGCTGTGTAGCTTGAGTAGTAGTAATTATTATTAGAGCAGTAGCAGCATCGGTAGTCGGAGCAGAAGCTTTCAGCCTCATTCGCTGATCGTTGATGGCGCTCGACGACGATCAATGCTTCTTCTTCTTTACCTCCATGTTTTTAAGTCAGAGCGATCTGTCATGATATTTTATGACAGTCGTCGTCGGGGGCATTGCTTCTGACACCTTTGGAGTCTGGCCTCCTTATTTTTTATTTTTTTTAATGAAAAAAAATATCCTTCCTTCTACTTTACTACGACTGGATTTTGTAATTTAGTTGTAGTAAATAGTAGTAGGAATACAAAAAAATCACGCATTTGCATGAAAAATATCTTAAAAACAACAAGAAATAAACAAACAAACAAACAAACAAAACAGCCCCTTAAAAGCGCAGCAACATCAATTACTAAATTTCTTCGATTTTTTTTTAGTCTGTTTTCCCCTCAAAATACTCCATTCTCATCAATTTTTTAAAAACAAAATCCAATAATATATAATTCATTGAAATTCATTGTTCAAAAATGTCTCATCATAGTCAGAAGGAGGAGCAGTACGTCGGACCATACCGGTTGGAGAAAACATTAGGCAAAGGTCAAACAGGTAAGTCCCAGTAAATAATTGTTAAAAAAAAATGAAACGAAAAACGAAACCGTCAGAAAATGAAATATTTTTATTACCCCTACCTATTTGCTCTGTTGATTTTTCAATAGCTAATGCTTAATTCTTGTATCTTTATTTTCATTTTTTTTCAAAATAACAGTTTAAAGTTTTCATGCTTAAATTTTTTGAATACACGGGATATGAATTTTGGTAAAAAAGAAAAGAAGAGTAGTTATACAAGGCCTATTCGCAATGTAAGTAAAAAAACAAAACAAAACAAAATCAAATTAATATAATTTGCTGCAAAGCCGTATGATTCGTAATATGAGTGAATGACGGAAAAGAAAATTGACACAAAGGTCACGATGTATTATTTGCATTAAGTTATATCGTGGCAATTAAGGTCAAGGTGTATTTTGTTTGGAATATGAGATTTTGGTAAATCCTTTTTATGGTCTCTAGTCATATGAACCAGGGTTTTAAAAATTCATTAGAAATTATAAATCCACTTAAATTGCGCGAGATAAGCTTTTTATCTGCATTTTTTATGACGCCCCCTCTCACAAAAAGTCTCTAAGTGCCATTTCTTAACTGAATCAATATTCCTTCCTTCAATTTTTTTTCTTTTTTACAATGAAATAAATCACAAATTCCTTGCATTGAATTCAAATTTTGTTTAGTCAGTGTTTTAGTGTTTTAAAAAACAATAAAAGAGTGATCGTAATGATCCGTTTTTTCTAGGGTGATTAATAAATTAACCTAAATTTAATCAAATTAATTTTTTTCGCTTTATCTCATTATTTCGAACAGACATATGCATTGTACAGTTCCATACATTTTTAATTTTATAGTCGTGCTTTTTGCAAAATAACCAACAAGAATATACGACAAAACATTATTTAGTGTTGCATGATTAATTTAGTGTTTTAACAGTTAACTTCAGATACATTTTAAAAATCTATGCACATGATCAATAAGTTACGATACATCAGTTCAATGTTCTCTTATTTCCAATTACTGACACTTTTATTGTAGAATGTAAAAAGCAAAATGTAAGTCTAAAGACGACAGAATAGTCATTGCCTACTGCTCGACTACATGCATACATATGTAGGAGTGTGTGAAATACTAATTTACAAATAATATAAAAACAAAATTGTTGAACATTACGTATAAAATCATTTCATGACAGATTGCCGTTGCATATAATGCAGACTGCACACACTACAGTGTTGTGCATACATATTTACACAGCTAAGTAGTAGGCTTGCCGGCTTTGATGATAATAATTGAAAGTGAAAGTGTCTTCATTACGAGTGATGATGATCGAATTGTTATTCCCTAAAATTTCCATTAATGAAACTAAATATCAATTTCGCTAACCTTCTTCTTCGTTATTTTCTTTCTCTTCTACCTCTTATTTCTTTCTTTCCGTCTTCAACTTGCTTTCCTTTCTTCTTAGTTGTCTCGTACATTAATTAATTAACTTATACAATCAGCTTAAAAATGTTCAAGTTCTTCGCCCTTAATAATAACATATGCATTTCCATCTTTTGTAATATTTTACCATTTTTAATATTCCTTTCTTGTAGTCTTGATGCTAAATACAGAATAAAATAAACATCAACTGCATTTTGAAATTAATTTTTCCATAAATTTGAAATAGAATACTACAGCTGTTGTTCGATAAACTAGCCTTATTACTGACGTTTTTTTTTTTTTTTGCAATTGGAGTAAAGTGAGAAAATGCTCCATGTAAAAAATTTCTAAAAATTACTCTGTAACTGATACTTAAAGAACCGAAGATAGTGTGCGCGTTTCTAGTTTTGAGAAAATATTCTCTTTATACAGAGTGCTAAATTATATACTATATTTCTATAATGATAATTATTATAGTTATACGACTAGACCTTTTCTATTCTTTTCCTTCTATGTAGACTACTTCTTCATTCATTTATACGATTTACTTGATTTAGCACCAACAGTAATGGCAGCATCCAAGCTGCTTCCTCATCATCTTTAAAACACGTTTTTCAAGTTTCATTTGGTTTAATGGATAAAGGACTTTTTAGAAAAAATACTTTCGCTGTTGAATCACACGAAATTTTAAAAAATGACAGCTTAATTTTTAAATTACACTTGTATTATCAGTAAAAAGAGAGAAAAAATCTTTTTGAAATTATATCATGCAAGAAAATAAAAATTCAAGTGAAAAGTCAACCGAATATTATTTTATTCTAACATCAGAATTTCATAGCCAGGAAAATCATACTCTAATTCTAATTCGCTCTCCGTCTTAAACGCCACCCCCACCATTTTCTTATCCACCAAATATTTCTCTCTTTCTCAGTAAAACTGGAAAGAGTTTTTTTTTTAGTTCAAAATCTGCTATTGTTTGAATACAGCATGAAACAAGGTAAAAATTATCAACTTCAACCATAGCAGCCTACAACTCTACCTTTTTTTTTTTTTTTTTTTAGCTAGTATGAATTTTTAAAGTGATTCAAATAAATTATGTTTGCCAAATTTGAATTAATGTAATTCTAGTTCTAATCGAATAAAATGATGGAATCGGGTTGTCACAAGAGGAGAAAAACGAAGATGAATTAAATGAGAAACAAAACCGGTTCTTTATTTGTTCTTTCTCCTCTTTCGTCTTAAACTATGAATCTGACCTGCTATCGTCTTTCTCTTTTGAATTCTCTCCTTGTCTTTCTATCTTAGTGGTTTCACTTTCAACCCTCTGTACACATTGTCACTTCTTAGCAGTTTATTATCAAGGCTTAATCAAATACACATAAAAAGAACAAGACGATAAAATGTACGAATAAAAGTACATATTTTCGAGGCTGTGCACAATGAAATTATGACATACACGTGCCTGTCACCATTAGCAATTAATTTATATTTAATAACTTACTCAAAGTAACATGCAGACAATTTAATGGTGGTGCCTTTTCTTATCACCCAAAAATAATATACATGTAAATGTAGTATTCATTTGGGATGTATTGACAAATTAATCATTCCATTTGAATAAAATTGTCAGTGTCCACTGCTCGCAAGACGTAGATATTAACATTAAATTAAAAACTGTTTGATAGGAACTTGTGTCTATCAGAACTACTCTACTACTTTTGCTTGTTAAGTGTTGATATATCAGTGTCAATCCTGTCGCATTTGCCATAATGTACACTGTGCCAAGTCCAGTTGTTGCAAGATGTGCATCCTCTTGAATAAGCGAGTTATAGTACAGTAGTATCACTATTCATTAGCTTTGAAGGTGGTTGGTTGGAACAGAAACTTACTATTTTCCTTTAATCTTAGTTCAAGTTTTACTTTTTCTCTATTCTTATATATATATATATATATATATATATATATATATATATATATATATATATATATATATATATATATATATATATATATATATATATGACTTAAAGAAAACAAATATTTATTGTTCCAGCCAGTTCATTTTCCATCATCTGCTCAGTGAGAAAGTTTTGAATTTTTTTTCCAAGTGCATATCAAATCCAGGTCTGAGATTTGGTAATTCAAATTTACTAATGGCAGATCGTTTGACACTTTTGCTATCAAATTATATTCGATTTTTACAAGAAAAATCAGAAGCCATTTCATCTTAGCTATCAATCCTAAATCCTGCGATACACACCAGACATGTTAGCTGTAGAATTGTAACACAAATAGTGTTACTTTTTGTTGCATAAAAGAAAAAAGTTTTATTATGTCCCAAGTACGTCACACGCCCGTGCATGTTTTTTTCTCTCGTCGTGAACATACTCGACTCTTTTATCTTTTTTTCTCGTATCTATCCACTGCTATTTTTCTCCGCATATTGACAAATAATGACAATACTAAATACTTATTTACTATAGCTTTAATACTTCTTTTTTGTGAGAATACAGATAAAGCTTTGTTTTTATAATTAGTGCACGTTCTGTACAAGAAGGCCGTTCTTTCGGAAATTTTATATTATGCTTTCGGGGAGAAAAAAAAAGTTATTTTTGTTTTATCCCTTCACCTTTTTAAATTTATCTATTTTGTGATGGAGCATTTACGAGTCACTAGCTTAGGACATAATCTTTTATCATAATTTAGTACCAGGTACTTTTGGGATGAAATCAGCAGGTGCTTTTGAATGTAATTCAGGACGTCGTATTTAATTTAAAATATGTTTGTGCATAATCTATGCGTTTAAGTAATGCCGGGCACCTTCATCATCATCATCATCATCATCATCACCACCTTTGGAAGCTTTTTTGATGAACAGATTGGATGAATGCCTGCTTCTTTTTTTTTCTATATTAGACTGACTAGTGTACAGCCATATATCTGTAGTAGTAGTAGTAATAATTGTAATAATTCTTAATCTTAGATGTCAAATATGCAGGAGCTGGCAAAGAATAGGAAACGGATATTTTAAAAGTGGATGAATATAATCTAATTTCTAAGAGAAATTAAAGAGAGTCACGTATGTCTGAAAGAGTGTATGTATGTGATTACATTTTAAAAATATATTCCGTATTGTTGCTTGCAATCTTAACTATTTATCATCGTGTTTTTTTTTTTTTAGATTTTTATTAAATGAAATTAAAACCCGATTTTGATTATTTGTATAAATTGACTTCATACACACAAAAGCAATAAAAGTATTGTCAAACAAAAGTGTCTAATGAGGAAACTCAAAAACTCCCATACATGTTGCAGTCTTATTACTGAAAATTTGTGCACAGAGACCAATTAATTTAAATCCGCTATGTTTAAATGCAAATTCGAGTTTCCATCCATAAAAATTAGAACAAGAGTACAAATCTAATCATCTCTACGCCTCATCAAAATTATTACTCAAAATTTTTCTAATTAAATTATCTTGTACGCACACACACGACCAATAACCACAAGATTAAGCAGGAGCTTACGGGTCTAGTAAAAATAGATATGCCCTTGCTTTAAACGGATATAATTTTGTATTACTTTTCTCGATTAGATGGTGAAAAAAGGTAGGAATCAAAAAATAAAAAATACTTTTAAAATACCACAGAACTAAGGTTCTTCAGCATTTTCAACGTGATGTCACTTGATCTCTTCAGTAATGTTGGATGTTGATTTTTCCCCTCTTTTATAGACAAGAAATATAAATATGTAACAGATTTGTCGAGGGAGCATAGCTTTAGTTTTTAAGTCTATTTTAGTTAGCCAAGCATAAGTCTACCGAGTAAGGACAGAATTCACTGTTCTTTAGCAAGAATAGCACGCTAATTAGCCTATAACATGTATCATGTTCTTATATAAGGTAGCGGTGGGGACTGCTCTGGGTCAATCAGTTGCTTGTTTACAACCTGGACAGTTGGAATAATCGTCAAAATTTGAACGCTAAATTTTGGGATAGGCACATCAATAACCTTCCTTGGAAAATGGCCGCGTAAAATCTAAAGCTAAATATTCATTGCATAATCTATGTAAGAACACAGTTCTGTTTTTATGCATTGTCTTATCTATTCTATAGTTTAACGATGTTTCTATTGCCATTGAAAGAAAATTTTATATTTGAAAGTAGGTATTGTATGATTTGCAATCCTCATTTTTGCCTAAAAATGTGTTAATTAAAAATACTGAACTTTCCCTTTTTTTTAAATAAATAAATCATTAAGAAATGTTGGCATATGTTTCTGTTTCTATTCTAATTTTTTCATTATGTCTACTTAGGATTTTCTAGTTTTATGTAAATGATATAATTGATACTTGAATAAAAATGGCTTAGGTTTAAAACTTTAAAGAAAGATGAAAAAAAAATGTTAATTAGTTATTTCCGTTACAGCCATTTTGGCTAGCATGTTAAAAAAGAAAGCTCTAACAATTGACTCAAGATGGATATTTCTAGTAATACCCCTACGAGAAATTCTAACAGAACAAGGGTAAAATGTATATGATAATCCGAATCGTCTTCTTGGTAGTGAAAAACTACGTTTCCCACTTATCTGCAGTCGTTTTACAGCATCATCACGTGATCAAATGACCTTCGTCCTACGTTTGATACATACTGTAAAAAAGAGATGTGATGGCTCTTAATTAGATTTCCATTCTCCTTTTCTTTCTTTTTTTTTTTTTTTTTTTTGATAACAATAATGTTCACAAGTCTCAATACTTGAAAAAAATCTAACGAGATTTACTTGTTAAATCTGAGAAAGTCAGGATTCGCTTGAAATTGCTATGAAAAAAAAATGACATTAAAAACAGCTGTAAAAATGATTAACGTTAACAATAATGGATGGCAATTAATGCGAACAACGTGCTCTAAAAAATAAGTAAGATAAAATTAATTCTAATCAATGAAAAATATTACGGAAACGAAAGGCCGAGAATTCTTCGCTTTATTTTCTTTTTTCTTTTTCTTTCTTGTCTTCAGTGAATTGGTGGAGAATAGTGAAGGGTGGAGTGTATTGTTTGATATTTCTTTTTTGTTCCTCACCACTGCTGCTGCTTAACAATCCGAGAGGCTTTATCCTTATTCAAAGATGATGATAAAATAAGGAAGGATAAAGTCTTTCTGAATTCAAAGTTTAATTGATGAGAATGATGATAGCAGTAACAGAGAAGAAAATGAACTAGCACGGTGGAGGATAGAGAGCTTCTTCCTACCTGACCTCCGCCAGCTCACTTTAATATTACTATTTTTTCTTTTTTTAGTGTTTACTTCATTGGGCAATAAGGAACTGGTTTCCTTGGAAATGAATTGGCATATGGTTGGCTTCGTTGACTCATGTACACAAACTGGCATGCATTACACTTCTGTACACATACACAGCATACATTGCTATATACATACATCAGAATAGCAATGCACCAACGCGCACGCGCACGCACACACACACACACACACACACACACACACACACACACACACACACATTCATGGATACTTTTGAAGATAACTATAGAAAAAATTTATACATACATATAGACTCATACATATACACCTGTATACACATATACAAACATGTACAGAAAATACATGAAAATTGTTACATATGGATGCAACTCACAGATACAACACAAAATTACAAGCATTAAAATACAGAAGTACATGTATGTATACATCTACATTGAAGCACCATGCAAGAATACATTTGTATTGAAACACTGCAGAAATCAGCATACACACACTTTCTCAGCATGCATAAACAAAAATTCATTGAAAAATTTCTTAGTGTATTGAGTTATTTTATTGAGTAATATAAGAAGTTTGATTGAAGTAAAATAAGATAATTCTTTTTGCAACATTAACTTTACTGAACAATATATAAGGGTTGGTTGAAATGTTCATAGGCTGACCAAGATACTCTCAGGGAATGTGACCAAATTAGGTTTATTTTTCAACATAGTCCCCTTGTGGTCCACACACTTCTTCCTTTGGTGTTGCAGTGCTTGGATCCTAATGTTTAAAAAAGTCATCAACAGCAGATATGACATCATCATATGAACCTTTTGACCAAACTTCATTTACTATTTGGTTCCATTTCTCTTGGCCATATTTCAGGCAACTTCATAATTTCATCCTACTAGGACTTTTTATTTTCTATTCAATGGAAAAGTACAATCTTCCAGAAAATTGAAATATTTTTCATGAATAGAATTCTCAAGAAAAACAATAATAAATGGTAATACTATACCTTCAGTACAGTATTTGATGAATATAATGGATGAGTAAAAACTTAAAAGGAAAAATGTAACAGTTTTTGCCTGGTCACTTTAGAAATATATGATCTAGTATTAACCTGATGGAATATTATCCTCCTTCTGTTAATTAATTTTGGATGTTATTTTTGTTAATTTTGAATTTCAATTGATAGCAGTACTTGTTCTAATCAATTATTTGTGTCTTTGGGAGGAATTCATAATAGTGGACTCCCTTCCAATCCCACAATATACATAGAATCACTATCTTTGGCTATGGTTAGTGATGGTTTATTTTGAATATTCCATAATCTTATTCATTCTACCTTGTATTTATCATCTGTCAAAATTTGTTTAAAAAATTGAAAATATTTTTCATATGGGAGCAACTAACATAACCAAGTTGCTTCAAATAATTCTCTGCATTTTTTATATTTTGAATATGTTAGCTATCTCTTGCATTGTATAACATCAATTTCAAGTAATGTCTTGATAAGAGGATTATCATCTCTAACTGGTCTACCCAACTGTGGATCATTGTTCAGTAAGAAATCTCCAACTTAAAATTTTGCAAACCACTTTTGACATGTTCAGTCATTCATAGTATTATCTCAATAAACTTTACAAATCTTTTGTTGCATTTGGGTCACATTTTTATTTTTCTTAAATCAAAAAGCATAATATACCAAAAATGCTACTTATTTTCTTTGATCTTTAATGATTGAATCAAGTAAAAATATGTGATAATTTAAAAGAAATATATATTGATATTAACAATTGTCACAGTACAATTAAAACCAACGTTTTGAATGAAATCAATTAAAGATAAATGCTCCTCATACCTTTTTACAACAATAAAAACATTTTTGCTAACTAGATACTTTTGCATGGTGTTTATTTTATTTGGTTATTTCTTGGTAGTTTATGAATTATCCCTGGTGAACTTGTTTATATTACATGGGCAACAGAGGAAGGTTTGCAAAGTACAACAAGAAAAAGTGTCAGTTTATATAACATATGTTTACCTCTTTTCCCTTGAAGTTGTCATCCAATATTAATTGCATATATCTCAATTCAAAGAGTCATTTTGATAAAGTTTTAGTGTACATATTTAACTTTAACTTATCTAATTATTTACTAATATTAAAGCTCTATTATTATTTTCACTTTATAGAATTTGCCAATCAGTTATTGTCACTTTTAGTGGTATTCAAATGTAATCTTAATGATGAATACACACACACACACACACACACACACACACACACACACACACACACACACACACACACACACACACACACACACATATATATATATATATATATATATATGTTTTATTTCAGAGAACTTTTTTGTATTCTTTTAATAACTTATTTCCTGATATATATATATATATATATATATATATATATATATATATATATATGAATGACAGCAAATAAGTTAAAAGAATAGAAACATTTTCTGAAATAGAACATATGCTTGGTCTTGAAGATAAGATTACACTCTTACAATGTGGTTGGTCCAAAAAGTAAATCATTGATTTCAACCCAAGACATAGTGTCCTTCCTTGCAAGAAATCAGTATAGAATTGATAGAATCTATTATACCTACAGAGTACTATTTAGCTATGAAATAATATATCAATAGTAATATTTTCTATTTTTGTTTTGTTTTCTTTCTTTTTTGCTCCATTTTATATTAATCTTTATCAATATTGAATCACTAAATTATTGCTTTACTCTATCTTAAACAGACACTCACATGCACATTTTAGCCAACAGACAATTAATTCTTGAACAAATTTATATTCATGCATAATGTTTCTACAAATACTTCATATACAAACGCCCATACACTTAGAGGTAAGAGGAAGTACTTAGAAGTTATATTTTAAGCATCTGGTGACTGCGTGACTATTTATGACTGATTAGACCATTTTCCTCTTGTTGGTATGTGTCTTGGTTGACAGTTCTGTAAGGAATAGACAATTATTTTTAAAAAATAATTTATTGATGATGAGAATGGAAAGTCACATTAAGTTTCATAGATGCAAGTTTCCCTTATTTTCTATAAAAGTTATTAGTACAGCAAGATTGAAAGATGATCTGCATAAAAGACACTCTCCCCACAGAAAATATTTTATCTGCAAGCATAATATCAGAATCCACCAGAAAGGTTTGGAAGATAACAATCATAAATTAGTTACAGTCATTTTACATCAGAGGCATGTCAGAAAAGATCAATAGCATTCATTAATTAAATATTAGAACAGTATTTAGAAGTAGGGTATCTTTTTGCCAACCTCTTACTTGAATTAAACTTCTATCGAAAGAAAACTTAACCAAGAACTGTATGTATACCATACCATGCAGTTGATACAGATAATACAAGAATCAATAAGCTGTTTTCTAATAATTGAATCAGGAATAGTTGATCATGTGTGGCAGAAAAATGAAGTACACTAATCTCTGTGGAATGAAGTCAAATAACATAAGAGACTACTGAAGAAATTTGTGTACATGTTATGCTCAATCATCCTATCAGTGGGCTTAGGATAGTTATATACATGATACAGGAGTCTAAATATAAAAGAGTCTAAAAATCCCTGCCTGAATGAGTAAAAGTTCTGGTTAAATACAGCTAGTTTTCTAGAAGTTGTAACTTTAATCTCTGAGTCAGGTAGTGCAGAAATATGCTACAGCTAGTAGAATATTGTTAGCTCAAATACGTTGATAAAATCTGGGTAACAGATGTCAGTTCAACAGTTGCAGTCTTATTTGTATTTCTACAAAACTGCAGCTGGTTTTGTATTTACGTAATCTAGAACAAGGGAGATAATTCCCTCTTGTTTCTACATATCCCCTTCCCTTCCCTGTATGCAAAGAAGACTCTACAAGGAGCAGACAGTTCTTTTGGGCCTACAATGTTATGCCAGAGTAGTCTTGATAGAGCTCAAGGACTTCTCAATGGCATACATTGTATGTACCAAGGGCATGATGACATATAAATGTCTTATGTTTGGTGTCCAACTGTTGCATGGGTATCATTACTAGTGGAGATTGGGGAATTAGAATGTGTGACTGGGAAATCATTGACAGAGCCTGCGGGGTTGAACAGTTCCCTTGGTATGGGAAGGGATATGGTTTAAAATTCCACCTTCCTTAAGAAACAACAATATCTAAATGCAATCCTGTCTAATCCATCAACTCTGATTCAGTATTGGTGATCAGAAATAACTGTAATTACTTTTTCCATAATGTTCCACTGGTGGTTAAGCTGATTTTGTATAGCTACTGTATCAGCCTTCTGAAGATGGCAGAGGTTATGAGTATATCTGTTATACCTCTTTGTTATCCAAACATTGCATTGATGAAGGTATTGCCTGAAGACATTGTGATGTAGTTATCAATTCATTATGTGGCTGGTAGAGAAGGAAGTCACAAAGTGAATAGTGAAGTAAAAGTTGAGCAGGGAATAGACGAATACCTTAGATAGGAGTGTTAGAGTATTGTAGGATAGCTCTTGCCACCTCTAATGGACCCTGTGGATGTGTGTTGTCATTTACTATCTTCTTTGCGTTTTTTACAGCAAGCTCTGCTCTGCCATTAGATTGGGTATATGCTACTGATGACAGTCTGTGCTTTACACACTATGTTTTTAGGAATTGCTGAAATAGGCTGGATGTGAAAGGTAGGCCACCATCACTACTAAGTTCCTCTGGGGTACTATACGTTTAGAATAGTTTTGGACAAAATGATAATAATTTGGAGGTCATAGCGTGACCTAGTTTCCAAAGTGTCCAACATTGAAGTGGTCCATTACTATCTGTTGGAAAGGCCAATCTGGGAATGGTATAATAGTGATTGACTCTTAGGGTTGACTTGGAGTCCAGTTCAAGCATACTATGCAATTAGGTCTGAAATTGTGTATTGATGCATTCATACCTGGCCAATATGCTGAATCATTGGCATGAGCCTTAATGCAAATTATCCCACCAGGGAAGAAGCTGTAGCATTATTAGAAAGAAATGACAGCTATTAGTTTTGGAATACATTTGGAAAGACACTGTATGTAACAGGTAAATGTATGAAGACAACATATCCTTATGGATCAAATGAAGATTTCAATTTGGAATTCCTGGTTGCTTATCAAATACAATAAATATTTGAAGAATGCCAGAGGATACAGCAATCAAAATAGTATGATAACAACACAAATGAAAATGATTAAGAAAATGAATGTATATTTTATGTCAGAAATTTATTCAGAAATTAATGAAGAAAAGAAAAAGTAATTTAATGCAAAAAGCTCTCTCAAGTTCAGGCCAAAACAGGTAAAGCATCCCCTTTAGAAGATTACAGTTTGAACCTAAAAAATTGTAAGAAAATCAGATTGCAAAGAAAGTCAAAGAAATAAAGGATACAATTAAAACAAAAGAAAAGTGGAAAGTGCTAGAGATGATAACAAGGAAGACATAAGAAAGGTAAATAGACTCACTTTCTACTCATGATTATATCAATATATCTTGTGCAAGTAATGAGAATCAAACTGGGATATTATATGAAATTAATTAAAAGCTTATTTCTTGGCTTTTATGCTTGTTATTTCAATCTCTTTTAGAGTTGAATTTGAAATTCAATATTTTCAAGCTCAATATTGTAAATGGGTTTTAAAAGATAGATTTTTTTATTCTGCAATTTTTTAGTGATTGTTGCTGCTGAATAGTTTATTTCAAGTTAACTTCCTTTGTTCTTAGAAGGTTAAAGATTGAGGTATGGTTTGTTCTATGTAACTTTGTCATTCATTGATAACTGTTAAAATCATTTTGTTCTATTATTCTTTGATTTTCTGCTTTAATTTTCTTTGAGTATCTGAAGCAAAAAATACATTTGATAAATTGGAAACATTTAAACTTTTGAAAGGACATTTTGTGACAAATAAGAATTGGTATCTATTTTGCCTCATAACTCCAGGATTACACCACCTTGTAGTGTAATGGTTAAAGCGATGGACTGCGGAATCGTAGTAAGCGAGTTCAAACTCCAGTCGCGCTATTACGTTCACTTTCAGACAAATACCCTTGGGAAAGGTATGAACCCCCTTATCCTCCCAGCTGTGGGTTAAATAGTACCACTACTGTTCTAGGAGAATGGCTTTGGCATAAATAACCAACAAAGGTTGATATGCCATTAAACAAACCAAACCTAACCATGATTCTAGAATACAAGAAAAATAAACATATATCCAAATTTTCCTCCTCACTTAGTAATTTGGGTAACCCCACAAAAGTTTCTTTAATGACCTTCCTTCACATGGCCAATATTACCATAGGTGAGCTAAATTTTTTTTAGATCTTCATCAGTAAAAAATGTTTTGTAAATAAAATATCATCTTTTTAATATATGGTAGCCAAAGGGAGAAACAATCAGAAAAATTCTAAAATTAAGAACATACCCAAATTACTCAATCCCGCCAATGCTTTTTAGAGAATATTTGTAATCAGTGAAAATATGCTTGAATTTATCATTTTTCCAAATACATTGCACCAATCAGATCTCATTGACTTCTGCAATTTGTAGTTGACTATTTGTTTTTATTTGTTCGATGTCATTCCAAGTAAATGGTGATTGATGCTTTCCCATTTTGTTTTGAATGTCCAACAGCTGTAACAAGTAGCTTTGATTACTCAGAATCTTTACAACACCCATATTTTCTCTGTTTCCTATGGAAAGACCCCCAGTGCTGTTGTGGGAAATCTGCTATGTCAGCTGCCATGGTAACAACTACCTCTTATAGGATGATTTTCTAACCTTTCAAGTATTTTCTATTTCCTTCCAATTTCGATAGACAATTTTAGCTGCTTTACTTACTTATCTTATACTCCTAACCAAGTGACAAATGCTGGTAGATTCAGCTTTGTTAAGGAGATAGGCACTCCCAAACAATTCTCAGATATTTATTGAACACTTTCATTTGTCATGTTTGATACTTATTGTAAGCATTGTAGAATAAACAAAAGAACTGTAGAAGGCAACAACACACAACAGCAATAATAGTGATAATAATAACAACACCACTATTATAACCCCTGACCACATTCGGGCATCAGGACGAAATGACAAGATCTACACAACCCTGATAAACCTTTCTTTTCCTATTTTGATTTGTTTTTTGCTGTCTCTATCCATAGAATTATAAAAACCTTGTCTTTTTTTATTTTCTTAAAAGTTTTATTATGCTTTACTTACTAACTTTTATTCAGATATTGTATCTTTAAAGTGTACAGGATGTTTCAGAAAAATCAATATCATTTCATAGTCTAATAACTTAATCAATTCTTGTTCAAATGATCTCGAATTTGAACAGCATGTGTAGAAACAACTTAAAATTCTATGTTTAATGTTTTAAGTTTTTTCTTTTCAGGTATAGAAATGCAATTCACTGGGAAAAAAGGTGTTTAAATATTAAACATAGATTTTTGAGTTGTTTCTACACATGCAGTTCAAATTTGAGATCATTTGAATGAGAATTAAGTTATTAATTTATGAAATAATATCAGTTTTTCTTAAACATCCTGTACATCTCAAATGGTATCAAAATTTTGAAACACCTTGTATTTAAAGAAACTGTTTGACTCTGTTATTCCTTTTCTCTCTGTTTTCTAGTGGCTATTTTTTTGCTATCTCTCTCCAATAGTTCCTCCCAAGTAATATGACTGAATGAAAGACAATTCCTTGTTAAGAGTCTTCTAACTATTGTCATTTGCTCTTAGCAACATGATATGGATTATATTAACAAGTGTTACCTTGGGTTGACAAATAAAGGAGTCTACATTGGAATCTCCCAATGTGCCATAAATAGCTCCTTCATTGAGGACTGATTTACTTCAGTCTTGGCCTTGCTAAAGACGTTGCTTTTAGCCTAGCTACTGACTACAAGTGTGTTTCGTGATTCAACAGGTTGTAGGTGAATTTGTTTTGACCCTCAATTCCTTCACTTATATGTTAGAGTGATTGACCACTTATCTTTTAATACTTCTGAAACTATATAACTAAAGTTGCATATATACACGTGTGTATGTATTTGTAATTTACAATATACTTTTAGTAATATGAATAAAAGATTTAAAAAAGGCTATTCAGAAGTAATATTGTACTAGAATATGGAAATTCGGAAATAACCAATTACCTTGAAATCAAGGTAAAATTGTAAACAACTAGATATAGATTTAGTTTAACATCTGCTCTGTCAGGTTATATATTATGTTATGTAATTGCTAATGATAGTGATTATATCATTGATTAATGAAATTTAACTCAATTACATTTGCATTCTTTTTTTATCTTATTGAAAATTCAATATTGCTCTTCAAACACACATATGTGCATAAACAGAGGTAGGCTTCATTTATGATTTCCAGTAATACAAAATATAATTGAATATGAATTATAAATTGATATATTTCAATTAGTATATGCCAGTTTTCAATTACAATGTTTTTATCTTATTTTGTCCTGTTTAAATTTAACACTGAAATTTTCAATCTTAGTATAATTATGCCATTCATTTTGTGCTCTAGAAACAAAAATGTCTCCTTTGAACATTATTGGAAATTTCAAGAAATACTATCCTATCATTCAATAACACAAATTTTATTGTTAGTATCATATGATTTTATGTATAGTATACTCTTAGTAAACATGAATTTGATACATAATATACTCTTAGTAAATATAAATTTGATATATGATATACTCTTAGCAAATATGAAATAAAATAATGATAAGGAAAAACGTGAAAGATGATATAAAAGAAAAGAAAAAATAATAATGTGATAAAGATCTATATGGAGTCAGTTATGCCAAAATTGGTAGAAATCTTGAAATGAATTCCTATGAAATATGTTTTTGGATTAAATATAAGTACAGATAAAATTTTCATTTATTTTTTATTCTTTTGCAAATCATTAATAAAGTAGAAATATTGCTATGACTGAAATGATCAAATTTTATTTGTGTTGGTAGAAATTTGCAATGAGAAAATAATCCCTCTCAGAAAAAGCAATGATTAAAAGCTAAACATTTCTTTAAGATACTGAAAGAAAATGGGAATTAGAAAGAAATACAATTTTTTTACATGTAGAAGTCAATTCTGTGTGTTATGAAATCTAAAAACTATATTTAAATGTTAAAATTTGGGATGAATCTACTTATACAAAGACACTATAATCAAATTTCATGATATTTGGAAGAAGATAGTGAAAGAAATCAACAAATTTTTAACTGATTTTATAGAAGAGAATGCCCTTAAAATTTTATCTTTTCAAAGATGTGTATATCTAGTTGACTATAATTGAGGGTGACCAGAAGGCTCCCTTTTCAGTAGCTACTACACTGAGTTGTAGGGAAGGGCGCTACTCCTTTCTCTAGATTGCTTCACTTTACCCTTGATCCATACTTTATAATGCTGAGTGTTAAGCAAGGAGGGATCAAGTACCATTTTTTGAGTCTTTGGTATGACTCAACCTGGGATTGAACTCAGGTCTCCCGGGCCATTGGTGAACACTCAAACTGCTTGGCCAATGGACAGGTCTGTGTATAGCTAAACAGACCTAAATTAGTCCAAGTTATTCAAATTTGTAATATTTGAAATTATTATTACATTAAGTAAGATAATTAGGAATTATTTTTCATAATTCATCAAAAGTTTGTCTAAAACATTAGGGCTTTACTATTTTTGGCTCAATTTTAACCAAATTTTAAAAAATTCCTAGGGTCATCCTTGAAAAGGTTTTAAACTCTACTGGACAAAAATTATTTGATATCTTTATTCCCTAAAATTAAAATACTGCTTATGCCAATAAAATGTTAAGTAATTACAAATTAGTTATGATTTTTAAAGGTGAGACACTCAACATTCAGAGAGAATGGACACCATTTTTAAAGCTCTAAGAAACTGATGGTTTTTTAATAGAATTAATAGTAATTATTTGTCTGTTTATTTATCTATTTTATTTATTTATTCATCCATTATATTCATTACTTATATTAATAGTTATAAAGTATTTTATCTTTGAAATACATAATTGACATAAACTTTTGTCAAATTTAACTGCGTTTACTTTATTAATCTTATTTTATCATATAATTTTTATTTTTTTAAACATTCCATTACATATCTAACTTCGTAATTTTCTCTTTAAAACAATCTTAAGAACCAGAAATATTTTCAGATGAAGATTTATTTATATATGAAAATAGCATGAAACCTTAAAATTATGTATTAACATTTTTATATCAAGTTAAAAGTCAATTTATGTAGTTTAATGAGCTTATAGAGTAAAAATAAATTAAAAAAGAAACAAAAGAATGCATTAACTCATCTGATATTTCATTTTTTGGTAGACTTACCAATAAAAGTAAAGATTGACTTTAAAACAGTCTATTTCTATGTTAATGAAAAATTTGTTTTTCTTTTTTATAATTTATTCTGTTGTCTTTTTTTAGCACCCCCCTCCCAAACTTGAAAATGTAATGTATAATGTATATCTGGTTTGATTTGGTTTGGTTTGATTTGTTGGGTTTTATGGCATATCAACCTTTGTAGGTTATTTAACACCAACTCCATTTTATGTCAATAATCTGTTCTATTGAAAACAATTCAGTTTAGCATAAGTACACTGTTTAATTGTCAAAAGCATTTCTATTTCAAACTATTCAAGCAGTTATATGTAACAATTCAGTTAAGTGTAAATACAGTTTTAATGTCGAAAAACAGTTCTATTTGAAATAATTCAGTTAAGCATAAGCACGCAGTTTAAATGTAAGTACGGTTTAATTGTCAAAAACATTTCTATTTCAAGCTATTCAGTTTACTCAAACAATTAATTTTAGCATAAGTATGCTGTTAGTTCTATTCAGCCCATAGATAGGGCCCTATCAGGTGCTACCACTCCAGGCCAGAGTGGACCTGGGAGCGATGGCAATGAAGGGGTACTCTGCATTCCCTAAAGCTTCAGCATTACTGGAACCTCACCATCTGATTGTTTAGTGTCATATCCAGGACACTCGTTGGGGGGGGAGTCTTACATCTCTGCAGAGAAGCAGTCAGTGTATTCTACAGCCCCAGCCGACTGGGCAAAATGTATATCTTATGTAGTGTAAAATGTAAATATGATGTATATTTTACCTCTTCAGCTTGAAGAGCTACCAATAAATGTAATGAGAAATGTTTAATTAAATGTGAATAATAATTTAGTAAGACAATCTGTTACTTTTTCTTTAGGATTTTTATCTTTTGTCAATTAAAAATTTATGCCAAACCTATTGTTACTAACAATAATTGTTATGAAGAATAAACTTACATTAAAAAAATTTTGAATCATGTCTTTTATATTATGACTACCTTATTAAATTAATATTCTTCTATGAAAAATTTCTGAGGAGCTTTTTTAAGAAATATTTTTATGTGAGTGGATTGTTCTCCATCATCAATCATACATCCAGTTTATAAATAATAGTGAACATTTCAAAAGTTGTATGCAATAGTGATAAGTTTTGTTTGTAATAACAATGAAAAATTTCAACTTGGATACAGAATCAGTAAAGATTACACTAAGTAAAACAAATTTTGTTCTTAGATATTTCTTAATTGCTTATATTCTAAAAGCATAGAAAATAACTATTATTCCCTTCAAACTTTGTTTTTGCTTTGTTTTGTTTTTTGCTCAGAATAATGAAATTTAGAAATTAACCTTTTTTATATGTAAAATCAGGCAAATTTGTACATTTTCAAATATTTAAGGTCTGAATAAAACAACATATGTATCAAAATTTCCATGTATTTATATTAAAATTATACAAAAATAAACAAAAATGTTTAGAAGGGAATTGTTTTTTGAGATTTGATACTTTAATGTAAATCACTTTCAAATATCAACCCTCAAATACAGTCTCTGTTTTTAAAATACCCAGATCACAAAAGCAAAAGTTTGAACAAAAAAATAGATCTTTTCCATTTATTTTAGGCATAAGCAATTGGAAGATAAAACTTTCTGATTAGAAAAAAGAAAAAGTTAACATTTTGTTACAAAAGTCTTATTAAACCCTAGTAGATAACAACACAAGAGTTGACTTCATATTAAAACTTATGCTTTTTTTTATCACTTAAAGCATTTGGATTATTGTCTTCATCTTTATTGTCATATTCACACCATTTTGGCTGATGTGTCCTTTGGCTTTCTTCTGGTGTTTCATGTTGGACTCAAGAGCCCACATGGAGCTTTAAACCTAACCATTTATTTAATCCATGGGGATAGACTGTTCTAATTCTATTAATCATTTCTGGGTACAAGTGTAAAGCTATAGTATGAGGATCATTAAATAAGTTTCCAGACTTTTTTTCGTATGGGCACTTTTATTGATAGTACACACATGAAACTCTAGTCCCCTTTAAAGTAATCTCCTCCACCTGCAATGCACCTGTTGTACCATTCCAACAATTTCTGGAAGGCCCCATGGAAGTCCTCTTGTCTGAGTGTATCAATGATCTTTGTCACACCCTCTTTCATCTCCTCAATTCTCTCATAATGACAGCCTCTGAGCTTAGGGAATAAGCAAAATCACAGGGAGCAAGGTCTGGACTATAGGGAGGGTAAGGAACTGTCTTGATGCCCATCTTGGTCAAATAGTCTGTGACAAGGATGGAGTTGTGGACTGGTGCATTGTCCTCATGGAAATGCCACTGACCTGATTTGAAGAGTGCTGGCCTCTTCTCAAGGAATCTCTTCCTGAACCCCCCTTAAAACCTCAACATAGTAACCCTAACCCTAATCCTAACCCTTGGGCCAATCAACTCTGGTGTATTGAACTCCTTATTCCTCCCACACCTCTCAACATCCCTCACAGACTGTCTGCCTTCCTTGAATGTCTTATGCCACTCAAAAACTGATGCTCGATTCATGCAACATGGTCGAAAAGCAGTCTGAAGCATTCCATACGTTTCTCTGGCATTTTTTCCAAGTTTAAAACAGAATTTTATTGCATATCGTTCTTCTAATGTGTCTTCACATCCAGATTGCATTTTTGAAATTCACCAGCTGTGACAATCAGGCTTTAGTAGGGTGTATTCCAATTCGTTCTGTAGCTATTCATTTGAACGTGAAATCATAAAAATTGGTCAGTCATCTCATAAGATGTATAGCAATAACATACAGAATTTTCAAGAGTCTAAAACAATTTTAAATGCCTGTACAAAAAAGTATGGAAACTTATTGAAAGCACCACATAAGTATTCCTTGTTATTTACCTGTTGTTGGGATTGAACCTGCAACCTTCAGATTATTTCACTTAGAAGTACTTTTCTATCAAACGCCTATATTTACTGTGCCATGTGTCCTACTGAACTTAAAAATGTTTTGAAATTTTACATAAAAGTGACAGATTTAAGACAAGATGGAACTATGTCGTACTTTACATAATTGTTATTTGAAATAGTAGAAATTTGCTTTACTTTACCTAATTCAGGCTTACTTTGATATGCACAACCATGTTAAAAATGATTCTAGAAGATTTCATTAAGTTTTTATTTGTATTTTGAAAATGAATGCACCAATAATATCATATATAAAGGATGAGCATAGAGTAGATTGATATTGAATATTATTCAATCATGAATTCAATCAATTAAATCACTTAGCTTCTGAAAAAAATCAACAGGTAGAGAATCTAGTTTTTTCTATTTTTTATAGCTACTTAGGTATGATATCTTCTTGAAAACACCAAGCCCCACTATTATTTGCAGTTGTAGATAATCAGAATATTTTCATCAAATATTGTTAGAAATCATTCAAGAGCACTGAGATATGTCTGGCCTATATTTTTGTTTTTGCACTGGTGTATGTATAAAGAAAAGGCAAAAACAGATATGTTTAAGCATAAGAGAATGAAAGTAGCTCTGCAAAACATATTTTTAAATAATCAATAAAAAAATTGTGATGTTTGTTTCTTTTTGTAGTCTATTCATTCACAGAACTTAATGATTGGAAGTGACCTGCATTGCTTATTTATAAGAGAAGTTTATAAATCCATTCACTCACACACACACACACACACACACACACACACACACACACACACACACACACACACACACACACACACACACACACACACACACAATCCATCAGTTATTGATGTATTTGTCATCAATAATTTGCCTCCAAAGAATATTATCCATGAGATGATGGATAACCCCACTGTTGTTGAGGTCTAAAAAACCATTAAAGAAATCAATACTGGTAAAGCACCAGGTCTTGACGATGTTACTATTGAGATTCATCTTCAAGCTCACTACAGAGAGCCATTATCTGGTTGGATTGATTGGGTTGATGCTATCTTAATCTCACTGTACAAAGGGAAGGGAAGGAAATTCAGTTGTTGAAGTTATAGACATATAAGCCTGTTGGAGGTGGTCAGCAAGGTTTTTGCAAACCTTTTGCTCAATTGGCTAATAAAATGGATATGCCTTTCTATAATGCTGGAAAGTTAATGTAACTTTAGATTGGGTCATAGTACAATGGATATGATTTTCTCTGCATGTCAATTCCAGGAAAAATGCATCATTGTGTGGCTCTTCACCAGATCTTATTTGATTTAACAAAAACTTTTTATATTGTCAATAGGACTACTCTGTGGACCATCCATGGCAAACTTAGCTGTCCACCTCAGTTCATCAACATGTTTATGCAACTCCATTGTGACATGAAAGTACATGTTAACTTCAATGTCTCATTTTTGAAACCTATCTCCATCAATAATAGGGTTAAGCAACGTAATATTCCTGTCCCTACTCTTTTGGCCATATATTTTACTGTAAGTCTCATATGCATTTCAAAACTGTGAAATCGGTGTTTACATTCAATTAAGAACTGCAAGGAAATTCTTTGATCTTGCACACTTTATTACAGTCAAAGACTTCCCAGACTCTTATTTAGGAGCTGCTCTACACTGACAATGCAAATATTATTGAAAGAGATATACAAATGTCACTAAAAGAGATATGCTAGCTATAATGGATAATTAAGCTGTTCTGGAAATCTAAGGGTCCATTTACCAACGACGTAATTGTTATTGTTGACACAATAGGCAAAGAAATTGTTGACACAAAAGGCAAAGAAATTTCAAAGTTGACTCTTGCATTTGAGTGATTTTTGCAATTTCTGAATTGGTCCATTTTCAGGAGGCCCAAATCAAAGATTAGGATAGATATAAATATTTTTTTTGAAATTTATACTCACTTTGAGATTAACTTTAAGAATACATATAGTTTTCTATTATTTGATGTATCTGTGATGAATTATTTGTAGAATATAGGTAGCTCAAATCTGGGCAACAACGGTCGCAGTCTTATTCGTATTTCTACAACACTGCAGCTGGTTCTATATTTATATAATCTGGAACAAGGGAGATAATTCCCTCTTGTTCCTGCATCTCCCTTTCCCTTCCCTGAATGCAAAGAAGACTCTACAAGGAGCAGACAGTTCTTTTGGGCCTACAATGTTATGCCAGAGTAGTCTTGATAGAGCTCAAGGACTTCTCAATGGCATACATTGTATGTACCAAGGGCATGATGACATATAAATGTCTTATGTTTGGTGTCCAACTGTTGCATGGGTATCATTACTAGTGGAGATTGGGGAATTAGAATGTGTGACTGGGAAATCATTGACAGAGCCTGCGGGGTTGAACAGTTCCCTTGGTATGGGAAGGGATATGGTTTAAAATTCCACCTTCCTTAAGAAACAACAATATCTAAATGCAATCCTGTCTAATCCATCAACTCTGATTCAGTATTGGTGATCAGAAATAACTGTAATTACTTTTTCCATAATGTTCCACTGGTGGTTAAGCTGATTTTGTATAGCTACTGTATCAGCCTTCTGAAGATGGCAGAGGTTATGAGTATATCTGTTATACCTCTTTGTTATCCAAACATTGCATTGATGAAGGTATTGCCTGAAGACATTGTGATGTAGTTATCAATTCATTATGTGGCCGGTAGAGAAGGAAGTCACAAAGTGAATAGTGAAGTAAAAGTTGAGCAGGGAATAGACGAATACCTTAGATAGGAGTGTTAGAGTATTGTAGGATAGCTCTTGCCACCTCTAATGGACCCTGTGGATGTGTGTTGTCATTTACTATCTTCTTTGCGTTTTTTACAGCAAGCTCTGCTCTGCCATTAGATTGGGTATATGCTACTGATGACAGTCTGTGCTTTACACACTATGTTTTTAGGAATTGCTGAAATAGGCTGGATGTGAAAGGTAGGCCACCATCACTACTAAGTTCCTCTGGGGTACTATACGTTTAGAATAGTTTTGGACAAAATGATAATAATTTGGAGGTCATAGCGTAACCAAGTTTTAGATGGTAAAAAATAAACTAACCAGTGAGTCTATGTAAACAAAGTATGCAAAGTGTTCAACATTGAAGTGGTCCATTACTATCTGTTGGAAAGGCCAATCTGGGAATGGTATAATAGTGATTGACTCTTAGGGTTGACATGGAGTCCAGTTCAAGCATACTATGCAATTAGGTCTGAAATTGTGTATTGATGCATTCATTCCAGGCCAATATACTGAATCTTTGGTATGGACCTTCATGCAAACCACCCTTTAGTGGGCAAACAGCATAATAATTTTCTTCTAAGGAATTTGGACACTACAATTCTCTCATCCATTAATACTAAGCCCCTATCATTGTTGAGGTGGCGCAGTACTTTCTAGAAATCACAGATCTCAGCTTTTGTCAGGAAATCTCTATTGAGGAATCTGTGTTCAATTGAGTCCATTAGGGTTGTATAACTTTGCTCATTTTGTCCGGATATGTGAATGAAGCCATATGATGTGACAGTCTCATTATTGTCAATTCTCTCAGAACAACCAATTAAGAACTTCTCAGTCTGATATATACAATGCTTCTGTAACAGCAGAAAACTCATGAGTTTTTTTGCTTTAGTCTGAAGTGAGGCAAGTTACTTGGTTAGTATCTAAAGTCATAATGCCTTTTTATCCCAAGTCTAAAATGATCAGCTTTGATTGCCAAAATGCATTATCGAGATTTTGATTCCAAGGAAAATATGAAATCTTTTTTGTCAAGGTCCTATCAGAGTGACATTGGGCTTAAAGAATATGTCCAGGCTATTTTGTTTTCAAGCCTGAACCCAGAATTGGCACCAGTAATATACTTTGGGATTGGGAAGTTTATAAAGTCATTTAGCATACTTTCAGAAGGGATCCCTCCTGATGCTATTATTTGAAGGTTCCTGAACTGAACTACAACTTGGCAGGATTGAAATTTATCCCTGTGGAGGACAATTCAATTTTTTGCATCATGATAGTTATGTGTGATTGAATGCATCCTCTTTACTGTAGTCAAAGAGTAAATATCATCTACAATTTTCTTTTTGCAAGGAATGTTTTTCATTACCTTGTTATATCTCCATGTGTAGGCATCATTGGAAGTTAAGTATCTTTTGTGGCATCCTTAAGTACATAAAATGTCCCCACTCCATGATGAATGTTGTAAGTGGTTGAAATTCTCCATCTAGGTAGTTTGAGTGGTAACCATCTATGGTATCCAACATTGTCTTCTATGTTTTGTGTGGTACTTGTGCTTACTGGAATGGTAAACTAATGTTAGAGGAAGGTTAGTTGTTTTTGTCAGTAGATCCCGGTCTATTTTGAACTTTTGAAATAGTTTTATTATCATTTGTGAGTGGAGTTGGGTAAGTTTTCTAGTCTGTGTTTTTTGCATAGTGGGCTAGCAATGGAGGTGAGGCGGAGGGTTCTTTGATGAGCTTTAATATAGCGAACATTTCACCCAACTCTTTTAATGGTTCATTTAATGGTTCAGGATAGTTAAGCTGTCTTTTATAAGCTTCTCACTCACAAATGTAATGACAGATATGCCTACCTCCATAATAATGCTTTCCTGCTGACCTGGGATTGATCTTGTTCACAATTCCATGTAGAATATTGGTTGCTGAAATATGTGGGAAAAATCCTGGTATGCATGTCACTTCAGCAGTCTGAGTCTTATTGGTATTTCTACAAAAATTGGCTGGCCCTGTATATATATATATATATATTCTGGTTCCTCTTGTTCCTACATTATTGAGATCCAAAAGTAAAAAAAAATTCAATATTTTCAATTTATTTGATTTTCTTGCATTTTCAAGCCCTTCAGTAAGGATGAAAGATGCTTCTAATCAAATTGGTTTGGGGTGTTTGGTTTACTACTTCAAGCTTATTATTACAGTGGAGTAGATGGAGTGTTTTGAACATATGGTCCCAAGACAATAAGCTACTTAAACTTTGAATCTTTTGAAAATTGCCCCTCAGAACATTTTTTAAAAAGATATTTGACTGTTATTTTTTAATAGGTATCTAAGTTAAAATAATCAGTCCTTAACAGATTTTAAACACTTTAGGATGGATATAAGAAAAACAAATTTACCAAGGCTTGTAACAAACATAATTGCAAAATGGCAAGCCTCCAAAATTGAGAAAAACTGAAGAAAGCAAATTTTCTGAAATTCCCTAAGATTTTAAATGATTGTAAAATAAGTTGATTAATGCTATTATAATGCTATTAATGCATATCAATGCTATTATAGGTTTATAAATGCAAATTCACATTGGTAGGAATGATCCTATAATATATATACACACACACACACACACACACACACATATATATATATATATATATATATATATATATATTATATATATATATATAATATATATATACATGATAA
>OY757935.1:37386803-37467546 GCA_963585895.1 Sepioteuthis lessoniana
TATTAGTGCTATGTGAAATGCAATCAGTCTCGTCCAGGATTTGAACTCGTGTCGCCAAATACTATTGGATTGTATATAGAAAATATATGTTTAGTACTTCTTTTGTATCATACCATTTTCAAGTTCATTGAAAGAACAATGAAATGCTAAGGCTCTTCAAAATGAACCACACCACCTTATCACACTCAATGAGCAGCAAATAAAACAATTTGACAACAATTTGCTGATTTTAATCTACTAGATAATAAATGAAATTCTAGCTATGTAAAGCAATTTGAAATGGAGAATATATTGAAGAAGATTGAATTTAACAATTCTCTCAGTCTCATTGGTCTGCTTTATGAGTCTTATTTCTGTAATCAGACATATTTGTTTCTATTCTAATATGTTTATACAATATCTCGTTTACTCACAGAGTTATTTTTGACTGAGGTATCATGATTAAAAAGACCAAAAGAAGTAGAGATATATTTGATCAGTTTAACTCAACTAAATGTCAATTTAAAATGACACTAAAGGGCTGCCAGTTTGCTTGTATTGCAGATGGTTGGTTGGTTTTTATGGCATATTAACCTTTGTAGGTTATTTGACACCAAATCCATTTTTATGCAAATAGCTCTATTTAAAAAAATTAAGTTTAGCATGAGTACACAGTTTAATTGTCAAAAACATTTTTATTTCAAGTTATTCAGTTTATTCAAACAGTTCTAATTCAGCTAATTCAGTTTTGTGTAAGTACAGATTTTGTTAACACATAGTTAAATGACAAAAACAGTCTTATATTAAGCAATTCAGTTTAGTATAAGTGCAGTTTATTTAACCCATAGATAGGTGTATTCTACAGTCCCAGCCGACTGGGCAATACAGAGTTATTGTCAAAACAGTTTTATTTCAGATAATTCAGTTTACCATAAGTACACAGTTTAGATGTCAAAACAGTTCTATTTCAAGCAATTCAGTTTAGCATAAGTACACAGTTTAAATGTCAAAACAGTTCTATCTTAAACAATTCAGTTTAGCATAAATACATAGTTTAAATGCAAAAATCATTTAAGTCAAGTAACTACGGTTTAGTCCTATTTAACCCATAGATAGGACCCTTATCAGTTGCTACCACTCCGGACCTTGGAGCGATGGCAATAAGGGGATACTCTACATTCCTCAAAGCTCCAGCATTATTGGAACCTCACCATCAGATTGTTTAGTGTCATATCTAGGACACTCGTTTGGGGGGGGGTCTTACTCCTCTGCAGAGAAGTGGTTGGTGTATTCTTCAGCCCCAGCCAACTGGGCAAATTGCAGATGGTACTACATCATTTGGGCAAGTGTATTTGTAGTGTAAGAAGTTAATCCATCCAAGACAACCAGCACTTGTCAATATAAAAGCAGTAGATGATGCCGGTGCCATATTTATATTCTAATTTTTTATAGAATCAACTATCATTTTTTTTTCAAACAAACCTGTAAGTTTCTGGCTTCCTGTGACATTTGTGCTCCAGGATTCACTTCTTATATGCTTCATACATTGCAATAGTTACAAATAAACCAAATAAACCAAATAAACCAATTTCCAATCCAATCTGATCTGTTAATTATTGTCTTTGTTTTCTGTCTTCTGAAAAATTTTAAAGCAAATCCTGACTTGTATAGTGCTGAACAAGTGGTTTCAATAGCATTTATTGTTAGAGTAGGGTATTAGTATGCAACTCCTATATACCTTCCTTAATCCTTTACATTGATGTAAGTATACTACCCCCATACTTTCTCATATCTATAACAGTGCCACCCACCCCTGCAATTAATTCAGTGACATGTTTTACTCTACTCTCAGATCTGCAGCATCACACACTAAACACTCTGGCCCATGAATTTAAACCTAAGCTGAAAAAAATCCAGGAACTATTTGATTATCCTAAAACCCTTCCTTTTCCAGCAACCAATGAAAGTATAGATAAACTTATGAAAAAACAAAAAACAATTTGCCACAACGATTTTCAACTGTTGCTGTATCTGGTCCCCCAGCTTCTATTCACTATTGAGTTTGATAGGTGATCAAAATCAGCAATCAGTTGCATAGCAAGCTGAATCAATTGCTGAATGAGCAAGGAAGGTTCAATCCCCAAAGCCAGAGGTAATCTTATTCTAATACTATACCATATCAAGGAGCAAGTGTGACAGGACTTGGGATGATGTCAAAAGAAGCATTCTTTCCCCTACTAATTAATGTAGCATGATGGTGATTACCACACAAAAAAAAGATGGCAAACCTAGAAGAACAGTGAACTACCAATGTTTAAATTCCGAATATAATTGAGGGACACACTATACCAGCTTTCCATTTCAATTAACATTATCAGGAGTAACCTCTTCCAAAAATTTGCTCTACACAATTACCAACTTCCTTATCCCAAAGAATATCACTGATGCAAGGTCTTGGTTTGGGTTAGTCAATCAAGTAGCATGAGCATATTCTTTAAGCCCCATAATGTCTCTTTTTCAAGACTGTCAAAGAAAATTCATACTTGGTTTGAAACCAAGATCTTGAGAATGAATTTTGCTAATCCAAACAGATCATCATTGGCTTAGTAAAATAGGGCATTATGACTTTTGACTTTAATTATGTAACCTGTCTTGCTCCAGAATGGAGCAAAGAGGCAAGGGTTTCCTTTTATTACAGAAGCACTGTACTTGCCCCACTGAAAAGGCCCTGATGTGTTGCCTGGAAAGCAAGTACATTGTATTTGCAGACAGTAGATTTTGCACCACTGCTGAGCACCAATATGTACCCATTGAAGCTAAAGCCGCCACAATCACCTGGACATAAATAAATGCCACATATTTATTATGGGTTGCCCTAACATAATAGTAGTGACAGATCATCAGCCCTTAACAGGAGTATTTAGCAACAGGGACTTTAGAAAAGTATATGACCCATGCCTCTTTAAGCTTAAAGAGAAATCATTCAGGTATTTTTTAACTGTCCAGCACTGGCCAGGCAATTGACATAAGGGTTCTAATGATTTTTCCTGTAATACAGTTTCTACAGTGGAAGCTCTTATTAACCTATTTTTCATACACCTCTCCTCCCAAGACATCCCCCACTTAATCAAAATAGATGCTATGGTAGAATCAGCAACCATTCAAGCAATGACAGATTATAGAGACAATGAAACTGTTGCATCACCAGACCACATTCATGCATTAAGCCAAAATGATCAGAGTTATATGACTGATAAATGGAATCAAACAAGGATTTTCCTCCAAATATTCTTTTACTGAACTGGAAATCCTCAAGTTCTGGGAGGTATGCCTCTGGCTTAGTACTGATAGATGGAAGAATTGTAGTGGCCAGATGTCTCAGTAGAAAATTGCTATGCTGTTTGCATACATCCCATCAAGGCATGGTCATCATGAAAGCTCATGCCAATGATGCAGTATATTGACCTGGTATGAACACATCTATATACAACTTCAGAGCTAATTGCTTAGTATGCATAAACATCACACCAAGTCAACCTCATGAACCGATCACAATAACTTCAGCCCCAGATTAGGCCTTCCAACAGATAGTAATGGACCTCTTCTATGTTGGATACATCGCATACCTTGTTTGTGCTGGTAGACTCACTGGTATGGAGTTTGGCAAATTGTTAGAGTCAACAGCTGAGTAGCACCTAAAACGAACTCCAGAAGAAATAGTTATTTTATGGCATATTAGGATGTTCTATTGTGCACACATGGGCCAGCCCATTCTCTGGGTTCTGATTGGCTGCTGGTCTCTGAGGGAATATATTAGTGTATAGCTATCTAGCTTCAATTTAATAGCAGTTCAAAGTCTGTTTTAAGTTACAGCCTGTTTTATTTTTGTCTGTCTACTGGATGCTAGTTGGGACCCCTAGGCTGTTAAGTGTTATTGTGATTCTATAACTGGCTGGCTTATTTTGTACCATCTAAAACTAGGTCATGCCACTACTTGGAAATTAATATCTATTTGTCAGAAACTATTCTGCACATACAGTAGCCTTGAAGAACTCAGTAGCAATGGTAGTCCACTTTTCTTTTCCAACCTATTTCAGTAGTTCCTCGAGATATGGTACATAAAGTACAGACAGTCTTCAGTAGTATATCATCAATCTAATTGCTGGGTAGAGCTTGCTGTAAAAACTGCAAAGGGATAATAAATGGCAACACAGGTCCCTATTATTTGTTAGATAATGACAATGCAGCCCAGATTATCTTGCAATACCACCACAAGGCATATATTGACTTCATGATTCCATTTCTTTACAACCTATCCTTTACAACCCATACCCTGAATAAATAGCTGCAGCACATGACCATAAGGAGATCCTCCATAATGCAATATACAAATGAAGAAGAGGCATAAACATAACCTCTGTCCTTTACAGAATAGTGATATAGTAGCTATCCAAAATCAACTTGACCACTAGTGAAACATTACAGGCAAAGTAATCACTGTCCTTTCAGATCATCAATACCAAAGCAAACCGTCATTTCTTGAAAAGGCTGGTGGTCAGACCCAGCCCCCCTCTCCCATACCTAGTGCCTGAACCCACAAATCCTGCCTGTAATGTCTCACACATGTCCCAATCCTCCAATCTCTTCCAATGATGATGCTTTTGCAGTAATTGGGTGCCTTATGAGGGGCACATCAACATACTCTCAGCACTTACAGTGCATGCCAACAAAAATTCCTCAGGTTCTGTCTAAGTTATTCCTACATAACAGGGTGAGCCTTAAAGAGCTGTCCACTTCTCATAGAGTCTTGTCTGCATGCAAAGCACAAAGAGGGGAGATATTTGTGTTATCCCTTTTTTTCTATAAATATGCTGATAATGAGGCTCTAGATGTAAAAACAACAAAGTCGGCTGCTGATTGTTATTTACTATTGAAGTAATGTTAAGTCTAGTATCTGTTAAAGTATCTGTAAAATTATCAATGATACCCTACTCTTTGACAAAAATATAGAAGAGGCCTTCTACCACACTCTAGAGTACTTGTTGCTGTGTAAGAAAAATGGAATTGTCCTCAAAAGAGATAAATTTCAATTCTGCCAGGACATAGTCCAATTTGGAGGCCTCCAAATAACATTGTCATGAGTGACTCCTTCTGACAATTTGCTAAATGCAATCTTCAGCTTCCTAGCCCTGAAAAATATCACTGATGCAAGGTCTTGGTTGTGGCTAGTCAACCAAGTTGCATGGGCATATTTATTAAGCTCTATAATACTGTCATTTCACGACCTCGTAAGAATATACTCACTTTTGGAATGAAAACCTTAAAAAAGTATTCCAGCAATCCAAATAAATCATAGTGGGCTTAGTAAAAAAGGGTGTTACCACTTTTGACATCAACAGATTAATCTATCTAGCCCCAGACTAGACCAAGGGCTTCCTGCTATTGCAGAAGCACTGTACATGCCCCACCAAGAAAGCCCAAGTGTGTTGTCCCAATGGATGGTGCATTGTATTTGCAGGCAGCAGATTCTGTACTGATGCAGAGTGCTGATATGCAGACATTGAGGGCAAAGTAGCTGAAATTACCTGGGCACTAGAAAAATGCTGCATATTCATCATGGGCTGCCCTAATGTAATAATAGCAACAGACTATCAACCACTAATTGGAATATTTGGTGACAGGGACCTTAGTAAAGTACACAACCCATGCCTCTTTAGGCTTAAGGAAAAATGTCTCAGATATTTCTTCACCATCCTATATTGCCCAGGCAAGTGGCACAAGGTGCTGATGCCATTTCCCACAATCCAGTGGCCACAGTACAAACCCTTATTAGCCTATGCCCTACACACCCATCTTCCAAAGACAACCACCTCTCAGACAACTTAGATGACACAATGGATTTAGCCATCATCCAAGCAATAATGAATACTGGTGACATTAATGATGCTATGATACCAGACCATATTTGGGCATTGAATTGAAATAGGCTCTATCAATTTCCTTCTGAACACTCTCTTAGAGATCCTGACATCTGTGACTTCTGGGAGGTACAACACCAACTCAGCACTGAGAGAGGCCTAGTGTTAATGAATGGAAGAATCGTTATACCTAAATCCCTCACAGGAAAAGTACTACACTGCCTGCACTCAGCCCACCAAGGTGAGAACAGCATGAAATTTCTCACTAATGATATGGTTTATTGGCTTGGCACGAACACGTCCATTCGTAACTTTAGAGTGATTTGCTCAATTTGTGCAACCATTGCCCTAAGCCAACCATGGAACTCATTACCATGATTCCATCCTTTGAATGGCTGTTCCAACAAATAGTGGTGGACATATTCACTGTCAGACATGTTGCATACCTTGCCTGTGCAGATAGACTAACTAGCTGGCTCATTTTGTATCACCTAAAACCAGGTCATGCCACCACATCCAAATTCATGTCTATCTGTTGACAGTTGTTCCAAACATATAGCATCCCAGATAAACTCAGTACCGCTGGTGGCCCACCTTTCACCTCCAGCATATTCCTCAGACATGGTGTATAAAGCGCAGACTGTCCTTGGTCATATATCCCCAATCAAATGGCTGGGCTGAGCTCACAGTAGGGTAGGGGAGATGGAGAATTCACTGCTCTGTTGTGCAGAATAACAGCAATAATAACTACACATACTGGCCCAGGGGGCCCGACTAGCATCCAGTTGGTAGACAAAAATAAAACAGGCTGTTACTCAATACAGGCCATTACTAAAACAAGCTGGTATATATATATATATATATGCTAATATGTCTATTCCTGAGCCAGTGACTAATCACCAACCAGGGAATGGACTTGACCACATGCATGCAGGAAATGTTCCAATGTGCCATAAATCTCTCCTTCGTCAGCGTTCAGGAGATCATCATCTCTTATATCTAGCTCAACTTGTTGTCGTGACAAAGTGCTGACTTTTATAGCTACCAAACTCAACTAGTCAACAGTATCATCTCAATCCAACCTATATTTCTACATACATCATATCTATATTGCTCTAATTCATTTCGACCTCCAGAATAATTTTTTCCCAACTAACTCAGAACTATCCTCTAAAAAAACTTCCAATGTTCAGAAACAAATGTAAACTGTCCCATAAATGAAAATGTTTCTTTATTTTGTTATTTTCATCTCTAGTCATTAGTGACATAACAGAAATACCATGAAAATATTAAGAAAATAATCCAATTTATTTAAATATAATTATTGAAACTGATAGAAAACTTAGCCTTTATTCTGTGTTTAATTCTCATTGAATGACACATAAATCAATGACTGGTATGAACATTCAGTATGCCTGGTTATCACTATATGTTGTACCAAGGTCTTGGCCATTTGTATGATGATGAGCTATCAGCTTTCTGCTTTGGCAATGAAATAAGCAGTGTTGAAGTTTTTCACTAACTTTTATTTTATTGCTACCTCCATTCTGTCAAAACTTGACACTAGTGCTTCTCTTTTATAGATAAGCTCTTGCTTGTAGATTATCTTTTGCTGCTTTGTGCACAGTTGTGGCTGCATGCTCTTTGATGCTCTTCACTCTCTCACATTCTATCTAGTTACCCAGTGGAACAGACTGTTTCTCCATTGCTTAAACTGGATAACTACTGCATGTTTTTCAGTACATTAGTTTTGCAGTTATGCCAATCAAGAAATATTATTTTTAATTTATCTGTAATACCAGAGCTTCCTTGTTTCATTGTTTTCATTTGGTCAAAAGGTTCCCTGTTGGAAAGATTTACTGTTTTTTCCTTTTAACTATTTGTTTATATCTCTTATAATTTTATTTAACTCACACTTTTATTCATTGAAATCAGTTAAAACCAAAGAAGATAGTAAAATTTTGCAATTTATTTAAAGATTTGCTGTCACTTATTTTCAAAAGTCTATGGAGGTATCTAAAACTTTTAATTATGATTTTTTTTATTAACATTGATTTGAACATTATTAAAATATAAAATAGTATTTTGATATTTTTGCATATAAATATGATGAAAATTTAGATAATTCTAGATATAATTGGAGATTATTCTAGATATAAACTGAAAAAAAATAAGTGGCTATACTCAGGTTTATGCTCCCCAGGTGATACTAAAAATTGTCAGGAACAGTCAGAACTGTTCTAAGCAACACTCTTTAACCAGTCTAATATAATAAAGGAAGTAGTTTTTGAATTAGAGAGGTAACCAATACATTGGGAAAATTTCAAGCCTAACACCAGTAATAGTAACTAAGTAACAAGAGAGCATGTTACTTTATATAGTAATGGCAAGAGAAAGAGGGTCAGTTGATGTACATAGTGGTAAAAAAAAAGAAAGAAAAGAAAACCCATAAAAACTTTCATCCCAAGACTGTCCTGGGAAAAATATGTGTTCATCCTGAAAACATTTTTACCATCCCTAGGATGAAGAGACAACAGACATTTTGAGACCTAGCCCTATTAGTTTTGATGGCTGTTTTTGGAGTATCTGATATTTAGTTTTCTCTGTAGATATATGAGTCTTCTGTTTAGTAGAGAAATCTGTTGCCACATATTTATTCAAAACATTATATCTTTATGTAGTTTTATCTATGTCAAGAAATTGTTCTTTTGACATTTTTTTAACAATGTGATAATTAGTATAGGGACCTTTGTAGGATTTCTTTCCTCACCTTGATGACCTAAACTATTCCAGAGTATAACTTTAATACTAGATCAGACTTTATTAAATGAAAAAAGGCAAAGAGCATTTCAGTCTATTTTTTTTTATCCATCTTCTTTGATGGACTACTGCAAGAATATTGGTGAGTATTTGATGTGATTAAGAAAAGTATTTTAGTAGTGGATGCATAAAACAGGAATAGTATTTATTAATCATAGAAAGATTAGATATTGTTAGGTATTTTCATAGTGAAAGAGTTTATGAATGAGTTTAGCTAGGGTTTACTGCAAAAGATCTCCATTGAACAAAACTTTTTCACAATCTGATGATTTTGTGCCAAATTCCAATAAGTTTGTTTTTCATTTTATGACTGTGTTTTGTGTATTTATGTAAAGAGCAGTTTAGAATCTGGTCCAGTTGAATTGAAAACATTTACTATATTCTTAATTTGTATTTACTAATGTAAATATATAAATATACATCAGACATTAGTATTTATATTTTACTCATGATGCTTTTAGTTTGTATTCCTTTGAGAAATGTAAAACCTCTTGCTGAGTGTGTTTGTTTTGTTTTTTTTATTCATTCTTTCTGACCAATAATTTCTGTCATATTGGATAACTGAACCTACTTTCATCCTGAATCATTAAAGTAGACATTGTAAGAAAAAGGTATCTGAAGAAAATCATTACAAGAAATAATCAGTAAAATCTCTTGGGGTTGGTTTTATCTGTCTTTAGTGGATGAGCTCATAAGTAGTGCAACATCAGTAATGTAGCATCAGTTAATAATAAATTTTTGTATGACATTATTGATGCACAATCATTTAGATTAACTTAAAATTGGCAAAGTTATATTTGAAAATATATTAGGCATTGGTTGTCATCCTTATTCTTATCTATATCTTGGGTCTTTCATGTCAGTCTGATGGTTATTCTTTCTTTCAATATATACACTGATCAAAAATAAGATTAAAACACCCAGAATGTTTCAGTTTACACAAGATTAAATGTACAATATAGCTGGATAACAGTAAATGATCACATACAAATACATACATCATCATCATCATGTTGTGCTGCTAGCGTGGATTTCCCTGACTCTTTCTCCATTCATCTCTATTGTCCATCACTTCCGATAGGTCTTCTAGAATACATCCTGTGTCTGTACAGAACTATTGTAGATAAGTTCTAGTTGGTTGTCCAACACTTGCACGTCCGTGTTAGAGAATTTGGCAAGTTGTCCAAATCTGCACTCAGTTGTGGAGTAAACTGAGTTGTGATTAGAAACTGAACCTCAGAAGGAGGAGAGCTGTTTATGGTACACTGGAGCCTCTCATTTTGCGCACACGGACAAGTCCATTCCATGGGCTGTAATTGGCTGCTGGTCTATGATTGGAGGTGTTTAGAATTAAAATAGTTTATTTTTACTTGTCTCTGTCGACATTGTTTTTTCCCTTTAACTATTTGTTTATATCTCTTATAATTTTATTTCACTCACACTTTTATCCAGCTTAAATTGCTTTTATTTGGGAGTGTAAATATCCTGTAGTAACTTTAGGTGATAAAACCAATAATGACACTGCTATTCCCTTCCACTTACTGATTGTCATTGGTGGCAAGATCTTTTAAAACAATTAAAAGATGGATTACTCTCCAATGATAAATGTGACCTTATTGCAAAAAAACTATGGTGTCTTTATTTTGGTTTAATCCTAAGATTAGCATGGCCTATGCAAATATGTGAGGTATCACTTTTGAGAATTGAAAAAAATGGAGTGCTTAATCAGTAAGTACGAAATGGTTGGGAGTTCCTAAATCCCTAACAAATGTGGCATTATACAGGTCATCAACAAAACTGAAGCTACCCACAATATGCAGTGGAAACAGCAGAATCTTCCTTCAGAAGTAATCGTCTCTGTGGCAACTGGGAGAGCCAAATTTGGTCTTCACCCACATTGGTGGTGGTCAAAAGAGACCACAGAGAATAAACAAAGAATGGTTTTCGAAGAGATTCATCATTTTGAGGAAAGCAAGCGTCTTGCCATAGTTGTGGCACAACGCAAACAAGGTGCATGGACTAGGTGGGAAAACACCAAGGACAGGACTATTACATGGAGCAACATCAAATAAATGGAGCTTAAACAATCATGTTTTCTCATTAAGGCAGTTTATGACATATTACCTATACCAGTAAATTTAAAACTCTGGAGGTTAAGTACATTCAACCTTTGCAAATCATGTGGAAAAATTGCTAATCTCAAACATGTTCTAACTGGATGTCAGTATTCCCTAAGAAGTTACAAGAAATAAGCACAAACCAACATTGCTTGATGGTTGTATGGACTGGCGCATTATTGCTGATGTAGATTGGCAACTCACTTTTCCAACGGAAATAACATCAACTCGCCAGCGTCCAGATCTCGACATATGGTCAGTTAATTCAAAGAAAGTTATCATTGCTGAATTAATAATAATCCCTTTCAAGGTTAACATCGACTGGGTGCATCAGCGTAAATTGGAAAAGTATGAAGACCTGTGGGAGCAGTGTGTTAAGAATGGCTGGTCAACAGACATATTTCCTCTTGAGATTGGATGTCAAGGTTTTATTTCAAACTCAACCTCTACATTTGAACCAAACTCAGACTTTCACCAGCAAAGAAGAGGGAATATATAAAAAAGATCCTTAACAAGACTGTAACTGCATCTGAGCAGATATGGCATTTGTACAGAGCAAACACCATCCAATAAAGTCTGGTAGTATTGTGAGATACTGCTGCAGCACCCTGGGTTAGTGGTAATGATACTTTGGCCCCAAAACCATACCTGAACCCAGGATCATCATCTGATGAAGACTTTATTGGAAGCAAAACTGCTATTTATGCGGCAGTTTTTGTATATAATTTTTTTTAGTAATTGATGAAGTACAAATGTTAGGATCTAAATGTAGCCTATGATAACAAGAATGTTTTTTCTCACAGGGAAGATTGTTACAGCACATATTCTTAGTCACTAGCAGTATATGTATTCATTTTCTTGTGAGGAAGATATTTATATTAATTAGTTTTTATTTTTATATTTATATATTTATATTTATTTTTATATTTATATATAATTTATCTATCTCTTTATAATATTGTTGCGGTGATGGATAAATAATATTGGTACTGCAAACTTTTTGAAATGAAGGAGTGATGTGATGCAGGCTAGGCAAGGATGATAAAAGATGAGATGGTTAAGTTTGAAATGCTGAGTCTTTATTTGACAAACACAAATGAAGAATTTATGCGTGCCGAGTCCCTGTAGCAGAATAAACTCCATGCTTTTGGTATATACTCCCTGTGATGTCAAAAGTCCATCTTATTGAATATAGTCCATGTAGAGGATCTAGAACAAGTCTTGATGCTCTGGGTAGGTTATAGGTGTAGCTGTGTGGCCAGGTATCTGTAGACAACCAAAGAGTTGGATGTGTCAGGTTACAGAAGCCGAATATTCAATGTTCCAGTGGTTGAGTTGCTGGTTAGCCAGGGGTGTAGTTGATGTTGGCTTTGAAGAGTTGATGATAGTCCAAGCAGTGTCATCTGCTCATAGGCTGGTCCTTTGCTCTGAGTGTCTGCTGCATCTAGCTGGCTATTATGTCACCATCCTTATGGTGTTAATGAGAAAAGATCTACAGAAAATCCTTTAAAAGACTGAAGAGGGGAAGCAAGACTGTAAAAGACTTTTGAGGTTTTAGTCTTTAAAGGGACTGAAAAAAGTGGAAGCTAGAGTAAAGGCTTGACTACTGCTAGCTGGAAAACTGACTGGACCTATGCATCTGCTGCTATGGCTGAGTTGAGCTGTTTAGGTGCTGAGGTAAAGGATCAGCAAAAAGAGCTCTGTAGATTTGGGCAGGATTGCTGCATGGCCATTGATAGCTGGGTAAAGGTGTCTGATTAGGGGTTTAATGACCAGTGAAAGGCATGAATTCCTTTTACCCTTAGGTCACTCGTGGCTGCTTTGGTGACTTTTTGTCATCAGTGACAGTTGGTTTTATATCAGAAAAGGATTGTATATCTGCTGGTCTTGCACATGTCTGAACTTGGACAGGAAGCTTCTCTTTAATTATGTGTAATAATGAAATAAATCATTATTCCATTAAGAGAAGCTTTTTAAGCTTCTCTTAATGGAATACCACCTGCTCTGCTGAACAGTTAGAAACTACTTTTGAGACAGATTGCAGAATTAAATTCGTCTTGAAAATAATCTCTGAGTTGGTGCTGGAATTCCACCTGCTGATAAACTTGATGTAATTTTTGGCTTTACTTCTGCTAGTGGTGAAAAATTCTGTTCACTGACAACATAGATGACTTTGCATTTTTTAAAAAAAGTGTTTCCACTGGGCTATGGTAATATAACCTATTTCTTCATCTACCCCAGTTTTGCTTATTGACTGAAATATGGGCCTAGTCTTGTAGTCCCAGGTAGGTAGCATTTCATAAAACTAATTTTTATTGCAAGAAGACTTTATTTTCCAGGTTTATTATGAATCAATTTTTTTCACCATCTTTGCGTTCTGTAAATCACTCACACATTCTGTAGAATATGAACAATAACACTTGGTGCCGTAACGGTCTCAGCAAGCATCCAGCTTAGCAGGCTGTAACTCAATACAGTCCCTGCAACAATACTGTAACAATACTAAATTATGGCTGATATTTATACAGAAATACCTCCACTTAAAAATGCTGAAATCTTATTTATACTCGGTAAAGAGTCTGGCAGAATTATCTCCCAGATTCAAAATTGCCACCACACAGATGCTAGTTGATCTAGTTACCTTTTTTTGTTATTATTGTTATGGTAGAAGCATTGGTCCTTCAGAGGTCAAACCCCATTGTCCATTGCCTTACATTTGCCTCTAGGACATAAAGCAAAAATGAGCCAGTACAGAGCTATTTCATTTGCCTCAGGATTACGGCCTTGGACTGCGACTTTACATGTCCCTCATATGAGCATGACCTCTTCGACATTTACAGCATAGATCAAATCATCAAGGGAATAGTAAAAGATGCACTTCAAGCTGATATACTGGCCAAGGCTGGAACTTTTAAATCCCTTGAGCAGAATGTCTGCCATGCTAAAGCATTTGAATCAACATTACAAAACCAAAATTCAATGGCCAGCACTTCAGACATAGCCATTGCCCGAATGTCAACATATCACTGACTGAAGAATACTTCACAGGTCAAATAAAGGAAATAGATACATGTGTAGTCCCATTCTTGCTAAAGCTGGATCCCAGACAAGCTAAGGATATCCTCAGTGACCACAGCATAGAATGACAATCTTTCCTGACAGTGGAGTCACCATATGCCTCGGGGGATTTAAGTATCTAGTGAATATGGTGCTTACAATGAACAACCTCATCCCATCAATGAAAATCATTTGAGCTGTAAGAGACTTCAGACTCATATGTCAGGGATGGCTTCCTGTGAAATTCATAGTCCAGGGAAAAACAACTAAACAGGCCCTTTACATATGCAAAAAAATTCAGTGGCTATACTTCAGCAAAGCAGCCTGCATTGACATAGGAATACTGCCCAAAGATTTCCCAAACTCTGCAGCGACAATATCAACCCAAGCAAATATTGCAATGCAATACATGCTCTTGACAGGCATGTATCACGAATAAAATGCCAACTCCAAATCCTACGAGGGTAGGGAGCAACTACCCAGGCACCCCCCAAAAAATCCTTTGCCCCCAACAAAACAGAACATTAATAAGCTGTAGAATTGGCTCTTGGAGCATTTTGCCAAAACAGCATTCAAAGACAATGGTGAATTCAAACCTATATCTGGTCCTGCCGCCCACATCCACCTTAAAGAGGGAGCAGTCCTCAAAGCCAAGCATAAACCAATTCCAATAATTTTTCACTTCAAAGAACCAGTAAGGAAGGCCCTTTGGGAAGATGTGAAAAGGGGTATCATAACCCTAGTACTAGTTGGCATGCCCACTGACTGGTGTAACATGATGGTCATTAGTGCCAAGAAAATTGGTAAACCACAAAGGACCATAGATTACCAGCACTTGAATTCACAGTGCAAATGGGAGACACACCACACAGAGTCACCCGTCCAGTTTGCACTACAAGTGCCACCTAAGCAAAAGAAAACTGTATTAGATGCTGTTGATGGATACCATTTCATGCCCTTAGATAAAGAATCCCAACCGCTGACCATCTTCATTACAGAATGGGGGAGATTCATGTTACCTCAGGATGCCCCAAGGCTACCTTGCATCTGGAGATGCCTACACTTGGAGGTACAGTGAAATAATAAAGGACCTCCTCAACAAAGTGAAGATTGTAGACGACACTCTGCTCTACAACTCCAACATCAAAGGACCATTTTATCACACCTTCGATTTCCTTCTCTATTGTGCAAAAAATGGGATCATGCTTAATAGAAACAAATTCCAATTTTGCCAAGACATAGTACAGTTTGGGGGCCTCCAGGTAACACCCTCTGGGGTGACACCTTCTGAATCCATGCTGGAATCTATATTAAACTTTTCAATCCCAAGGACACTCGCTGATGCTAGATCATGGTTTGGGCTGGTCAACCAAGTTGCCTGGATATACTCTCTGGGTCCAGTCATGCTTCCTTTTTGCATTTTCGTCAAACAAGACTCACACTTCGCATGGGACAAAAACCTTGAGGATGCATTCCAACATTCCAAACAGGTTATAGCTGACTTAGTCCAGAAAGGTATCGCCACATTTGAAAAAGATCAAGCAACCTGGCTTGCCCTAGACTGGAGCAAAGAAGAAATGGGCTTCCTACTCCTGCAGAAACATTATTTATGAACCATTGACAAAGCCCCAGTTTGCTGTCCTGAAGACTGGCACCTAATATTTGTTGGCAGCAGATTCTACATTGATGCCAAATGCAGGTACACACCAATTGAAGGTGAAGCAGTAGCAATTGCATGGGCATTGGAGAAATGTCACATGTTTGTAATGGGTTGCCCTAACCACATAGTGGTCACAGATCATGAACCACTGAAAGGCTTATTCGGCGATAGGGACCTCAGTAAAATCCCAAATCACCAACTATTTAGATTAAAAGAAAAAACCCTCAGGTACAGATTTACTATTCAGCACTGCCTTGGGAAATTGCACAGATCCTTTGATGCCATCTCCCACAACCCAGCTGCCATCTTGCAAACACTCCCAAGTGTATTCCCTGCTGAACCGTCTCAGTCAGACATTACCATATTTACCAACCCCTCCGCTCGGGCAGGATATGACACAAGGTCAATTTTTAAGCGAAGTTTAACAGGTTTGAATTCAGAGTTTTCCTTCTCCTAGACTAGTCAGACATTACATAGTCTGATGACATGAATGACTGGGTCAAATCAACAACCCTATTAACAACATTTGGTGTGAGTGACAATATAGTGCTCACTTTGCCAGACCTTATCTGTGTGGCTGGACACAGACCTTATCTGTGCGACTGGACACAGTGACCCACAATACAAGTTTATAGAAACAATATGAAAGGGATTCCCAAAGACATGTAACCTCACCATGAATACTGGGAAGTGAGGCACCATCTCAGTGTTGATGATGGCTTAGTGCTCTTAGATTAAAGGATCGTCATCTCCATTTCTCAACGTGCAAAGGTCTTACCTAGCTTGTATTTCACTCACCAAAGCGAAATCGACTAAAGGCCCATGCCAATGAATCTGTTTATTGGCCTGGAATGGATGCTTCAATCTGTAACATTAGAGCCCCGATTTAACCAAAAGAGACAATCAACTTTACACCATCTTCTGATTGGCCATTTCAGCAGATTGTCATGAACCTCTTCCATGTTAGAAATCATGGATACTTAGCATGCACTGATAGGTTAACTGACTGGCTGATTTTATACCCCTTAAGCCACAGACAATCTAATGCCTCAAGGCTTATCTTGATTTGCTCAGACATATTTCAAACCTACAGTGCTCCTGAGGAACTAACCAGTGATGGTGAACCACCTTAAACATACCTCCTATTCAAACAGTTTTTGGAGGACTAGGCTGCTGCTTACCCTCAATCAAATAATTGGGCAGAGCTCGCTGTCGAGTAAGCTAAGAAATCCAAGAAGGTGCCATAAAACCAATACACCAGTGCTGCAAACCATTGACACTGGAATAACGTCATTGACACACCCACCACCAAAAATCACTCAGCCACCTACAATGATGCAGGCGAAAACTGTGTGAGCATTGTCCAGATTACTCCCATGCAGCCAGCTAGGTTTAAGGGAACTCATCCCTCCCCAAAGGCCATTAACCACATACGATGGGAGAGGAGGAGATATAGAATAATAACAGTAACACCTACCGCAGTAAGATGTTTTCAGCTGAGAGAAAAGTTTTTGTTGAGTACTATTTTTAACGGATATTAGAGAAAAATATATTTTGAAAAATCTACAAGAGTTTCAAAAAAATACATTCTTTGTTTCATTTTCTTATTTGCTACTGGCAAAGCTTAAGAGTAATATTGAACATGATGTTTGTATTTTTTAACAAGTTTCTTGCTAAATTGTTGGAAAATTATTCTATTAAAAAATCCTCCTGGAATATATACAAGGGTTGGCTGAAAAGTTCATAGCCAAACCAAGATACTCTCATGGAATGTGACCAAATGTGGTTTATTTTTCAACATAGTTCCCCTTGCAGTCCATACACAATTTCCATTGATGGTGCAGTGCTTGGATCCCATGCAGAAGTCACTGCTCTAATTTGGAGAATAAACAACCATAATAAGAATACTTATCAGCTCAGTGGTCCCAACTAGCATCCTGCTGGCAGACAAAAATAAAACAGACTGTTACTCTATAAAGACCCTATGCTATTACTGAAACAAGCTGGTATATATATATATATATATATATATGCCAATATGTCCATTCCTGGGCCAGCAACTAATCACTGTCCAGGAAATGGACTTAACAACATGCACGTAATAGAATGCCCCAATGACCATAAAATCTCTCCTTCCTCAGATTTCTGGAGAGCTCACTTCAACTTGTTATGCAACTGAGAGCTGACTCTTATCTACCAAACTTAACAATTTCAACACAAGTAAAATCTGACACAAGAAAACTTCAAAATTCTATTGGTTAAAAATGTCATCAATAGCAGATACAATGTTATCATATGGATTTTTCAGCTCACCCTCATAGTTTCTTGGTTTCCTGTGTGTGTTATCTAAAGGCTGAGTGAAGTAAATTATTTCTTACTTTGTTAGTTTCATGGCCATGATTATTGTCATTATAAGAATAGTTATTGTATTTCCTTCTAAGTTTAGATATACAGGGTTGAAGAAGATGGTTTGGTAGTGTTTTGTTGTTGTATTATTGGGAAATTCTGACATTGGTAACTAACTCCTTTTTTTTTTATTCCCATTTATTAGTTATCTTCTTTTTGTTCACTGAAGCTGCAATGAAATAAAGGTTGGAAAGGAAAAAAGCAGGGATAACTTTTGAACTCAATTTTTATTTTTGGGATTTACGACTATTTTGTGGTGATGAATGTTTTCCTGAACCAGGAAAATAACTGTGCTTCCCAGTCAAAATGTTAGAGGAATATCATAGATCATTTTGGCAAATTGTGAATTTGAGAGTCCACCATGTGTGTTTGTGTTCAGTCGGTATGTTAAATTGAGGCTGCTACAAGCAGGAGACACAATGCACTGCTAAGGCTTCTGGCCTTAGCAAACATGTATGCTCCAACTAGCTGTCAAGAGAAAAATGTGCATTTGTCTCAGTAGAAGTGGTAAAGGCTTCTGTTGTTGAGTTTCTTTTTGGCGACACGAAGCCCATATTTTCAGGCATGTACAGGTTACACTTCCTGTTAGAGGCCTTCTGGGAAATTATTATTTTTGTATTTATTGATTTTATTCCATGATTTTTTTCATGCTTTTGTATTTCTTATCTAATCCCCTCAAATATCCTTTGCCATCATCATCATCATCATCAAGTCATGCAGTTAGCTTGGAATTCCTTGATAAAGAGTCATGGAAATCTTTTAGTGGTGTTTTTTTTCCTCATCAATAGACACTACTTTCAGGGATAAGTTTGGTTGATTATTATTTATGCTCCTATCACAGATGTGACCTGGTATTCTTTTAAGGAAGAAAATACTCCAGTGGGTCAGAAAAAAGTTTATATTTACATCTTTAAACTTTTTTTAACTTTGTATAAGTCAAACTGTGCTTTTATCTTTAAAAGTTTCTACCCAATTTGACACTTTTTTATGTTTTTTTTAATTGTATGCTTCAAGTAATTAATAATAAAAGAAATAGTTAAATAAGTATATGGACATTCCTATTTTTCATGATTTCTTTTTTGTCAGCTGTCATATTTTGGGGGTCGCTCATTTTTCTGGGTGGATGGGGGTAATTTCTACCCAATTTCAGACTTTTTTATTATTCTCTTCTGTTAAAGCAAGCTATGTAGAAAAGAATAAAAGTCTCGCTAAAATATGTCATTGGCCATTTAAGTTAAAATAAACAAGCTTTTTAGATTATCCAAATATAATCTCATCAAATGCTTTGTATCACTTTCAAATTCTAAAATTAGTTTATAAAAAAGATTTGTGTATAAATGTGAAATTGAAGTAAAATATTCTACTCTTCTTTTCATTATGATCTAAATAACAAAAATAAGATACTAATAGCATTCACCTGCTACTGATTTAGATGATATTTTTAATGTCAAAATGCAAATGAGTAGATTACTTTTACAATATATTCTATTCTACTGTTGCTAAAATTCTAATTTCTAATAATATCAAACTTAATAAAATGAGTGGAGGAGCAAGTGTTTAGAGCAAGATATTTTTCTTCCAGACTAAACTTGGGTATTTAAACAAAATTCTACATACCTATGAGTGCTTTTAATCTTTGCTCAATTTTATTTGAACAGATGTTCACAATTCTACTACTGATTTTAAAAAGATAGAAATAATATTTTAGCTTTTGGTCTTTGTGTAATTATCTTAGTTTAGTAAATAATTATGATTTTACACATACACACACATACACTATATATATATATATATATATATATTGAATTTGAAATAGTGATAAAAACAACAAAAATTGGAATGCTAGTGGAAATAATTCATGGAATAATCATCAAACCTTCTTATAACATTTGCAACACATTAACTTACTATTAAGGATTGAGAAGTTAAGCATATTTTACACAAGGATACCGATGTGATAGAACTAATTATAATCTGACAATATACCTTTCATAACTTCTGCAGAAGTCACTGCTCTAATGTGCAGAATAAACAACAATAATAACAACGCTTACCGGCTTACCGGCTCAGCAGCCTCAACTAGTATCCAGCTAGCTGACAAAAATAAAACAGACTGTATAACTCAATACTGAGCCTGTGACATGACTGCAGCAAGCTGGTATATATATACACTAATATATCTATTCACTGGGCCAGCAACCAATCATTGTCCAGAGAATGGACTAAATCACATGCGTGTCATGGAATGCCCCAATATCCATGAAATCTCTCCCTCCTCGGTTCTGCATCTCATTTCAACTGGTAACTCAACCGATTACGCAATTGAATGCTGACTCATAGCCACCAAGCTTTATGTTTCAACACAGGCAAAATCTGACACAAGAGAATCTCGACAACTTTGGTTTTAGAAAAATATATTAAAAGTAAAAATTACTGAATTTAAAATATTTTAATATAACATGTTTAAATACAATGTCTAAAATTAATACTCAGTGCTTATATTCAAAATTTGTGCCTGTTTCCACATGGAAATATAGTACTTTTAGATTGTTACTACCTGATTTTTTTGACAAGTTTATTTTGAAAACATAAAGTAAAGATTTCATATAATGTACTCAAATACTTTATGTTTGATTAAAATCTTGTGCAGTTAGAAACTTAAACTAAATGACAAGCTATTAACATATCAGAAAAAGTAAAAAGAAATTTTTTAAATGTGTATATAAAAGAAAAAGAGATACTTGGAAGTTCTTTTAATCAAAACAATGGGTGAATTTTTCTGTTTACTGTCAGTTATTTCCAAATAGAACCATCAATTTTTTGAGATCGTTACTTATAAATGGAATTGAAATATACAAAACAAAACATGTCATTAACCCAGTTTATTCCATTATCACATTTGGTCATATCACTGAAAATTCAAAAGTTTGAATAAATTCAGTTCATATTTTCTAAAAGGTGGTTGATTTTATATATATTTAATAAAATATATATAATCATAATATATAATTAATATTGGTTATGACTTCATCTAATGTAATCAATTGAATTGGGGTTTTTTCCATTATTGATGAACTTCTGTGTTGAAAATATTAATTTTCCTCATATTTTACTAATTGTTTCAATAAAGGACTCTTGCTCTCATTCAAAATCTGTCTTATCTCATTATAGTGAATTTATATCAATGAGTATCATTGAACAGTCACTAGGAAAAGTATTCAGTAGTTGGTTATCCCATACTATAAAACTAGGCTTTACTGTAAATAATTTTCTTTTTTTTAAATTATTGTTTTTCACAATTTCTGATAACAACTTTAGAATTATTTCAGACTAGGTTTGGGTTAATTCCAATGCTGTTATTGTGATTGTTTGCTGCTTTAAAATTAGTAATCAATGTCACCCACCCAGAGGAATCTTCCTGTGTTCAGCTTTAACCTGCTTTTCTGCTGCATTTCTTGTATTATGCTGATGGATGCTTGGACAGACATAGATGTCATTTTGCTTTAATTTTCTTTGTCCTTCTGCCTTGTTTATAAAGCATGAATCACAGTGATTTGCAGCATGGATGACATCACTGTATGACTAAAGCCTGAGCAATGTCCATGTTTCCAGCTTCTCATTATTGTGGAGATAATTCTTTGAACAAGAATTCACAAGTCAAAGTGATCAGCACATTTCATTGCTTCTATACAACTAAGCCAAAATGAATTCATTTTAATTTTTTCCTAACTGAATGTATCTGCCCTTATTGAATTATCTCTCTCAATTTCACACTCATTTTAAATTCTTATCATACTTCATGTAGCAGCAGATATTGTAATTGAAACTTTAGGCAGATTTGCTTTAATATTCAGTCCCTTTACCTGCTTCTTATAATGTAATGAAATAAAACAAACATCTTTTTATTTTTTTGCTGTGTTTTATATTTCAAATTTTAAATTCAGGCATTTTCAATAAAAATTAAATATTCTAAAATAAAATTTAATTTAAATTGATATATTTATTTAAAATCAATAAGTACAATGTAAGTAGTTTGAAATTTGATAAAATTACTTGGCTAGTAATACCTAAATAAAAGTTTTATCATTAATAATTACATAAAAAATAATTTTAATAGCAGTAGTAATAACTACACTAATAATTACCATGATACCATACCATTAACAACAACATTTAAGATGATCATAATAAAATAAAAGTATACCAATAATATTGATATTGAAATTATGATAGCTGGTATTTTTGAGTTGATTGATATTTGAATACAGAATATAACATTTTTTGCAGCCTCAGATCAGTGTCAAATTACTTCATATTCATGGATTTTATATTATAGTTATTTACAAATGATGATGACAATGATGATGATGATTTTTATTTTACTCCTTTAAGAGTTTTTCACACCAATGTTCGCTGATGGTTTTTTCTTTGGAGTTTGAGTGATAGCAAGTCCCCTAAAGTCTCTAGGGCTCTTTTCAGTTATTATTATTATTTTATTATTATGTCATCACTGGTATGCCATTATGACTGATGACAGATCAAGAGAAATAACTCTATAATTATCACTTAATAAACTATTTGATAATAAATTCTTAAATCTATTTTATGTTTTAATGATTTATCATCTTTTTACTTTTAAAAAAAATATGTACATATAGTTCTAATTATTTTTTATTGTTTCATAGAATATAATGGAAAATTTGCTTCTTCTAGGAAAGAAGAACAATTTATTTAAAAATTGTTTCATGTGGTCTTTGAATAGAAAAAAAAATTAGTTCTGAATGATTAGTGAAAATTACTGTAGACATAGTGAGAATTATCAGTGTATTATTAATGTTTTCATCACAAATAAACATTCTGTTAATTATTTCAGCTTTCATATTTACTTTATATGAGAGGGATATCCTATAAATAAGGTACAGACATTTACTAATCTAACATGTTTATTACTATACAAATAAAGCGTTGTCCATGTTACAATTATCACTATGCTACTTTTCTACATAGTCAACCTTAAGATTGATTCACCTGTCTTATCAGTGCATAAATATCCTCTTTGGAGGATATGGTTTTGAGTCACTTTTCTTCAGTCAATTGCTTCAGAATATATGATAATATCCCAACTTCTTGTGGAGGACTTCATGTGCCACTAACTTCAAAAGATCCCAGGGTGTTTCAGGAGAAGTGTCTTCTGGGCAGTTATTGCTTTCAAACCTGGACTGTAGGTCTGCCTGAAAGTCAGCTTTCATCTCAGCCGACTGAAGATTGAACTTTCTCTTGAGGGAGACCTCCCTTTCCTGGATCAGATCCGAAGTGCACCACTTTGGTGCGAATGACATCCTTGAGGCTATGCTTGTGTACAAGGACGTAGTCAACTAGGTGCCAATGTTTGGACCAAGGATGCATCCAGGTTGTTTTAAGTCTGTCCTCTCGCTGGAAGATGGTGCCGGTGCAGCCACTGTCACTGCTGTGCCTTCCAAGTATTCCTCTCCAGGAATCTGCATCTTGGCCCACTCTAGCCATGAAATCACCAAGGACCATCACCCTGTCATCTGCAGAAGTGCCTTGGAAACAGCTGTGGAGCCCCAAGTGATCTTCACGATGCAATCATTATCACCTTGTATAAAAACAAGGGAGAAAAGTCAGATTGCTCCAACTATTGAGGGATCACTCTGCTCTCCATTGTAGGAAAAATCCTTACTCTACTCCTTAACAAATTGGTACCCACCATCGCTGAAGATCATCTACTAGAAACCCAGTGTGGGTTCAGAGCTAACAGGAGCACCACAGACATGGTGTTCATCCTCAGACAGCTCCAAGAGAAATGCAGGGAGCAGAACAAAGGACTATATGTAGCATTTATGGACCTGACCAAAGCGTTTGACACAGTGAGCAGAAAGGGACTATTGATGATCATTGAGTGCTTTGGCTGCATGCCAAAGCTCTTCAGCATGGTTATCCAACTGCACAAAGACCAGCACGACCAAGTTAGGTTGAACAGCGACCTCTCTGGATCCTTCCCCATCGTCAACGGCATGAAACAGAGTTGTGTTCTGGCACTGACTCTGTTCAGCTACTTTTTCAGCATGATGCTTAAACAGGTCATAGAAGACCTTGATGATAATGGTGCTGTCTACATTCTCTACTGTCTTGAGGACAGTCTGATTAACCTCAGGAGACTGCATGCCCACACAAAAACATGTGAGCAGCTGTTTCGTGACCTCTTCACTGACGACACTGCCCTTGTTGCCCACACCGAAAGAGCCCTGCAGCATCTAACTTCCTGCTTTGCAGAGGCTGCCCGGCTCTTCAGACTTGAGGTCAGTTTGAAGAAGACTGAGGTCCTTCACCAATCTGCACCCCTAGAAGAGTACCGTCCTTCCCACATCACCATCAGTGGAACTGAACTGAAAGCAGTTAATCAGTTCACTTATCTGGGGTGTATCATCACATCAAACACCAAGATTGACAGGGAAGTTGACAACAGACTGGCCAAGGCAAACAGCGCTTTCGACAGACTCTAAAAAAGAGTATGGAACAACAAGCTTCTAAAGAAGGGCACTAAGATCAGCATTTATCAAGCCGTCATACTCACCACCCTGCTGTACAGCTCAGAGTCATGGGTAACCTACCATCACCATCTATGACTCCTTGAGTGCTTCCATCAGCGCTGTCTCCCTACCATCCTCTACATTCACTGGAGTAACTGTGTCTCTAATGTTGAGGTCCTTGATCAGGCAGAAATCACCAGCATAGAGGCCATATTGCTGAAGTCACAGAGGTGATGAGTGGGGCATGTCTCCAGAATGGGGAGCCATCACCCGCCCAAGATATCCCTATATGAACTCTCCACTGGCTACTGTGACAGAAGGGCACACCAAAGAAATGTTTTAAAGACTCCTTCAAGAAAACCTGCCACATAGACCACCACCAGTAGTTGACACTTGCTGCTGACCTTCAAGCCTGGTGCCGCACCATCCATCAGGTTGTCTCCACCTTTGAGGACTCCTGCAGAGCCAACCTCAGGGAGAAACGCTGTAGGAGGAAGATCCAGGTAGCCTCAGCAGCCATACCAGACCAGACCTTTAACTGCAGTTGCTGCGGCCGGACCTGCCTGTCCCACATCAGCCTAATCAGCCATCAGCATGCTCGCCGTCGATGTGGACAGCCTCCTTCATAAACATTTGTTCACGGTCTAGCCAGGAAGAAGGAAGAAAAAAATTAGAGTGCCACTTTTAGAACTCAGGTATTTTCTTCCAGATATAGTAGACATTGATAGGGCAGGGTTGGCCAGGATGTTAGCTTTACTTTTCCAGTTAATTTTTCCAGATTGGCCTGTCCTTATCCTGGAACACTTAGTGTACTTTCTGGTTGAGAGGATATGGGGCCCCTTCCACATCATGCTTGGCTTTGACCTCTTGGCAGATCCCCCTTTTGATTTTTGACACACTTTTTCCATGTGCCTGATTTTCCCACAATTAAAACATGCCATCTTGGCCACCATACAGTCCTTATGGTTCATTGATTGATTGGGATGTGAATTCTTCCCTCACCCTTTGCAGGGTTTGGTGTATTGTGGGGTTGGTGAGGTCCTAACTTGCTGGGACTGCTGCTTATGGTCCAACCTCTGCATGTTGGCCATTGTGGTGTGGTGCATGGTGTTACTTAAATGGGGGTGTTGACTGGCCAGTCATTTCCAGGCTGACTAGCTTGTCAAACTTCTGTTGCAGCATCGTGAGGGTTGCAGTTTCTGCTAATATTTTGCTTTGGTGTTCCATGTTGACAAGTCTTTGCCACTATTTGTCCATCCACCATCTCACTGGAGTTGTCTATCTGCCAACCACAGTCTGGTTCATTGGGACAAGTGGTGGTGAATTCACAAAATTTTGCTAGGGTCCATAGCCTAGCCAAGAAATGTGTTATCAACCTCCCCTCTTTCTGTCTTATTGAGTGAAAATTCTGTCGATGGACCTCTTTGAGGAGTTCCATGACCACGACAAGCCTTATGTGCTGTAATAATTCTGTAGCAGAGTTCAGTATCTCAGCTTCCAGCCAGTCAAACAGTAGCTTGTTTAGGTATATGCTGTTTTAAGTTCATTCTGGATTACAGCCGGGTCACTTAACAGGCACATGTCCTTGTATCAGCTTGTGTCCATGAATAGGGTCCAATCATCATCAGAGAATCAAGTGCTATTGTGGGCCTTTCTGCTTGGCCGCTTGTAAATCACTTCTTTCCATAGTTTGATGTTCTCCTTTTGTAGCTCTGTTAGTTGCTGTATCAATTGTAAGTACGAAGAAGCTTCCATAGTTGTTACTGGCTGTGTGGGATCTTCCATAGTTTTGGAACCTATCAGCGACACCATATGGTTGGCAGTGTTGGTTGTAGTCATATTCAGACTGGAGTGTTGGTAGTATGTATGCGATGGTATCTACTAATCTGGTGGTTTGCTCTGTTCTGCTGTTGACTGCTACTTATATTTCTTCCATATGTGTGCTGTATGGTCATATTTACATAGCGCGCGTGTGTGTGTGTGTGTGTGTGTGTGTGTGTGTGTGTGTGTGTGTGTGTGTGTGCGCGCGTGCATGTGTGTGTGTGTGCGCAAATATGCATATCTGTAAGCTGGCAGTGTCACTTCATTAAAGTGTTCCTGAATAATATTCTTCCAGCCATCACACACACATGAATAGAAAGCACATTGTTTAATGAATAACTATCGAATCTATTTATGTCTCCCCAGTCAATGATTCTGTGCATCTTATCATCATCAATAATTATTCATTCTATTATAATTACTTTTACATAAGAAATGGACTCATATATACACTGTAAACATGCAGTTTTACGTTCTATTATTAAATCCTTTTGATCAGAGAATTGAATTTTTAAAATTGTAAAATAGAAACAATAGAGACATAGATAATTGAGTCTTATACCTTGTGAAGTTATTCTTTTGTAATGTATCAAATTACATATACATATTTTTTGTAAATTTTAAATGCACTAATAATCTTTTGAGGTCATTGAGAATGAGCAAGTTAAGAATGATTTTTAAAAAACAAAAGAAAAAAAATGTTCAAAAATGACCAAATTAGAAAAAATAGCCAAAATAGTCCAAACACCTAACCTTTAATGCCCCTCCCTATATATAAGATTATCTACTTTAAATCACTACTCCCCACTTCCAATACAGGTACTTGGCCTGAATATAGCATCCTACCTTCTCCTCTCTTCTATGGGGAAAATTTTAAATTTTAGTATTCTCTGATAGGCAAAAAAGGCCTTTTCAACAAAAGAAATTTGCTCAGCATCAGCAACTCTAAAAGTATAGTAACAATGGAAATTGTTTGTGAAAATAAAAATGTAATGAATTCAGATGTTAAAATTTAATTGAAAAATAAATTTTTCCAAATTTTAATCTGATTTTTGCCCTAATTTATTGGTTTTCAGGACATCAAGAAAATATTAAGGATTAATTTTGAATTAAATAATACTCTGAACAAACCTCTAATTGAAGAATTGGGCATGTATTAATTTTAACACAAATTTAATATGGAAATATTCTGTGAGTATTACTTCCCATAAAAATCTTCAATAATGGTCACTAAACTATTTTAAAAAGCAAGAAGAAAAGTTCTGTAACAATAAAAATTCTATATTTCAACAATTTCAATTGCATATGAAGTCAAATTAATTAACTTATTAAAACATAACCAAAAATAGATCACAAAGTTTTATTTTGAAGTAAATTTTGACGGGTAAATAATATTTCATTATGAAAATCAACTGACTTAAGAAAGTCTGCTTACTCAAAACTCTTTATTCCAAGTCAACTGTTTACAACAACATTCAAATAAGTACTTACAGAAAAGAGATGAGAGTGGAAAAAAAAGAATGAATGAAATTCACCATTTCAAACTATATTTTTCTCCCCTTCCCTCCCCTCTTCTCTGTGTTCTTGCTATTTTCTAGATTGCTTAAATGTTTTAATACAGCATTTTTGAAAAAATGGCCACTGCCAGCAGTTTCAATTTTTTCCAGTACAATAGACTCATAGAATAAAAATACAAGCTCAGCTTAATTGGAAAATTAGAATTTCTATTAGGAATTAGCTGTTAAACAGCTTGTGAGAACAATTGCTAACACCCTGTGAACTCATTTACCTGAATATAGAATTAATTAATCTAAACATTATAGCAGGAAAACAAAGAGTGGACATATTGCATAATGTATTAGGTTGTTATGGTGCCATGCCAAATAATTTACCAACATGGCATCTCTTGGGGTAGTGGAGATTATTTAGCAGTGCCGATTTCCTTTCTAAGTAATATGCAACAGGCTGTACTAGGTTACATAACAATGAATGATATATGACTTGACCTATAACAACAAATAGTAGGATTTTAAAAAAAAGAATATATATATATATATATATATATATATATATATATATATATATATATATATATATATTTGACATAAATATCAACTCAAAAACAATCAATTTTAATCAATTCTCCAAGTTGAAATGCACTTTGGTTCTTATATAGTATATTTATGAAGATGATTATCATAAATGGGTTATTTCATTGTCAGTTTATGCTTGGCCTGCTTTTATTTAGTGGTTGATTTTTAGTCACCAATATTCTTTATCTCTAATCATTTAGTTGTCTAACATTTCTAATCCAGCATTTATGAGATTTGGTAAAGCATGACCCACATTAATTTGAACTACAACCCCCTCCAAATCTAGTTGTCACTTAAAATCTACCAAAAAGAAAAAAAAAGCATTTAAGAAAAAATGTTTTACTTCAAATCAGGGCTGCTTTTATTCTAGATGTTTCATTTGCAAAATTTACTGACCATGTCCTAGTCATCTATATTCAATAAAGCTTAAGATAAGTAGCTTAACAAATTCATAAAAGCTAATCATGCTTTATCTTATAAATACTGAAGCAAACTAATTACTCAAGCTTTTGGTCTATGTCTTATAGCTTGTCACATATTTTATTGTAAACACATTGCTCTTAATTCTAAACTAACACTACTTTGTATTATAGATAGTTGGTGTACATTTTTTATCTAGAAAATCCAATATTTAAACATGACAAAGTTTTGATTTTTTTCCCCCACTTAATTTATCTCATATATATATGTTTTATTTTTCTATATTTTATCTATGTTTTATTTATCATCTTCAAAGATTTGTGATGAGGGAGTTACTATTATGTAGTGATTAACATGTTGGACTGCTACATCATAGTAAGTAAAGTTGGCGACCTTAGTTGAGGGTTACCCGAAGGCTCCCTTTACAATAGCTACCACGCTGAGGTGTAGGGGAGGGTGATACTCCATCCCCTGAATTGCTCCACCTTACCCTTGCTCCTTACCTTATAATGCTGAGTGTTAAGCAAGGTGGCATCAAGTACCATTTTTTGAGTCTTTGGTTTGACTCAATCTGGTATTGAACCCTGGTCTCCCGGACCAGTAGATAACACTCTACTCAGTAGGCCAATGGCAAGTTCAAACTCCAGTGACATTATTACATTCACTTTCAGACTAATACTCTTTGGGATCCCCTCACTACTGTTCTTTGACAAGAATGGCGTTGGCATTGTATAACCAACAAAGGTTGATATACCATTAAAAAGAATGGTGTATCTGTGTGTTTATATACAGCTTTTTTATTTTGCTTTTCTTTGTGTGTGAATGTGAGAGAGAGAGAGAGAGACAGACAGACAGACAGACAGACAGAAAGAAGAAACAATTTGTTTGTAAAGATATTAACTAAACTTAAACTCTCCCAAAGTACTTCTATGATTTAATTTGTCTACCTGATTTGATAGCATAAAAATCACCTATCCTACATTTCAACCTAAAATATTAAGAAATTACAACAATTTTTAAAAAATTAGGATACTTTTTGTGATAGGGATGATACTTCAGTAAATAATAAATATTAGTATTATAGAGATAGGCTTGGTACAAATACAAGTAGTTTATAGTGTTTGTAAACATTTGGTCACCAGATACTTCAGCTTTATATATAAGATTAGGAGGATATTTTTAGCTGTTCATTGGGGGAAAGAGGGTCTTACATGCTATTGAATATGGTATTTGTGATTATTATTGAATGCTAAAACTAACCATAGAAAATAAACCTCTTGTTAAATAAGTATAGTAATATCTCTTGAAATAAAACATAGCATACATACAATACTCACTGATCTAAGATTTTAAAAGTAAATATAATTAATGTAAGAGGTAAAAATTATGTTCAAAATACATATGAGTATACATTTGTACCTTAAGCAGACTCAACAATGAAAATGATAAAATCATATATCATTAAATAAGAATATTACTGTATTATTTTTACTGATTGTATGTATAAACGTTTAGTTGTTTTACTGAACATGCGATGAATAATTCATCAGAGTAAATTAAATTATATTCTCATTCACTTATAATTATTCAAAAGTTAATAGATTAATATATATGTCTATTTAAACATTTGAGTTTATATATAATAATTCTATTAGATACTGAATCTAAAATCCCTGAAAATTACTTTTACAATTTACTGTGCATTCTACCTTGTTATAGCTCTTAATTTCCCCTCTTAATCCTGAGCTTGTTCAACTTTTACTTGATCAAGATTAGTAAAACAGAAATGTCTCCTCCCTTATTTCATTCAAGGTTGCCTATTACAATCAACATTAAAAGGTAAAACAATATGATTATTTTTTTCAGCTTTATTGTTGTTGTCGCCTTAGTTCTGTCAGTGAGCCAAATATGAGCAGAGAAAAAGGATTATTTTGTTGGTGATACTTCACAACAGATGGCACTTGTCAACTAATATGATTTATTTCTATCTCTAAATAACTATTTAAAAAAGTCTCATTAGATGAAAGAGTTTAATAGCTTTGTAAATTGTGGATTAGTTACTCTGTTAATCTTGCTAGGTCCTTCTGGGAAAAAATTAAAAGACTGGTTACAAACATTTCAACCTTAAGCAATTTTTTGATACATTCTCATGACTATCTTAATTTTCTATTTTTGCCTAAGATTAATCCAGTCAAAAGGAGATTCTGTTGTCAAGTTTACATTGTACAAACAGCTTTACAAAGAGACCCCATAGTTAAAAACACTTATGCTAGTCATATTTCAAATTGTTTGATTTAATGATTTATATAAAAGAGATATATTTTATGATTTTTTTCATTGTATCATCAAAAACTTTGGATTTGGCTCAATAGTTAAGATGAGAACTGAAGAATGGAAGGCTTAGGTTCTAATCCAAAATTCAAGACAAGAACAATAACACTTTCAAACTAATAAAAGTCTATTGAAGTATGAATTTAGGTAATTTCTGAGATAAAGATTATCATTCTCTGATTTATTCAAATTTATGTCCTCATTTTGGTTATTATAGTCATTGTATTTCAAGTGCTTACTCTATTCAGTAACCAAGATATTTATTTAATCTACATATGTAGACTGTTCTCAATCTACAGTTTTTACTATGGGATATCATGCATTAATTTCTCTCTGTTAATTTTACCTTGTCAAACCACTTCTGCTCATTAATTGAACCAGAGTATATAGATTTTATTGCTTCACCTACCAGGTAAACTGTATACATTGATTTCTATTAACAGAAGTACAAGAGTAAATGACAAGAATTAGAAAACTGCTATGGTCTATCTTACATTCAAAGCATATTGGAAAGGATTTTCAAGATCTATAGTTCATACAGTATCAGAATTGTATTCAAAAGTAGTTCCACCTTTTGGAGATATCTACCCAGAGCCAACCCTCTATCAAATGAGAACACATCCAAAAATAGTATATCTAACATTCTATATAGTTATGACAGGATATATAAAGACAAGACAAGCTATCCTCTTAAAATATTCCATCAAGTGGTTCTGAAATCAAGAATGGCTGATCATGTATGAGGTTCACAAACTCCCATGGAACAAAATCAGAATAATGTAGAAACCAGTATTGGAGAATAAGGAGATTGAAAGAATCAATGCACATACTAGGCTCTGATAACTTCAGTTGAGTATAGAATTGAACCGGAAAGAACAAACACTAGGTTTAAAGTTTTAAAATTCCACCAGGCAATTGTCCTATGGGATATATGTGTTGGTTTTGTGAGTTCAGTCATTGGATCAGGCAGTGAAATTCATATATACTGTTTCAGCAGTAGTTGCAATAAAAGGGCAGGTAAAAAGAATGAATTAATGAGATGATATCCCTTGACATGGTCAGTGGAATATGAACAATATTTTAGAAAACAAATTGAAGAAGTTGGCTCCACTTATTTTTTTATTGGCTTAATTTAGTGAATAAAACAAAAGCTCAAATACCAGAATTGACTATTATAAAGTATGTGATATTGTGAATGAATGAAGTAAATTTTTTGATTTCTTAAAAAAAGAAGACAATTCTTTTAATAAAAAGAAAGAAAAAATTTGCATTCACCATATTTTAAATTGTATCAAATAAAGCTACAATTATGTTTTTACAAAAATTGAGTGAAAAAAAAAACCTTTTAAGTATTTGTAAGACATTAAGAGAATAGCAAATGTCAAACATTAATTATAATTAACATTTTTTATAATGTTAATCAAAGTCCTCATTCCATTATCATAAAATTAAGCCATCAGTCTAGACTAATCATTTTTGGCATTTCAGATTATTAAAGAAAACAATTAAATAAAAGTCATGAAGGATTTCAATATTTCCTTTTTTAATTTAGTGTCTCTTCCCTCATTTCTGATGGTATTTTTTTAATATGTGTCTCAAAAATAATCTTGTCCCTATTATGTAAGAACTAGAGGCAAATGATTCAATTTATTCAACATATAAAGTTTAATTATCTTCCCTCATTTTTAATAAGACAATAAAAATGTGTTTCCTTGATATCACTACTGTTTGTCTATTTACTGATGACCAGTGATAAGAAACAAGACATGTGCACATATTTTGCTGTGTAACATATTATTATAGAGTGTTAACCTTTTGACTTGGTTCAGTAACCAACTTATATATGGATCAGTTTAAGTAAAAACTTACTTCAATTGGATGTTCTTATCTAGACTTTTCTTTTTTCCGTGTGAAATAATCTCAATATGTAATTTGATTCTTTTTTTCAACTGAACAATTTATTCAATCAGTCTCTTGAATAATTTGACTTTATCTAGAGATGTACCTCAGTTATTCTGTTTGTATATATGTATTTGTACATTATATTTAGAATGGAAGAATAGACTAAACTAAACAGATTCATTGTTGTTCTGAAAACCTTCAACACTACTAAGTACAGTTGCTACAGTGTTTTAGTGAGTTAACTCTGATAATATTCACATAACTATCAAAAATATAAAACTGACAGGAAAATGACAAATGATTAAAAAAGAAATGGACAATTATTTCTAAAATGCAAAAACTATTGTTGCCTATTTACTTTAGAACTACAAAAAAGACTTTAACCTAAGCTTTAAGCTTTAATCACTGCAACTCCATGATAATTCATAGATCACAGCTTGTATGCTTATCACTAAATACCCTAGAAAATAAAAAAAACAGACACAGGTACTAATTAGAAACCTACCAGGTAATATTGACAGCTAAAGAGAAGAAAACCTCAAACTTTAGTACCTCTGTTCTTTAGGGCTTCCCTAATATGCACACCCAAAATGGAGTATCTCCTCTCCTTCTCCTAGACCAGACCTCTTGGTAAATAAATAGAAAGACAAGAGTAGTATTTGGCTAAATTCCCAGCATAAACTAGTTTCTATTTTAGAATCACTCTTAGGTAAGGGCATGAAGGCTATGCCTTTACCTAAGAGTGGTTAATTGAGAGCTGGATCAGTGGTAAAACAGTTAAGGGATGGACATGTTAAACCATGCTAATTCAACAACCATTACCTATAAATGACTGCTGTGCATCCCAAAGATGCCAACACATACATGGACTGGAACAAAAAAACTTGATATCCAATTCTGGAAGAGACTACTTGATATTCCCAGTTAATGCCTTGAAAGTCACTATTGAAATTTTCTTATTTTTTCCTTTCCACTAACCAGTTAACCAAAATTCAAATCACAAGGACAATAGTAATGATCTTAACTTTCATGTTACCAATGTCTAGTCAAAGAAAACTCATACTTTGATTCTAGGTTTGTCATTACATATCAAGCTGCTCTAGCTGCTAATCAATATCAACATCCTTTGCTAAGCACAATGGATGCTTAGTTTCTCTAATAAAATAATTGAGTTGGCAAGTAAGATAAGTAATGTCTGATTATGTCTCTGAAATTATTCTATGACAGGTTTTTATACAACAAATAAGCACACATTCTAAGGAAGCTGGATATAAATGACTCACTAAGTTTCCACTTGTTAGTATCAAAGGAAAGTAGATTTTACATGAATTGGAAATTAATCATCTGTTTGATATTGGGCTTTTATCTTTTTAGATAGAAGCTTTTACCAGTCTCTATACTGTCCAGGCATCCTTCTTTAATTAATTCATGGCTCTAACAGCTTTTGTACAATTCTTTACATGCTTAATTTCTGGTATAACCAGCCTTCTTCTGTCATGTCTCTCATGCTTAGACCCAAACTGTGGCTTTTACCACTCCAAATCAATTTGTGCAATTCCAATCATTTTCATTTTTTTGAGATTTTCTTCTGATTCTTTTAGACTCAGAATTTCTCTCTTTCATTGTGTTTCTCATAATTGGTCACTTGAGTCCAACAATATCAAATATAATCTCAGTTTTACTTTGAATAATTTCACTTTAAATGTCTTGAACAGCTAACTGGTTGCACAAATTTAACAGCAGCAACTTACAGCCCTATATAAGGTATTATCTGTGATTCCCATGTAATTTTTTAAACATCAACTATCCTCTCCATATCTCATACATTTGAAACAGCCATATTACTTGAGGTAGGAAGCTGAACATCTTCAGTCATCTTTAATAGGTGATTTCCTGTCTGCACTAGCCATCAGTTAATGAATATCCACTCAGCAAAAGTAATGAATATCATCTGCTTATACTCTTTATCAGTTCCTCCAAATATTTAGAATATCATCGCTCTTTATTCAAAACTGTACATGAGTAACCATATTCTTCTGTCATGATAAGCTTCTACTTTTGGTGACTTAGAATTTGATTTATGCACCATATCAATCACACTGGTGATATAGGTAATGATATTATCTATAGAAGCTTTGATTAGCAAGCCATTAGTATCATAGATATCAGAGTCATTAGATACTCTCAACACACCTTAGACAATCAACTGCATTGATGGCATGAATGACATTAGTGTCAAGGCACATATTATCAGAATATCAGCCCCAAGAGACTGTTATGATGTTATAACCTCTGATGGGGTGAACTACAAGCAAACTGATCTAAGATAATTCATTATGTACTTTGTCATCTCAAGGCATCCAACAAAAGTCAAGGGCTCTTTATGACACTGTGAGGAAAGTAATCAATTACATTAACTTAATTCTTAGTTCCCAGATACCTTCCCTGTCCTTCCTGCATGTTTTAATTTAAACAGAAATAATGCAGGTATGATAAAGGCATCCTAGAGAACTAGAATAGGATCTTTTCTTTGACAATTATTAGAGATACCAGACTAAACTGATTTACCATCTTTGACTTGATTTACTAACTCCATGCCTATTATAATGCACTACACCTGTATCATGATTTGAATAGTCTTCACAATATAGTGAGGAATCTCTCATATCTCTAGGATTATCTATGAGTTCAGGTGCATTCCCAGCACATGTCTTGTATACCACAGATTTAACCTCACTCAACCATATTTTGTACATTCTGAACTGGATGCTGAGCTTGGAGGTCAAACCAAGCCATTCATCTCTGGCAATGAAGCTGTCATTTTAGTACCTGAATACACACCCTATACTCCAACTGGTCCCTAGAAAAATTTTTTTATCCTTTTTTCTAAAAAAATTCACTTGCAGAACTTAAATGGGTCTTTAAAGAAAGAGGCATGTATCTTCTGACATATCTATATTATCTTTCTCAGACTCTTTGGCCTGGTAATGTTGTGAATCTTATGATGAATCCATTTTATCAAAACAGAGAAACTTGGTTTCTCATTTACAGAATCATCCCTATATCTACTTTTAATATTTTGTTGTTTATATCTTTTTATATTGTTGCTATTCTGCTTTGCTTCCAGTTGTAGTATCTTTGGTTTTGCTCCAAATTTCCCCAGAGAGAGAGAGAGAGAGAGCAGAATCTGCTTTATTTTATTAATAACAGTGGAAGAAATCTTTCATGCAAAACCTATAAATAGCTTGGTGATGATGTTATTAATTTTATATATCTATAGTTTTATTCTAAGTTTCAAATAGATTATGATAACTTTTGGAAGTCAGAAATAATGGGTTTTTAAAAATTATTAACTTGTATACCACGGGACATTGGCCCAGCGGTTAGAGTGTTCGCCAATGGCCTGGGAGGCCTGGGTTCAATCCCAGGTCGAGTCATACCAAAGACTTTAAAAATGGTACTTGATACCACCTTGCTTAACACTCAGCATTATAAGGTACGGTTCAAGGGTAAAGTGGAGCAATCCTGGGAATGGAGTAGCGCCCTCCCCTACACCTTAGTGTAGTAGCTATCGAAAAGGGAGCCTTCGGGTCACCCTCGACAATGGTCGCTAACTTTACTTACTTATACCATATATATCTGAGAAAAACAATGAAAGTTTGAATTTGTAAAAATTGATTAGCATTCAAAGAAAATTCAACCCATTACAATTCTTAATAAAATTACAATAGGAACTAAAAAAAATAACAGTATCTTTTCTCTCAAGATGATTCTGGTTGCATGAAATCTATTCACTTAAATTTCTCTTTCTTATTCATTATCATTTTTTCTTCTCAAAATTAACATGCTTCAAATTTCATTGTTTCTTTGTTTTTCTTTTTTTTATTGCTGGAAGTCATAAAAAAAAACATTTGTTTATACCCAATAAATTTTACAGCAGTAGAATGCATTTTTCTTTTTGTTTAAAAACATTATTTGAATATAATAAAACTTAAAACTAGTTTACATAAGCAATGATATTTCATTCATCTCATTCAACATAATTAGAGACAAGACGAATGATTATTGCTTATTTGATAATAAATGTTATACCTTTGATTATATCGGTAATAATCTGAGATTTGTAAAAAGATTGAATTTATAGGAAACTTTTATGCACTATGTTCATTTGTTGTAAATCTTCAGATCTTATATTGCTAATTTTATGATGGTCATTCCTAACTTGAACATTGGTATTTAAAATTCCAGATTGTCAATTTACACTAAAAATGAATATCAATTTGTATCAGGATTCTAATTGTACCATAGCCATGATATCGCTGTGTGTGAAATGTACACCGAATATCCATAAAGATAGAACATAGGAACTCAAAACACAAAAATACGTAACGACTTCTCAGTTCAGGTACAAAACTTTTTTTTATTACCTTTGAATTTAAAGGTTCTTCAGCACAAGGAGAGAGAGGCACAATCTTTCTATTCTGGCCTTTTCATCTGCCCCCCATCTCATGCGGCACCCGCCACAAAACCTCGCGAGCTAGTGAAAGCCAACCGTCTTCTTCCGAGGCAGGTCTCAACTCTACTTTCTTCAAATTCCCAAAATCCTCCACGCGCTTCTGGTGCTTGACGTCATCTGCACTCTGTAACCCCGTTTCTCATCTCGGGCTATTGTGACATCTCTGAGTGACATATCCGCTCTGCGCTCACGCGTGAACACCTGTGTTAATGTTGCACCTAACTAACCCATGTGCTGAGCCGAAAGGTTCTCAGCCTAACTAAACCCAAAGGCATAAACCAAAATCCCTTGGCCATTATATTACATAATTATTTCATTCAAAGAGTAAAATTCTTTTGATTTGCTCTCTCATTTTTATTTCTTATTCTAAATTGATCTCCAAAAAGTAGGACTGGCACAAGTTAGTAGATGGTGGATATTTACCTGATATGTCTTTCTCATAAGCCAGCTATCCAGGAAATTGAATCTGTTGAAGCATATCTGATGAATATTGCCAGGAGTAAAGTTTCTTTCAAGAAAAAGCAAACTCAAGCTGAAGAGTAATTCTTTCCTTTATAACAACTGCTTAATAGTCTTCAGATAATTATTTTGACATATTTCAGTATTTCACCAGTGAGCATATGGCTACCTAAAGATTTTAACTAAGACTTACATATTTTGGAAATTCGATGCTTATTCTGGTAAAGACATTGATTCTTTTAATCAACTACTGGAAGTAGTCATCTAAATTAAAGATGTTTTGTATATTGCATGCTTTAGTACTGCATAGAATGGTGTCCATATTTATAGATTCATGCTTTTTGTTATATGAAGTGAAGTGCCAAAAATCAGATATAGTTGCCTAGCATGTAGCTCCTCCCTTCAACTGAATAATAGCAGCTATGCAATGTGACATAGTGTTTACAATGTACTTGAGTTGTTGCATGAGTATATATATTTGGGAATATTCTAAAGCTATCCATAACCAGGTTGTATTTGTTAGTTGTAACTGTAGGGAATTTAGTGAAATCTGTAACATATCTAATATATGCTCAATAGGATTTAAATTATGGGGGCAAAATTCAGTTGAGTGTTTCTGGAACCTGGTTCATATCACCTACGAATGATGGGGGTTTGTAATATTTTGCCAAAATGAGCCATGAAAATTGTCTGCAACAACATCTATGTATATCACACTTCTCAAAGCAGACTCCAGTTTCATTAGTGGTTCATGTGAACATACTCCACCAGTTTGCACAACACTTGGTTGATAGACTGAATCTATAGCCTCATGTAGTTTTCTCCTCATAAAAATTTGACTGTCAGCTTAAAAGAGCTAGAAACATGACTCATCTGCTCTGGTAACATATCAATTTTCATGGCCTAATCACTTTGTTCTTTGGTGCAGGTGAGGCACAGTAACTGATTGTATTAGTTATGGTACCTTTGTTGATCAATAACAATGAAATGCTGTGTAAACTGTACATTGCATTGAGTGATAGGTTGAACAACACCAGTATTGTAATGTAATTTATGTCATGTTCCTTTTTATTGGGTGGTTACCACCTTCTCACTTGTTGGTAATCATATTCTTGCATCACCTGTGGGTTCCTGCTATATAAAATTTACATATTTTAGCATACTCATACTACTGTTGCTTAAGAAAAATTGAGTTGTTGATACCTCTCAGATAGCGCCTTAACAATCATTCTGAGGTAAGGATCCTGTTCAGTGGCTGCCTCAGCTACATTACCCCATTACCTAATGTATCCTATGTCCATTTTTACAAATAGGAAAGACCAAACCATCAAGTGTATTACTGTTTTTAATTTTTTAGCTCTTCAGTATATATATATATATATATATATATATCCTCATCATCATGTTATGTTGCTTGCACAGATTTCCCTGACTCTTTCTCATCATTTGTCTCTATCATCCAATTTTCACTGTTCTTTGAATTTAAGATTGGTTATTTAGTAAAAACTTTGCTGGCAGTATGGGTGGATTTTTTTACTATGTCAAAACTATAAGTCGGTACCAAAGACAAGAGGTTGATGATTTGAGTTTGAGGTAGGAAATAGAATGAAAAGAAAAGAAAAAAAAAGGGAAGGAAGAGGAAAGGAAGAAAAAAAATAAAATAAAAAACCTTTCTTTACTTTTGTGTGAAAACAAATCTCATCTCCAAAATGGTAACCAAACTTTGATCCAATATTGCCAAAACTTTTATAAATAACCACATATACTGTTTTATATTATGCATATTTTTTTTTTTATTTTTATTTTTTTTTTTTAATTTTTTCATACCATTATTTGTATGTTTATCAATTATAACTGTATTTGTTATTAATATTATTTTGTGATTATTCTTATTTATATATATATATATTTATATACATGTTTGTATGTGTGTATATACATATATGTATGTATGTATATTTGTGTATGTATGTATATATATATATATATATATTTGATTGAACATAATAGACATTTTTTGTCTGCATATATTTTGTTAATCCTTTCAAATTGCTGTATTGATCTTATGATATTCGGCAGAAATTGGTTGATAAACCTTCCATAATTAGTTATTTCCTAAGTACTTTCTGCCCAACTTTGGGCCATCATCAGGGGAGGATGTATTACAAAAGTGATGTAACTTTTGTATGTACATTACTACTTTGTAAGAATGAGTGTTTGTACTGTTTTACTTTTCAAATTTGTTTCTATAAATAGCGTCAGTTACTAAAGACATTTAAGTACATTAGCACTGGTTTCAAAATTAATTCTATTAAGTTTGGGTTGTATGTTCCTAATATGTAGTCCCTCGAGAATCTGTAGTTTTTGCTTGTTATTTTGATGTTCTAATATTGTTGTGTTTTCGGTAAGTATCTTCCGTAATTCTGTTGTTTGGCATGAAAGTTTTTTTAAATGCTGTACTATGGAACTTGTATCAGAAAGGTGCATTATAAGTCTTCTTAATAGGGTAGTTGAGGTTAAACCAACATATATATTGTTATTTTCAGAGATACAATCTCCTAAAAGACATTTAAATTGATATATAACATTGGTTTTTTGCAAAACTCCAATTGAGGGAGAGGAATTATTTCTAATGACTAAGGTGGAGGTTTAAAATTTGTTATATTATATAAGTTCTATATTTTTATTAAGATCAGTGGGGAGTATGTTTCTATGAATCAATGTTTTTAATATTTTTTTTATTAAAAACATTGATTCATAGAAACATACTCCCCACTGACCCTAATAAAAAAATCTACAGATTCTCGAGGCACTACATATTTGGAACATACAACCCAAACTTGATAAAATTAATTTTTAAACCAGTGCTAATGTACTTAAATCTCTTTAGTTACTGACGCTATTTATAGAAACAAATTCGAAAAGTAAATGCTACACAATACAACAGTACAAACACTCATTCTTACAAAGTAGTCTTTATGTCAAAGCGGACACAAAGACAGTGATATCATTGGCAAATGCAGACACCTTTGCTGTAAGAGGGCCAGCAAAAGGGATACCGCGCAGGGCTGAATTTGTCCCCACCCTAAGCCTACAGAGCAGGGGCTCTAAAGTGAGGACATAGAGAAGGGGAGACAAGGGGCAACCCTGCCAGACCGACCGCTCAATCACGAAAGCCCTTGAATGCTTCCCATTCACCTGCACCACCGTCTTTGAGTTGGGGTTCATTATGCAGATCCATTTGTGGAACTCCGGTTTGAATCTGGCAGTTTCCAAAACAGTCACCAAGAACTGATGATTAACCCTATCAAAGGCCTTGGATTGATGCAAATTGATCAGCGCGGCTTCAGTGCCATCTTCTATTCCCCCTAGGATCTTGTGCACCAAGTACAAGTTGTCTTGGATCGATCTTCTTATAACAGTGTAGTTCTGCTCAGGTCTGATCAGATCGCTAATGAAAAGCTGCAATCGGTTTGCTAAGACCTGGGCCAAAATCTTTATCTCTGTGTTTAGCAGAGTTATGGGCCTGTAATAATCTAAACCCTCCCAAACATGCCGGTTACTATTCTTCAGCAATGTGATCATGCCTTTGGTAATGCTACAAGGGATGGCTCCCTGGGCGAACCAATGGTTGAACATATCCATCATAAACATGTGCGGCAGCCTCAAGTAGACTTCGTAGGGTAAACCATCTAGTCCTGGCGATTTGTTGAGGCTGACCTGCTTCAACATATCACAGACTTTGCATTCAGTAACCAAATCCTCACAGCCAGCCGCTTCTGCCTCCTGAAGGCAGGGGAAGTCAGCTAAATAATTGCAAAACTCTTAAACCGAGAGGTCAGGGCAGCGACTAAAGCGATCACGGAAGTGCACCCAAAAAGCCTTGTGTATTTCACGATTCAACCAGAGCACGTGCCCATCTGGAGACTTGATGGAACCGATATACCGAAAGGGAAACTATCGCACTTCTTCCTCATGTGCGAATGCGTTAGATTTCACAGTTTCGTTGGGGACTCTTTTTAGCCTAGATCTAACTACGTATCCCTTGAAGTGCTCACCAGGTCTTGCCAAGCTAAATTTATGGTTAAGGAGTCTCCCTCCTTCCACTACCCGGGAAAGCTTATCTTCTAAAGACTTTGCCAACTTGGTCCTAAGTTGAGCTGTTGACCGTAGTTGATGGCAAAATCTCTAATCCTATGTTTGAGAGATCCCCACCACCTATTCCCAGTAACCGTCCCCACTAGCCCCCGCTGAATTAGGGATTCCAGCTGGTCCCGGAAGTCTCATATCTCCAGTAAGCAAGTATTGAACCTCCAGTAGCCAGCCAGACTAAGTATAGGAGGAGATTGGGTAAAGGGAGTTTCCTAAGGTTGTGGTTGAGAGTGTAATTGTTGATGGGGAGGAATTTCTGGGGAAGTGCTCTCCTTAGAAAGTTCTTTTGGTTTCTGGCTAGGAGTGGACTGTGAGGAGGACTGATGGATGGGGCTTTTGCATAGATTTTTTTGGTACTGGTGTCATCACTGTCTCTTCTCCGTTTTAGGGTGATTGAGCAGTCCATGGGCTCTTTGGTGGTAGCGTCTTGGTTTTACTTTTTTTTTACTTTCTTCCACTCTTTCTGTCCCTTCACATGAGGTTTGACCTGCACCACATCGCCAGGTAGTAAAAGTTGGAAGGATTTCACCCTCTGATGATCAATCTCCCAGAAATTGCTCATGTAATCCACTATACATAAATAGTCCCTGTTTTCGAACAGGAACAGCTGAACTCTGATTTTTGCCCAGGGTCTCTCGGGAATTTCATGGACCATTAACGGTTCTGTGGGATTAGCCACCTTATAGTTCCTATATGTGGAGCATTTTGCCACATAGTCCCTAATATCTCTGTTCATATTTGGCCAGCATAAGCATTCTCTGGCTCTTCTGCAGCATATTTCTATTCCTAGGTGTAAGGAATATAGTTTTTTCTTTTAACACAGGACGTTGGCTTGTTGGAACCACTATACGGTCCCCTTCAAAATTAACCAGTCTTGCACCATCATTTTGTTTCGAAAGTTGAAGTATGGTCACACGTCTGGGTCAAGCTGTGTTTTATCCTCAGGTCATCCTTCTAATATTACCTTCGATAACAGCTGCATGCATCTATTTTCCTTTGAGTAGATCGCAGTTCAAGCAGTCTCCTCTCAATTACAGGAACATATTCAGATTCTCTGACATAAATCCTCATCCTCCTAGCTCAGACCGTTGATAAATGCTTTTGATAGAGTATCTGCGAGGTACATCTTCTTACCGGGATCAGACAAGACCATAGCATTATATCCTTGCAACCGTATTAACATGTTTTACAGACATTTTGAGCCCTTTCCCAATTTCTTTTTCATTATTGCCTCCATGGTCACTCAGCACTATGTGTTAACTAAATGTATATTGGTGAAACCGTTTGCATGCATAGACTACAGCTAGTAGTTCCTTTTCACTATGTGCATATCAGGTTTCCGTGTCTGTAAGGGCTCGACTGACGTTAGCCAGAGGTTGGCCTTCCTGGAGCAGTGCATTTCCCAAACCCTTCTCACTCACGTAACATTGGATGACCAGAGTGTTGCTGTAATCGTAGTATCTCAGCACAGGTGCTTCACTGACCATCTTCTTGATCCTCTTAATAGCCTCTTTATGGATTTTAGACCATGTTCATGACATATTTGTCTTCATCAAGTTGCGGTTCGGAGCCATCACATCAGAGATGTGTGGTTGGAACTTCGCCTGATAATTCACAAACCCTCCTAAACATTGTACTTCCTTAATATCCATTTGGCACAGCATTTCATGTATGGCTTTTACCTACTCCAGATCAGGACATAAGCCTTCACTGGTTGCTATGATGTCCCATGAAAAATAGAGAGGTTTATCATAAATCCATTTTCTCGATGCTCAACTGCATCCCACATTCTCAACCTCTTTGCTATAATTTCATGAGTTTTTTTCTCATGATCCTCCATAGCTTCTGCCATGGTTTTCTCCCTCCTGACCACCAGATCATCTGCTTTGTTGACTACTCCTTTCAAGTCAGAGACATAGTTATACAGAGCCTTCTTAAAAATCTCAGGCGGTGGAGCAATTCTGAATGGTAGCACTTTTCACCGAAAATGGCCAAATCGTGTGGCAAATGTTGTTAAACTGCTACTTTCTTCAACCAATTTTGATGCCACAATCCATCCCTTAGATCTTAGGTAAAGAAAACTCTACTATTAGCCAGTTCTAGGAGTAGATCTTCCAGCACAGGTAACTGGAAATGCCCTCATTTCAAAGCCTTGTTTAGTGGTCTTGGGTCTATGCAGATTTACAGTTCCCATTTTTTTTATTACTACTGCTAATGAACTCACCCAAAGTGTTGGCTCACTGACTGGCTCAATGACCCTCTTGTCTACCAGTCTGTCTAACTCTGTCTTTAATTTACCATTGATAGCTTCAGGTACTCTTTGTGCCACTACAACATGGGGTGTTATACTCGGATTCACTTCTAAATGTATCGCGCCTGGTAATTGACCCAAATTGTCTTCAGATACATCCATGAGTTGGTTTAGGATTTTGTCTGGTTACTGGATGCTGAACTTATCCAGTTGTGATGCTCCGACAACCATCTTGAACTGGTCATTATTGACAGTAATACGTGCCATCCTTTATATTGCGGTTGAGCAAAGTAGGAGTTGTAAATCTTCCTGTACTACTTCAAACTTTACAGCGTATTTCTGTCCATTTTGGGGAGGTTTATCATTCTAACCCAACATTCTTCCAAGGGTTTCACTTCTGCCCCATTCCACATCACAAGAGCCTTATTTGAGAGTTGGAGGATTTTCCTAGTCATATGCTCCACATTCAATATATTTTTCGAAGCTCCACTATTTAACTGAAATACAATTGGTTTCCCTTCCACCATCAATTCCGCTTTGATCAACTCCTACATTACACCATTCATTGTCTCTCTTGTTGTGACTGCCTACCTGATCGTATTCCAAACTACTTCTGCTGTTACTGCCATATTAAAGTGCCTCAACTGTTTGAATATGCTTTTTCTTTGAAGATTTACACTTCACAGCAAAGTGGGTCTTCCCACTGCACTTAAAACAGGTTTTGCCAAATGCAGGACACAACTCTCTTTTGGGCTCATGACACAATATACAAAACTTGCACGTATTTCCTCTTCTCTGTGTTGACGTTTTTTCCTTGGGTCTTACATTGATTCTCTTTACTCTCTCGGGTCTCAGGACTCGAGACTGTTATGAAGCAGTCTCAGACAGTCTGCAAATGTCTATGCATCTCAGTAGATCTCACTTTTATCAATTCTGCTTGTGTTTGCAGGTTCCGTATCTCTAAGACTATCTGATCCTGAAGTATTGATGCTTCATACCTCATGCAGAAATTACACGTTTTACTCATGGTCCACAGAGCCTTGATGAACGCTTCAACAGTTTCCCCTTTTCCCTGTTTTCTTGTATGGAAGACATAACGCTTATGTCTCATTTGCTTCCTCTATAGCATATTCGTCCAACATTTGAATTATTTCGTCGGTGGTCCTTTCGTCTTCAGGTGTTATGAATTGTAATCCATAACACACCTTCAGTGCTTCATCTCCCAGGGTATAGAGCAGTAGAGCCGTTTAGTACTGAATCAGTTGTCTCATCAGGTACAACGTGGTGCATTCAATAAGTTTCCATACTTTTTTTTGTACAGGCATTTAAAATTGTCATGGACTCTTGAAAATTCAGTATGTTATTGCTATACATCTTATGAGATGACTGACCAATTTTTATGATTTCACGTTCAAATCAACAGCTACAGCAGAAATTGGAATACACCCTACTAAAGCCTGATTGTCACAGCTGGTGAATTTCAAAAATGCAATCTGGACATCAGGACACTTTAGAAGAATGATATGCAATAAAATTTTGTTTTAAACTTGGAAAAAATGCCACAGAAACGTATGGAATGCTTCAGACTGCTTTTCGACCATCTTGCATGAATTGAGCATCAGTTTTTGAGTGGTATAAGACATTCAAGGAAGGCAGGGAGTCTGTGAGGAATGATGAGAGGTGTTGGGAGGAGTAAGGAAGTCAATACACCAGAGTTGATTGGCCCAAGGGTTAGAGTTAGGGTTACTATGCTGAGGTTTTAAGGGAGTTCAGGAAGTGATTCCTTGGGAAGAGGCCAGCACTCTTCAAATCGGGTCAGTGGCATTTCCACCAGGACAATGCACCAGTCAACAACTCTATCCTTGTCACAGACTATTTGAGCAAGATGGGCATCAAGACAGTTCCTCACCCTCCCTATAGTCCAGACTTTGCTCCCTGTAACTTTTGGTTATTCCCCTAGCTCAGAGGCTGTCGTTATGAGAGAATTGAAGAGATGAAATAGGCTGTGACGAAGGTCATTGACACGCTCAAACAAGATGACTTCCATGGGGCCTTCCAGAAGTTGTTGGAACGGTACAATAAGTGCATTGCAGCCGGAGGAGATTACTTCAAAGGGGACTAGAGTTTCATGTGTGTACTATCAATAAAAGTGCCCATACGAAAAAGTCTGGAAACTTATTTCATGATCCTCTTATATATATATATATATATATATATATATATATATATATATATATATATATATATAGTGTGTGTGTGTGTGTGTGTATTGGTTATGTTGTTAATCTCTTTAATATTTTTGTGAAAGTTTTGGTCTATATTTATTTTCCTAATCTTGCATCATTCAGGAAAAAAATGTTTCAGGTATATTTAATTATCATAATTTTTTTTTTACTTTTTCAAGTCCTCCCATATTTTTGCATGTAAAAGATGATCTCTGCCACATTTGTACAATATATCACATTTGTTTGCTGAGAGATTAGGGTTTTTTAATTCATATTTCTGGCACATTATTCATCCAATGCATTTATCCTCATGGTGACCATTTTTGGGGCATTTGTAATATTGGAATGGATTCAGGATAAATTGTTTCACTCTTTCTATATTTTAGCCTATTTTTATTTTTTGAAGTATAGTTGGCATATTGAAGGTCATGAAGTATGTATTGGTTTGTATTGTTCTTTTACATTTTCTAATTGATGTTCTTTTACATCAATTACTCCTTGACTCTTTCGTTCATTTTTGAATATCTTGCAGGCAGAGAGAAAGTTCCTGGTTTCTTAGTACACCTTTAGATGTATTTAATGTCTGTCATAGCTATTTCTGTGTGTGTGTGTGTGTGTGTGTGTGTGTGTGTGTGTGTGTGTGTGTGTAGAATGTATTTATCTTCAGTAGAAAGTTCAAGTGCTTTTAAATTATTATTTTTTTATTATTATTTTGGTGGTCGGTCAGGTTTGTTAAAACTACTCTTTCGATTGAAATGGGATCGGCTTATGAGATGTCTTCTGTTGATTTAAATTTTTGGAAATGATAATGGCATTTGTTCTACTTCACTATCAAAGCTTAAGTCAATATGTATTTGCTTGGTCGATTTACACTGAAAGAAAAACTGAATGGAATATGTACAAGAACATGTACACTTTGTTTTCCATGTTTTCATTTTATAGAAAAATATATCTTATAAATTATTCATTTATTGGAATCTTTTGACGTTTTTATTTCCAGTACTAGTGTTTAAAAGATATTACATTCTCTCACTCAAAATTATAACCTCTTACTGAAACTGCACATATTTTTACAAGTACTCATAAATTTTAATATGCATAACTTTGTTATTTAAGTTTTTGTTGCTTCCTATTATTATATCTCAAAGATTATTGGTCTATCAAATGTGCGTATACCTGCTACCAGAAACACATCTCTTTATTTTGTTTTTGGTTTAAGGATTTCACAGTAATTCTTAATCATTTGTACTTATGGCAGGGATTTTTAAATATTGTCATTAGAAGAAAACAATGCGAGGCCTCGAAACTGTACCACATCCTGACAGAACTGAAATTTGTCGGTATTAAGCACAATTCTGTTCCTTGCATATTGGAGCAGGAAATCAAAAGTATGATAAAAGGCTCCCTCAATGCTTGAGTCATATAGCAGGATGTCGTCTACAATCTTTGCCTTGCGTGGGGTATCTTTGATTATTTCGTTGTATCGGCAGGTGTAGGCATCTCCAGATGCAAAATAACTTTGAGGAATCCTAAGATACATAAATCTTCCCACTTGGTTATAAAAGTGGTCAATGGTATTGGCTTATCACTGGTGCAACTCCTACATCACTGCCGATTCCATAATTCCATTCCTTCACAGCCAATCCTCTACAAGCCACAACCCGAATGGGTAGCAGCAGCACAATGCTGCGAGGAAATCCTCCACCATGGCAATGCAAAAATAGTAGAAAGGTATAAGAAATATACCCACATCCTTCTCCTGTTACAAGTTGGTGACACCATAGCTATCCAAAGCCAACTCAATCACAGATAGAACACAACAGGAAAAATCATCACTGCCTTACCAGATCGACAATATCAAATCAGGGTTGATGGATCAAGAAGGATCACACTTAGGAACCACTGTTTCCTCGGAAAATGTGAACTCAAGCCTGCACTAACCAGGACCAATAACAACACAAGGACCAATAACTCCCTCAATTAATACTCCACTCTTGTACCCCTATCCCCCAATATCTTCCAGTAATAGCACATGCACAGCAATTGAACCCCCAAACAAGTCACCACGCCTTTGATTGTTAAGAATTCCTCAAGCTCTATCCAGGTTATTACCACATAACAGACCAGGCCTAAAAGAAGTGTATAGCCCTTATACAACCTGACCTACTCGTGGAAGGAGAGGAGAGATGTTGAAGTCACTACTCTAACGTGCAGAATAAACAACAAGAATAACAACACTTACCGGTTTAGCAGCCCCAGCTAACGTCCAGCTGGCAGACAAAAAATAAAACAGGACTGAAGCAAGCCAGTGTGTGTATATATATATATATATATATATATATATATATACACTAATATACCCATTCACTAGGCCAGCAACCAATCGCTATCCAGAGAATAAACTGAGCCACTTGCGAATAATGAAATGTCCCAATGTCCATATTATCTCACCCGTAACTCGGTCTTCTTAAGCATATGAGTACTGATTCATAGCTACTGAGCTTTATGATAGAATTCCAACAGTAGTAGCTACATGTTATAAATTGTTTCAGTTTGTTGATATGAAAATTGTTATTGTTAAAACAGATTCTTATTCTTAATGCCTGTAAGTAGGATAGGCCCTTTTTAAGATGCTTGGGAATTGGAGTGAAGATAATAATGTTTATATGTGGGTTTTATGTATAAGCTTGTTTGTAATTGTTCATTTTCATTGGTTATTTTTTCTTATAAGGTCAATTATCATTTTGTCTGGAAATCTGTTAATCTGATCTCAGAAAGATGACAAAGTTTGATGTAAAATATATATTCTTTTCAAATTCCATTTTCTTTGATATTAAAAAAATATATCTGTATATATCTTAAATTCATTTATGATTGTAATTCTTTTTTGTCTAATGATTTTTGTTGCTTAGATAAAAGATATAGAATCATTATTTGATGTGCACCCTGACAATTTCTATGCTTACATGAATATTTAGAAATATATATTTGTCTAGGCATATATATATATTTATGTACATTTAAATTTCTCCAACTATACACATCATATTGAGTTAGACATGTAAAACTGAAAATAGACATTTGTTTTATATTGATATTAATTAAACAAAGCTGTAAATGTCGAATGATGTTGGATATTTGATAAATTGCTTTATAGCATGTGCTCCAGAGAATTCAGTTTTTACCTTTTGATTTTCAAGCATAATATTTGAATCTTTTTTTATGCATTCTATGCAAAAAATACTTTCATATGTGTCATGTCATGGAGTATGTCCTCTTGAGATATACTCTGATAAGAGGAAATTGAAAAGACAAAAGACAAATGCTAACAATGCAGTGTGTGTGTGTGTGTGTGTGTGTGTGTGTGTGTGTGTGTGTGTGTGTGTGTGTGTGTGTGTGCAAATGGTCTGTTCAAGTAGTAAACAAGACAGGATTATGCAGATCAGAATGTATATACATATGTGTACATTGAAAAATATAGCATCACTCAACCAATTTTTTTTTAAAAGAATTCTTTAGACGAAAAGTCCCCTACTTGTCTTGCATAGGAAAAAATCACTTTCATTACTCAGCAGCCTCAACTTAACTGCTTCGGGGAGAGAGTGAGCCATATAGATCCCTGTGTCTGTTTTTCATCAACTTTACTTAGACACTGAAAGCATCAATTCTCATCGAATCAGTAAAATTAAACCATGGTGAACCCATTTTTAATATTTTCTTGTTTTCTTTTTTGTTTAACGTGGGAAGAGGAGTAGACTACTACAATATGCATAGTATTCAAATTTTTATTTGAATAGGGTATTTGGGTATGTTGCGATTATCTAACATCTCATTTCAGTGTATAGTGGCATAAAGTATCTGATGACCATTATCTATACAAGGTCTTGGATGGAATTCTATACTTTTCTGATTTCAGTTGGCATCCTATGATATCGCATAATCTCAATTTTCTAAATTAAAAGTTTACAGCAATATTTTAAGTTATAGAAAAATCTAAATCTACTCTCGATACCACATGACCATTAATAGGAGTCAATGTCATAAAAGCTCATTTATTTTTAAAATGAGTTAAAATGTATATGTTTAGAAATAGCTAATGATTTTCTTGTATCATTATTTACTGGATGATTTTTGATGAATATCAAAGGTGTCTTGCAGTTAATTAATGATTAGTTAGCTAATCTCACATGTCATAAATTTCCTCCTTACTTCTAGCCTTGTGCCAAAACTAACTTAAGCTTGATAAATAACTATTAATGTAATACAAATTTAAAAAAAGAATGATATATTTGGTTGAAACAGTTGCCTTTGAAAGAATAGCTCAGTAGATAATCTATGTTTATTTTGTTATTCAACATGAAGAATCCACTCAGACTAAATAACATCACCTATTTTTTTGCTTTTTATTTAAATTTTTTTGAAGAAATTTTGACTTGAAATAATTGTTATATATTTCTTACTATTTATTTTTCATTTGCTTCTTGGGTGGTCAAAAAAGTTAATTTAGATTAAGTAAAAAAAAAAATTGTTTTAACATTTTTGAAGAATGTATTTACTATTTTTACACTTATTTATTTCTACTCTACCACTGTCTCATTTAGTTTTGATAATTTTCTACAATTACAAACTAAATATTTCTGACAGTAGAAAAGAATCATAATTTTTTATCAGCATTCAGCCTGTATGTTGTGCATTGAAAATCAGGAAAAAGGACTATAACTATGAGCAAAATGATAATATATAGATTATCAATTTTGCACATAACACTGTGATTTACTTAAAGGATTTAAATACAATATTTTCAGGATCTCAGTCTTAAGCCAAATATATCAAGATTACCTTTAATGTCAATAACTTATAGTCCTTAACTGTGATGACTTAGTCTGATGTTTTCACAACCTTCATTTTTCGTATATTTTTTTTAACTTTACACTAACTTTCTTCAGCTCATGATCCTTGAATTACTAGTAGTATATCTAGTATTAATTTGCAGGTTACCATAAAATAGTTTATGCCAATCAAATCATACCATAAGGGTTCATGAATACATCTAATTATACACAAAGCATTGAGCTTGTTGATCAATATATTTACTTTTCCTTTTAGCCTTGCCAAGAACAAGATCCTCTGATCATCTTACTCATATGACATTTCCTAGTTTTCATGTTGATAAGAATTCATTGTTAGTTTCATTCAATGTTTTTATCTTAATCTTAGTCAATAAAAATGCTATTTGAGACAATTCCTTCTGCTGTTAATGAGACATGAGCTTCAATAAATAACTTGCCAAAAATTGAAAATAAAAATTTCTCAGTGAAAATAAATATTTTATGAATCATATTGTATTCATATTTTTAATAATTCAGTAACTTTTAAATTAGATGTTTATATTTTATTTTGTAATTTACTTCTTCAATCAAACTTGTTAATAATCTATATTTTATAAGAATATAATTTGATTGGATGAAAAATTGTAACAGTTTGAAGTAGGCTGCTTTTGGTATGGTCAACTTATGTGTTTATATAAATGTTGTCTTTCAAAATAAGGTTTGATGAAGTGTATCTTTTTGAGATTTGAGATTTTAACAAAATAAGAAAAAGATGTTATTGTTAAAATGGCTACAAAGGATATTTTCCTCTGTGAATGAATAATTCTTTTGTTTTTTTCTTGAAAACACTGGATGAAACATTGGAATAAAAAAATCAAGATATTAGTCCTGATATAGTCATTCCTTTTAATGAGAATTTAGTTATCAAAACCTATCTAAATTGAAGTTATTTAAGATAAAAAAAAATTATATCAAAATAGAATTGTATTATACTAGATTAGAAACCTAATAAAATATTTATCATATCTAGCTTCCATTTTAAAAAAATTTTGCGTGATTATTTTTCTGTTGCTTTATACAACTTACCTCTGATACCTTCTTTCCTTTGAACTAATTTGATGATATACATTACCACTGATTTCACTTTTAATACTGTATTGAAGAATTCATAGGCATTCACATGATTTTTATGCAATAAGAGTAATCATATAGCTAGGATAATGACATCTTTTGTAATCCTAGACATAGGAATTGCTCATGATATAAAGATGAAATTATTTTAATGAAGATGGTATTAAGTGAGTCAGTATAGACCAAAAAGATTTGGGAAGGAATTCTACCTACTTGATCTTGAGATTTACTAAGATTAACTTAGTCTGACACAAGGTTATAATAGTAGCATATCCAATAAAGATCAAACTATAGCATTTAACAGCCTTGACAAAATATTCATCTTTATTATACATCTTTCTCACACTCCCTCCCTCTCTCTCTCTCTCACACAACAAACATTTAAATTTGACTTCAAATGATAAACTGCCCTGTCACTTGGGGCTATAGAATATACTGACTACACCTCTACAGAGGAGTAAGACACCCACAACAGGGCCGCCTGTTGGCTTTGGGTTGTGATCCATTATGCTTCAGCACAAGATATTGGTGGTTGAGCAATCCTTGACCTGGCAATCAAGTGGTCAGGTGACTTACAACATTTTACTTTAGCTCTTACTGGGCTAAACGTGGGGGTGTTAGACAGGCTCAATCTGTGCAATTGGTTGGTTGTGTCAAGCCCTAGCACCTGCATGTTTAGTCCTAACTGTATTCTCAATTTGTACTCCCAACACTTTTTATCTTATAGGTATTAGAAGGCAGTGGCTGGTGGGCAAATACATTGAGAAGATAAGACTTTGACCACTGTCAAATAGTACAGCAATAAGTATTGTCTACTGGAAGCCTAATGAGTTTCCTCCTTGGTAAATTCCCAACTCAAGTTAGAATCCATGGTGGGTAGGACCAGCACAGGATCAACAAAAAACAAACTCTACTAATGGCTTTTTCAAATAAAAAAACAAAACAGAATCTCTTTAAATCTGACTCAGAAAACAAAGCAGAATATGCAGGATTTATAGTACAGGAATCAAATGAAACTTGTCTTGTAAAATTGTCTTCATTCATGATAGAAAATATCATCTCCAGTAAAGCAACTTCTTGAACTGTCAAAAAACTAAGAAATGGCAATATACTTATGGAAGTGAACTACCAAAAACATACTGAAAACTTAATCAAAATGTAAACCTACATGATAAATTCAAAACTACCAAAGGAATTTTCCTTAGTTACACCAGAGGAAATAAAAGCAGCTTTTGGAAAGTAAGTGGCCATGGACTACAAAAGGATAGTCATTAGAAGAGGTGGGGAAGAAATACATACACACACATACATTCTTACATTCAATAAACCAATAATACCTAAGGAAGTTAAGATAGGATACTGCCATGAAAGGGTAGAATAGTATATCCCTGCTCCCTTGAAGTGCTTTGGATGTCATAGATATAGACACCATAGAGACAGCTGCAGAGGATGTCTGAGATTTGTGGAAGGTGTAGCCAAAGGATCCAGACCACATAGAGGAAGATTGTTGCAACAAAACCAAATTCCCAAGCCACCAGGAGAGCCACCCTGCTGTCTTAAAATCTTGTGACATATACAAAAATTTACTGCAAGTAAAGTATCAGAGAAATATAACGTTTTTGAAGGCAGGAGGAGAGTAAAATCCTAGATGGGATAGAACACTTACACCACTGTAGCACAGAGGGTGAATCCAATCAGAAACAGCAATCAACCAGACAATTACTGACTACTCATCAGGAAACTAATCCAATTAGAACCAAATGATTGGCGAAAGTTTCAGGAGCAGCTGAAAAATCTACACTTAGCCCAAATCCATCAAACAGAAGCACAACTAAGCTGAAAGAACTTATGACAAACAGAAAAAATCCAATGAAATAATCAAAGAAAAAACATACACCAAATTTAATGCTCAAACACAACCACTCCTCCAAAAAATACAAAATTTCCTATAAAACAAAGGTCATACAGGTCTCTAGTCCATCCACCAAAAATCATCAAAGACAAACTAACAAAAAAGCTTGGACCAATTAAACCAAAACTAGAAATTATCATTGATCAACCTAAAAAAAACATGTCAACACCTTAGTGATCAATGAAAAATCAAAACCACCTTCAGACTGTCCTCAGCCAAATTCAATAGAGACCCCTCAACATCAAAAATAAAATCACCAAAAAATTATAACTAATGCAACACCCAGATATCAACCAAATACTTAAATAGATCCTATAGTGTAGAAAAAAAGATATTGAAACTAACTACATAATTGCAAACATTAATCTAGCAAGTATATAAAAAAGTATATCTGAAAGCAAATAGCATTTATACACATATATATATTGTATTTTTTTCTTTTATAGTGATTGAAGAAAAAAAACAACCAACCCACCAATTAACCAATCAAACGAGATTTTTTTTAAAAACTCTTCTTTCTTGCTATTGACTTTGATATTTTATCCAGTAAATTCTTGATTTGATCTCCCAAAAAATTATTGAGCATCTAAAAACTGTCAGATTTCTTAAATAATTAATGAAATTTTTTTGATATCCTCAGTAAGATAAAGATTGTTATTTTTTATTGCCCAATATTCTTTTTATTATTTGATAGTATTAAGGATCACTTTTTAAATGATTTATTAAAACTCTCTCTCTCTCTATATATATATATATATATAAAGATTTGCTTGAATATTATTTCATATGACTTTAAACTGAATGTACTCACCAGGATTAACAACAAAAAAGAAAACAAGTTTTCTACCATTTGCAAAAGTTACTTCATTTGTCCTTAAAAGGCACAACTGAAATGGCAGTTGTCATTTTAGAACATACCTTCCTGACCTTTAGATCTTTTTATGATATGAAACAAGGAACCACTTGTCTAAGTTAAGCTAAAGCAGCTGGATGGTTACTTTCTTCCTGACAAACTATAATTAAATCCCAAGTTATATTAGCACTTTGGTGAACTTGGAATAATATACACATTTTGCTGTTCAGTATAGGAAGGAGTTTCTCACATCTCTAGGAATTTCTATGAGTTCAGGTGCATTCCCAGCACATGTCTTGTATACCACAGATTTAACCTCACTCAACCATATTTTGTACATTTTGAACTGGATGCTGAGCTTGGAGGTCAAACCAAGCCATTCATCTCTGGCAATGAAGCTGTCATTTTAGTACCTGAATACACACCCTATACTCCAACTGGTCCTTAGAAAAAAATTTTTATCCTTTTTTCTCAAAAAATTCACTTGCAGAACTTAAATGGGTCTTTAAAGAAAGGGGCATGCATCTTCTGACATATCTATAGTCTCTTTCTCAGACTCTTTGGCCTGGTAATGTGGTGAATCTTATGATGAATCTATTTTATCAAAACAGAGAAACTTGGTTTCTCATTTACAGAATCATCCCTATATCTACTTTTAATATTTTGTTGTTAGAATATGTCTCAGCAAATTGAGATAAGCTTTGAGGTAATAGCCTACCATGGCTCAAGTGGTATAGAATAAGCCAGCCAGTTAATCTATCTGCACATGCTAAGTATCCATGGTTTCCAACATGGAGGAGGTCCATGACAGTTTGCTGGAATGACTAGTCAGGAGATAGTGTCTAGGTGATCAGCTCTCTTGGTTGTCTTGGGACAATTTTTGAGCATACTGTGCAATTGGCTTTGACAGTACAAACTGAGGCATTCATTCACAGATTTGTTAGCATGGGCCTTCATGCTGACTTCGCTTTGGTGTGTGGAATGCAGACTACACAAGACTTTTGCTCATTGAGAGGTGGGGATGACAATCGTTAGTAGTTAATCCCCACCCTCATCAGATTTAGGGCTAGCATTTAATTCTCGATTTATGCCTGCTGAGGATATATATTGCACTGCAATATTTACTTGGGTTGGTAATGTCATCACAGGATTTGGGAAATTTTCAAGCAGTATTCCTACATCAATGTTGGCTACTTAGCTGAAATAAAGCAGCTGAATTTTTTTGCATATGTAAAGGGCCTGTTTAGTTGTTCTTCTCTAATTGATGAATTTCACAGGCAGCCAATCCTGACATACAAGTGTGAAATCTTCTACAGCTCAAACAATTTTCCTTGATGGGATGAAGTTGTTCATTGTGAGCCCCATATTTACTAGAAGCTTAAGTCTCCCCTGGCATATGGTGGCTCCACTGTCGGAAAAGATTATCGTTTTAGTACCATGTTCACTAGGGATATCCTTAACCTGTCTGGGATCCGGTTTTGGTGAGAATGGGATTACATATGTGTCTATTTCCATTATTTGGTTTGTCTCTTCAGATGTGTATGCGCCCATTGTTTGGTTGAATGTGATCTGGGTGATACAGGGACATATTAGTGTATAAGTACCAGCTTCAAATTAGTAGTAGCACTGGGTTTGTATTAAGTTACAGCCTGTTTTATTTTTGTCTGCCTACTGGAAGCTAGTTGGAACCTCTGGACTGGTAAGTGTTATTGTTATTATTTTACATAAAGTAGCATAATTAGTGAAACTATTTAATTATTTTTTTTTTATATATATAAATTAAAAGAAGTAAAAATGTGCCACTGGAAACATTGCACAAATCTGCGATTATGAGGTTATAAATTAAGCATATACTTTATATGTAACCCTTCTAATTATATTTTATCTTCTTGTGATTTCTATTTAAGAGTCTTATTTGTATAAAGGGTGTAAATAAGCCAAAAGAACCTTTATTAAAACTGTTTTGTCTATCCCTATAATGAGTAGAATATACTTCCCTTTTTTATTGCTATTTAGATTTTCTCTTCTCTTTTTTATCTGTTCATATCTTAATTACTCCCTCATTGAATAATTATATATTCATAACAGATAAACAATATCAATATGTTCAAATAGGTACATTTTGGAAATTTTGATATTAGAGTTAATATTGTATTATCAAGACCAAAACACTCTTGAAGATTATTAATGAATACCACAATTGAAGTATATGGAAATCCATAACAATATTATTAGTTATTGGAATTTATAAAAAACATCAAATCAGGTTCCTTAGCATATATGTAGAGATTTGAAACAAGGATACAAAATTCTCTGAAAGCAAAAGAGTTTTTGACTAAACTTGTACAGAATATAATTTTTTTGATAAGTTATATTGTTAGGGTATACAACTGTAAATAACATTGTCTTATATCTACAAAATAGAGAAATATATTTCTATATTTATTTATTTATTTTTACTGTGTCTGCCTGTGTGTCATTGGAATGGATCTCAAGAAGAGCAAAATCTTACTATCATACAACAAAAATGGCACTTTGTAATGAGAGTTTTGTTTGCACACTAACATTAAAATATTCTTAAGCAATAAAGCAATTCCTTATTTGTAACTTGATAGTTTGTGTGAGATCTATGTTTGTTTTCACCTCAATCATTTTGATTTCTCTATGGAAATAACTATTAAATATTAATGATATATTACTTCCCTTTATTTATTTGGAATTAGTTATATAAATTTTATGAGTAGGATATTATAAGACATTGAGTTTAATAGCTACTAAAGCAAACAGAATGAAATTGGAAATAAAGAAACAGCTTCTGGTGAAATTTGAACTTTATCCTCCACCCTGCCTTTCATGAATATTACCTTAATCACTTTGGTTACATGAGTTTTCATGAAAAAGTAGAGCATAAAACACATATATGTCTGGGTATGCATATGTTGCTTGACAAATTATAAGAATGATATAAGTATCTGAATCTGTTCCTTTTTATATTCATCAAATAATTTCTTGAAACTTAAAAAATATAACTTGTGCCTATTTAAGTATGCTGATAGCTTCAATTCTGTTATGGCTATAAAGTTACAATACGTTCTGAGTCAGTATCTGATAATTGAAACATGTCAAAGGCACAAGTAGACATTGATGGCAACAATTGCATGATTAAACTTTGTGCATTTGTTAACACTAAAACTTGAATGACTTGCTAAATTCTTTATTCTTTTGGATTGAAACAAATAACCTTTGTGCTTTATTAACAGGCTGTTATTTTGATCTTGCTAATGAACCATGTAATACTGAGTCTAAATGCAGAACAAGAGACCTGCAGACTTTTAAATACATTTAAAAACAAAACAAAGCAAAAATGTAATAAAATCTTGCAACATCAAAAGTATCTTTTCTTTTTGTTTTGTGTTTGATTGATTTGTTAATGATATTGCATGACTGCATTCTAATTTCTGATATGTTTCAATGCTTTGTTTCAATCTTTTTTGTTTTGTTTTGTTTTTTTACTTGACCTTATATTGTGTGTGTGTGTGTGTGTGTGTGTGTGTGTGTGTGTGTGTGTGTGTGTGTGTGTGTGTGTGTGCGTGTGTGTGTGTGTGTGTGTGTGTGTTTTAAAATTCTGAAATGCTAATATCTCCAAGGCCATAGAAAGAAATGAAACAAAAAAATCAAAATATGCACCCCTACCATATAGTGATATACACTGTGCCAAGTCTCATTATCAATTGCCTTCTCGCCTTTATACTGGCAGCTAAGACAGTGATTTGATTTTTGGCATAGCAATGATTTTAAGCTTTTATTATCTGCTAGAAGATAGAAAAATGCCATATTTTACTTGAGATTAATCATTTTAACCACTGTGATGTTAGTGTATGGTTTCATATTCATGCTTTTATTTAAGTTCATATCTTAAAGTAAGTCCCAAGTTAAATGACCTGATGTTTTAACCATATTTGACCAACTTTATAGCATTAAATATATTTTCATTAGGAAACAGTTTATAAAGGCACTGACTTCAAAAGTCTACTTTCTCAGCTATCCAAGATAGTCAACTATCAAGCAACTTAATTCCACTTTAGACTACTATGAAGTCTTAGCAATACAGCTTCTTAAGTGTAGACAAATTTGACAGTTGTTTTAGATTCGACTTTTAAATGAACCATACATGGATATTTATTATTTTTAGGATAGTAGAATTGTTCATATTTTTCCTTTTCAAAACAATTTGCTTTTATTGCATGAAACATTACTATTCATACATAAGCATTTTCAAAATTGTGCTGTAACTTCTTATGTTATGATGTTCTTTTTGTGATAGATGTTTATAGTGTTATACCTATACATAGAAAATTGCAGTACATTCTTCAGTCCAAAGCTACAATAAGAAGTTACCCAAATATAGACTAAAATGAGAAAAAATAGAAAAATAAATAAAATTATTGAATTTTTAAGGAATGTGCCCATAGCTTTTCTGTTTAGAAATTTTAAAGATATAAAGCTATGTTTGGACTAAAATCAACACAGTGAATACTAATATAACTAAAACAAAAAATACTGCATCTAACATGGTGTCAAGGCATAAAACTTTTATTCAAATGTATTCCAAATTTTCCTTTTTATCATGTTATTATTTCTGGCTTTTAATCAAATAAACTTCATTGTATTGGACTCTATTTTCACATTTATAAATTTCTTGGCATTATTTCATATGTAAACTGTTCAATTGTATTGATTTAATACCTCTGTAAATATAATTAAATACTTGTACCACTGGAATTTTTAATGTATTTTTTTAAGTATGAACTTAAATGCTATATCATAACTCTAATACTGAAGTGACCATTGTTATAGAAAGAGTTTATTTCTGGTTACTTAACTGTAAAATAAAACTAAAAATAAAACCATAAATAACTGACATGTATAACATCCAATCATTCAACATTAGCTTCACTTAAGTTCTGGGAACAACAATATTGACTTTGCTTTGGGTACTAGCTGTCAATTTTTTAAATCAGATATATGCAATGTATCAAATGCTAAATTTAAGGGGAAACATGCTTGCTAATATTAGTGCAAGCAAGTTTTCACTAAATTTAGTATTTGATTCATTTAGTATTTGATACACAAAGAATAAAAAATATAGATGGAGCCTGATAGAAAAAATAAAATCCACAAGGAAATTTGATGATGTCATTCATTGTAGTTTTAGTTTTTTGAATAAAATTTGAATATTTTGTAAACTAATGTTGAATAAAAGACAATGTTAATTCTTATTCATATTTTATTCATTACTCTACATACATACAAATTAACATATATTTTATGTTTGTGTATATAAACAGAAATGCTTAGAGAATAAAAATGGTATTATATACCTTCCCCACATGTAGAAATGAACTCAGATGACATGTATAATGTAATAAGTATAAAGGTAGTATAACTGTGGCAGCCATGGAACTTAGGTAAGATTTAACACTGTTTGACTGTGGAATGATTAATGGGTCCAAAAATATAGGGCACTCAATCTTTGAAATGACAGCTGTTTAGATTTTTCTTGAGTAATAAAAGAAAGGTTCTACCAGGAGTATGTGAATGTTGGACAGACATCATTTGCACATGAAAACTGTGGGCACCTATGGGTAATGCAAGAATAGGAACACTGATGGCTGACAAGCATAGTAACTACCCAACAGAGAGAAGTATTGCATCAAATCCCATTGTAATTCAACACTAGTAATGCTTAACCCACCAGTCAATGCATTGAACCATGTACACTATATTCCATATGGTTTAGTCGTCATCAACCAATAAGGATATCATTATTGACTCTACAGAATCAGTTATGTCTTACTTGATTAAAGGAACATTGCTATTAGGCTGTGGAAAATTGGTACTGAGTTAATTTTCCAGATATGTTCTATTTCCAGTTCTTCAGGGTAAATAATTGAGTTATTGTGTGGAGAAGACTGTATGAGGTCATGGATTCACCCTATCAGCAAGATGTACAACCTGGAGATAGCTTTGTAATGGTTTGGGGTGTGTTTTGTTGAAGTTTGAAATGATCACTTGTGAAACTGCGATCTACCTTGATAGGTTTGACATACACAGACCATTTACATTCAATTATACTCATGTGAATGACATGAAACTGATTTCAGGAACATTTTGATGACTTCCATGAATCCTCCTTGCTCAAAAAATTTAAACTTCATTGAATATTTTGTAGACCTCACTAAATATTTGCAACCAAACTCCCCAAAACACAACTTAATTATCAACAGCCTTAGAATGTACCTGGATAGATATACCCATTCAACAATTCCAGTGCCTTGTAAATTCCATGTTATGTCACACGGTCAATGTTATTTAGGTAAAGATAACAGCTACATTTTATTTAATACCTGTCTAGTTTTTTGGTAAATCAGTTTATATAATAAAAAACAACATTTCTTTTCATTTATCCACTTCTATCACTGTACACACACATGCACAGATATGGATACTTTCCTGCAGATATTTAGTAAATAAAAAAGCAATAAACAGATGATAAATAAAGACAATAATAAAAAAAATGATTTAACAAACTTAACTGTTGCAATATTGGATAAGTGTTAATCAATAAATCAATTACTGCCAATACTTGATAGGAAAATTTTTAACTAATATCTAATAATACTTATAAGTTCTTATAATTTATATATCTCTTCTTTCAATTTAATTTATTCACACATCAAAGTTTGTGGATTATAAAAATTTCATAATCTTATATTATGAGTCGATTATCAAAATGAATAATTCATTTTTTCTTATGTGTCAAAGTAGAAGCAACCATTTTTCATATTTCGAATTTTGGCCCAGTTTTACTCAACTCCTAAAATTAGAGGTAAACATGATCATTATTTTGCTTAACATTGTTTTAGTAAATATTCTTATTCTAACTTGCTTAGTGACTATCTAAAAATATTCACTTCTTATATTAAAAATGTTTTAATGTTATAAAGATACAAAGGGATATCTTTCTTTCTCATTTACATTGCAGATTTTCATAGATACAAAACTGTTTAAAATTTTCAAGTTCCTCTTAGAGCTGAAAAAGTTTTAAAAATTATTTTTGAATCAATGTTTTGAACTGATCTTTGAGCAAAACAATATTTGAAAATAATCCAAATTAACTCAAAGTTAAGAAGGAAAAAAAGGAAAGAAAAAAAAAGAGATCATTATAAACAATGATAAGACAAATATAAAAATAATGTGTGCCAAAGAATTATCTTTTAAATTTTTTTCCAAGTATTCTTTTAAATTGACCAACATTCTAGATAATATTTTTAATAATCAGCTTCTGAATCAGATTTGATGAAATGTTTGCTTTATAAATATAAGATGTTATAAGATCAATAACCAAGTTATGGTTTAAACATTTTTTAAATCATGAGATTTACTTGCAGAACTTTTTTAATCATATTTTTTCTGTTTTAACTCAATGTTTGAATTGACCTTTTTTTTTTTCTTTTTTATTCTCGCAAATTAAACTAAACTTTCTTGAAACATTCACAATGTGATTTTTTTTTTAAATTTGTATTTTTATTAATTGAATTAAATAATGAAAAAGTAATTCAAAAGAGAAAAGTTAACAAGAGAAATCTAAATACAATAAAAAACTGATTAGGAAGAGATTTGTATTTGTGTTGACTAACAATTAGAAGATTAATATTCTTTGGTGGCTAAAAATAAAATTACCTGATATCTTTTTCCAAAAGTTGAAGTTGGTTCTAAGGTGAAATATTAATGATGAACTCATTAAGAATTCTTTTAGATAAATATTCTTCTTTCATCTCTTTCTAAGTACAAATTTCATAAAGAAAAAAGAAAATTTTTACTTTAACCATCTTGTCAAGCCCATTCAGCTGGGGCTGTAGAATATGCTGAAGGGTAAGACAATCCAAGGGGCTGTAGAATATGCAGAGGGGTAAGACAACCCAAACCAATAAGTGTCCTAAATATGATACAAAACCATCTGATGGTGAAATCCTGGACCTCTGAGAAATGTAGAATACCCATTCATTGCCATTACTCCCAGGTCCACTCTGACCCAGAGTGGTAGTACCTGTTCGAGTCCTATCTATGGATTAACCATTTCACTATGTGCAAACAAATGACTGATATTTAGTTGAATTGTTAGTATTACATAGCAATAGTTGAAACTATTTAACTATGTGCAAACATGATTAATACTAAATAGAAATATTTGTGTTAAATAGCAATACTTGAACCCATTTTAGTGTGTGCAATACAAATTATTAATATTATCAATGGGGGCAATACAAATTATTAATATTATCAATGTGTGCAAACAAATTATTAATATTATCAATGGGGGCAATACAAATTATTAATATTATCAAAGTGTGCAAACAAATTATTAATATTATCAATGTGTGCAAACAAATTATTAATATTATCAATGTGTGCAAACAAATTATTAATATTATCAATATGTGCAAACAAATTATTAATATTATCAATGGGGGCAATACAAATTATTAATATTATCAATGTGTGCAAACAAATTATTAATATTATCAATGTGTGCAAACAAATTATTAATATTATCAATATGTGCAAACAAATTATTAATATTATCAATGGGGGCAATACAAATTATTAATATTATCAATGTGTGCAAACAAATTATTAATATTATCAATGGGGACAATACAAATTATTAATATTATCAAAGTGTGCAAACAAATTATTAATATTATCAATGTGTGCAAACAAATTATTAATATTATCAATGTGTGCAAACAAATTATTAATATTATCAATATGTGCAAACAAATTATTAATATTATCAATGTTTGATAGCAATACTTAAAACCATTTAGCTGTGTGCAAAAAAAATAACAATACTTAATTGTGTGCAAACAAATTAGCTCAAACTCATTTGAAAATAGAATTACTGTGTAAACAAATAACAGATGTTAAATTGAATTGTTAGCATTACATAGCAATAATTGAAACCACTTAACAGTGTGTAAACAAATGATTAATATTAAATAGAATTATTAGTGTTTGATAGGAATACTTGAAACGATTTAACTGTGTACAAACAAATGCGATCTGGCTTGTTTAAAATGTTACCTACAAACTTCGTTTATAAATCTTATATATTTAATATATAAACAGAATTTGGCATTAAATAAACAATTAAGGTTGATATGCCGTATAAACTCAACCAACTATCTCGTCAGTGTCAATTTATCACATCATTTTAGGGAAGATTTTATAAAACATTTTGAAAAAGATTTTTTTCAATAGCAAAATGAGAAAAATTTTCAAATACGGTATTTATTCAAAATACCAAGCAAATCTTTGACATGCAGTACTACTGTTGGAAGTAACTTTAAACTTAGTAACATTAAATAATTGTTTTTCTAAACTGAGATTGAGTAAAGAATTTTCAATTTTATTTTAACTCGTGCTTAGAGCGTTTGATTTGTTTTGTCGAAATCTCCCAGTTAGTAAATTAACATTTCAGTGTTAACAGTTGTGAGGTTTTTGTTAAAACTCACCAACATGCAATACATCAGCTTGACTTAGAAATATTTTTGTCTGTAAACATATGTATGAGCTTAATGAACTACAACCACTGAACCAAATAATTGTGTATACCGTTTACGTACATCCTTCCTTGACTTACTATACTGTGTGTACTATATTACCCAACCCCTCAGTCACGAGCAAAATGCGACACAAATCAATTTTTAAGCGGAGTACAACTAGTTTGAATTCAGAGTTTTCCTTCTTCTAGATAGGTTGCCATACCACGGTTAAAGAGTCTAGTCTGACCCATTTTTTTACCCATATTTTGGTGGTGGGGGATAGAGAATAGTGGAGTTCATAGTTTTTCCAAAGGTAGAAATTTATTAAACTTAAAGACTGTACAAATGGGGCACCCAATGAGACTAGAATTCATTCGTGAAGGTAGTCTAGCTCGCTAACCATTACACCACCCGAGGCACCCACCTTTTCCAAGAGTATTATTCGTGTTATGATGTTTATGCGTGTTATATATATTCATATGCCCATGTAAATATTATGCCTATGTGTGAATGTAGTAGTACGTTAAAAACCTTTGTGACAGTTAATTTTTTTTTTTAAATATGCATCTATTATTCAACCATAACCAAAACAATTGTAGTGAAAAATTGCGGAATGTAAATCTTAGTCGTCAAGTTGACTCAGCTGCCTGCTAATTTTTTTCTCCTGGTTTTGCGATGATTTGGATAGGGAGGGTAACATTTTCGGATTTCGTGCAAGGGTAGGAGGGTATCAGGAACTCAGGTGGGGGTCGAAAGAGAAGATTTCTATGTTAAGTAGTGATGATGGTGGTGGTGGTGTCGGTTAGAGTGCGAGGTATAATTTTCCAAATTTCCCGCAGGAGGAGCTGTTTTAAAGATGAAAAAGGTGAAAGAAGAAGAGAAAGAGTTGAGAATACGTTATCAAGAAAAACGATCGTGAAAGAAGGGAAGAGAGAAAACGAAAATGGATTTCAGCAAAAACCTCGTAGCAAGAAGCAGCAGTAAGCAAGCCAGGCGCAGTACATTCTGTTATTTCCTTAGTGGTAGTACTATTACTAACTACCCCGATATATGACGAACAATTTCAAATGATTTCTCAAGGCCGTGCTTGAATTGGTTAGGCTTCTCCAAGGATAAAGGATTCAAATTTCTACACAAACATAAAACAAATTGCCGCTACTATTGCTGTTAGTGTTTGTGTCATAATACTTTTTGTATCGACACTTCAACGATTACTACCACTCATTGTACTTATGACCAATATTAATCCAATAATTACAATTCATACTATTTTTACTTACTCTCTATCTGTACTGTATTGGTACTACTACTCCACAACTGCTGACTTGTGCCAACCTCACCAATTTAGTAAAAGTACATAGTTACCACTGTTACTTTCACTTTGATGTCTTGGAATAGCGGGTACTCGAATTTATTAATTAATACAAGGTCTTTCTTTATCATAAATGACAGAAAAACTAAACAGTTTGATTTTTCTACTTTTCAAATGTTCGTCTTTGTCATCTCATGATGTTACCGTTTTTCTTCCCCCACCTCGTCACATTTTATTAATTTGATTGCGTGAAGTAATATCCTATCTCTACATTTTTTTTCTACAGGAAGAAACTTAAACTTAGAAAATGATAAGAATCAATAAAATTATCATCTTCTATTCTTATTTATGACTACTTCCTTAAGCAATGTGTTGCTGCTGTTTTACAAAAAAAAAAAAAAAAAACACGAAAATGTCCAGCTGTTACTCCCGCACAGTTAATAAAAAGTCGAAATAATCAAATAAAAAATCTTGATTTAGAACGTTAAGAACAAGATATACAGCGCGTAATGACCCCTCCCCTATTATTTAAGGAATGTCCATCCATCCACCTATACAATAATTTAAATTTGAAACTTAATAGTTTGTAAAAAAAGACCCATAAAAAATTTAAATAATTTGTTTTCTTCAATTGCGAAAAAGGAAAGCTTTAATTCTCACGTGAAGCAGTAAGTAAAGAGTAAAAAAAAATTAATGCATGTTTAAAAAACACATTTTTTTTTTCAGTTTGAGTTAAAATAAAAAATTACCTCATTTTGTAACTTTCTTCACTGTTTTTAGAAAACACACGCAAGTAGAAGAAAGCTTTTTATAAGCTTATGTGATGATGACAATAAATGATAACAATACTAGCATCGGCGGTACATATACTAAAATTGCCATTGCATCTGTTTTAATCATAGTTACTCAGTGCAAGTTGGATTCGAGAAAGTAATGCAGCTAAAATTTTAAGTCAAAGAATGTTAGAAACAGTCTACATTTTTTTTATGAACACTTAAAAGGATCGCGGGAAAATCTTAATTAAATTTATTCTTATTGGTGTTGGGGTATTCATCCTCGTTTTTCTAGCCTGCTATCGTTTTTTTTTTTCTACTTTCTTTTTTCTTCTTTAACAGATAGATAAATAAATAAACCTATCTGCTTTGCGAAGAAAGCAGATAGTTCTTTTCTTTTCTTTTCTCTTTTAGTTGGTCTCCCTTTTTTAAAGTTCGGGTCGAATATGAAGGGAAAAAAAAAACAACTACAAAAATTATTACTAGTTTTCTCTTACTTTTTCTTCCTGTTTTTTTTATTGTTGTAAGCCCTCATTTACAACTTTTGATTCAGACTTTAAATGATAGCTTGATTAGCTCTTTATCATCTTTAAACTCAAGCATGTCATAATTTATTAAATACTATTGTCTGAGAACTAACAAGTTTATTTGGCCCAGTCGGTTGGGGCTGCAGAATACGCTGACTACATCTCTGCAGAGAGGTAAGACATCCCCTAAACAATCAGATGGTGAAGCTCCAGTAATGCTAGAGATTTGGGGAATGGGGAGTACCCTTTCATTGCCATCGCTCCCAGGTCAACTCTGGCTTTGATAGGGTCCTCTTTATGGGTCAAATAGAACTGTTTGACATTTAACTGTAAACTGAGTTGTTTGAAATAAAACTGTTTTTACATTTACATTTATGCTAAACTGAATTGTTTGAAACAGAACTGATCATTTAACTGTGTGTAAACAAATGACTGATGTTTAAATGCATTGTGAGTTATACATAATAATACTTGAAAACATTAAACTGTGCAAACATGATTAATAGTAAATAGAATTATTCATGTTAGATAGAAATAAGTGATACCGTTTAAATATGTGAAAAAAAAATGAGCTCAAGCTCATTTAGTAATGTTATTTAAAAAATGTGTTAAGAAATCATATATCTAATATATACGAGGATCATTAAATAAGTTTCCAGACTTTTTTTCGTATGGGCACTTTTATTGAGAGTACACGCATGAAACTCTAGTCCCCTTCGCAGTAATCTCCTCCGGCTGCAATGCTCTTGTTGTACCGTTCCAACAACTTCTGGAAGGCCCCACAGAAGTCCTCTTGTTTGAGCATGTCAATGACCTTTGTCACAGCTTCTTTCATCTCTTCAATTTGTCTCATAACGACAGCCTCTGAGCTTAGGGAATACGCAAAAGTCACAGGGAGCAAGGTCTGGACTATAGGGACGGTGAGGAACTGTTTTGATGCCCATCTTGCTCAAATAGTCTGTGACAAGGATGGAGTTGTAGACTGGTGCATTGTCCTAGTGGAAATGCCACTGACCTGATTTGAAGAGTGCTGGCCTCTTCCGACGGAATCTCTTCCTGAACTCCCTTAAAACCTCAACATAGTAGCCCTAACCCTAACCCTTTGGCCAATCAACTCTGGTGTATTGACTTCCTTACTCCTCCCAACACCTCTCATCATCCCTCACAGACTGTCTGCCTTCCTTGAATCTCTTATGCCACTCAAAAACTGATGCTCGATTCATGCAACATGGTCGAAAAGCAGTCTGAAGCATTCCATATGTTTCTGTGGCATTTTTTCCAAGTTTAAAACAGAATTTTATTGCATATCGTTCTTCTAAAGTATCAGATTGCATTTTTGAAATTCACCAGCTGTGACAATCAGGCTTTAGTAGGGTGTATTCCAATTCCTGCTGTAGCTGTTGATTTGAACCTGAAATCATAAAAATTGGTCAGTCATCTCATAAGATTGAATACACCACATATATGTATAAAGAGGATTTGGCATTAAATAACCTACAGTAGTTGGTACACCATCAAACCAAACTAAACTTAACCAAATCAAATTGAACCAAACCATAAAAAATTTCCTTAAATAAAGACAGTATCAAATTTTGTCTGTCTGTCTATATCTGATTTTCAGTAGCCACAAAAACATTTCAATTTTAAATTCAATTCATTCTTATCAGGACTATTTTCAGAATTGAATTTGCAAATAAGCACCTTAACTCTCTGTCTTGTCCTTTAAAAAATGTATTTTTCAATTATTATTGAAAGTATTTCTTTCACCTTATTTCTGTTGATTATTATTATAGTTAGCTAAATTAGTATTTTTCTTAATCTTAATATTGGTTGTTTTTTAATTGGAACCTATTTGGGTCATCATTTCTAAGACAGCTAGAAACAATAATCAAAGAGATTCAAACAATAATCATTGAGATTCAAACTCACCTCTCCTTTCACTTCTAGGAAACCCAGTTTTCAGTTGCAGCTACTTTACCACTAAGCTTACAGAGCAATGGTATTGCAGTTATCAAAATAACACCTAAACTTACCTGTTGATGTTACCAATAAATCAGAAACTATTAATATTGGGTTTGGTTAACTTTATTCAACTGCTCTCATAACTTAGTGGTAAAACAACTAGTACAGAAAAGCAGTCTTCTCCTTGGTAAAAGACTATATGAGTTTGACTGGAAACTTATCTTTTATTGTTGTTTCTAATATGTACTGTTCTTTGCTGTTGTAAAGTTAATGACCCAAGTGAGTTGCAGTTAAAAAGGAACTAAAATCAAGATGAAGAAAAATAATAGTTAAAATCTGTGATAATTTTTGACAATCTTCATCTAAAGAATTCATAAAATTATTTCTGTAGATTTTTTCTTCTACCTCATCATTGTAAAAGTATTTCAATATTTTAGTAAATAACACACCATTACAAAGGCAAATTGTTAATTAGAAAATAATGTTTAAAAACTTTTGTAAAGAAAAATTTTCTGTTTGTTTTCAGTATGAATTATAATCATAGAATAGAACGTGTTCTTTTCCTATAGCTGTTTTACATTGTAAACTATAGAGTTTTTTGACATTGATAGACTTATGTTGTTAATCTAGAAAAGGTTCCTTACTATTGTGAATCTACACTAAGTTTAATAAATATCTATATTTAGATTCTACATCATGTCTGAGGAGTCAATTGCATATTTCTTAATGGGACCATAAGTCAATGTTCAGGCCAAGGTAAAAGCCTGAATTTCAAAAGCTGATTTTCCAAGCAGGCAAACATTTCCCATTTGTTCTCTATTTAAAGGGTTACCAACTTCTGACTTTGTGATATTAGAGAAATTTATTTACTGTAATTGTTAGATTTAGTTTTCTTTAATTCTGATTTTATGAAGCATAAAATCTGAAATAAGATGCAGTACAAATCAAACAACCTGAATTAATGATTTTACTATGGAAAGAATACTTAATGCATTTCATATTATTTACTTTGAATATATGTTCTTTTCACTTTTAGTTGTTGCAACTTTATTTTAGAAAGATAAAAGATTTTTTAAATCATCAGAAAATTAGAAAAAATACCTTTTCAGTTCAAATATATGAAAAGTATATATTAAATAATCTATATTAGCTGTAATCAGGGTATTAGTTATCTAGGAAAACCTCAATCACTCTTATCTGAGTAAAACAAAACATTTATAGCCATAGGATCTCAAAGCAATTTGTATCATCAAAATGTCTTCGTTAGTGAGTCTTGTTTTAAACCTTTGAAGCTGTGATGAATATATTGAATATGAATATATTGAATATTGATATATTGTTTGCAACCTTGCACCTGTGATGAATGTATAGAATCAAATGTTTTAAGATTTTTAAGGTAATTCAAAATCTTTTTGTGTTAAAAGTCATCAAAATTTCAAATCACATTAAATCTAATATATATCTTAATTCTTGAAGAAAATGTAATTTCAAAATGATAAAACAGATTTAAAGCCCTTAGGCTTTATCAGTTCTATCAACTTATGTAAATTTGACTTTTAGTTTCGAATACATAAACAATAGCTTAAAATATTTTATCTTGGCTCTTGACAAAGAAAATACAATTCAGTGTTCCTTTTATTTCAATTGGTTTTCATTCTATTTTTAGGAATGACAGATGTTATACACAGATTCTATCAATGAAAATATTTATAGATCCATCCATTTGAAGTGTTACAAAATAGTAGAAAGTAATTTTTTGAAAAGGGGAAAATAAGGGAAAGTGTTTTGGTAGGAAGTGAATGATTTGAGTTTGTGATTCTGATAACTGTGATAGTGATGATTTGACACAATCTTAAGATCTGATTTAAACATGAATACTTTATATATCCATGAGAGACTTCTAAGATGAAAACTCCTTATCTGAACAAAAGATTATTTAGAATAAATCCTTTTTTATTTGGACTGCATGAAATACCAAGTTCAATTGTAAATGACATGCTTTTTAATTTTAAAAAATACCCAAAGCTTGATCTTAATCTTTTATTTTATTTATAGTAAATTTAAGAATTAAATCAATAATTTTTGTGAGCTAAAAGTTTAGTCAAGAAAAATATTTTGTGTTTAGTAAATCAGAATGATGATCATTTAAGCTAGCTTATTAATCTTAATGTCACTTTACAAATAAGAAATTATCATTTAATTGATTGAAAATTTTGGATTTTAGAAGTTACTGCTCTAATGTACAGAATAACAACAATAATAACTATATTTACCAGCCCAAGATTAACTCAATACAGTCCCAGTATTTGTTGAGCATCCCATGTATGCATGAGTATGGCACATGGTCTTTTTTATTGTGGGAACCAGGTGCAGGACCACAGCCAACACACACCTGGCAGTTCCAAAAATGCCTTAAACCAGATCAGTACTTCCCTAAAAGGGACGCTTCAGGTGACAGGCAATAAATCTAGCCCCTGCAGAGAGGGTTAGAACCCAAGAGGACGACTCCCTGAGGCTCAAGGAAAGCTGATCTTAGCATGCATGATGTTAATGCTGGCTTCCCAGAATCCATGTCAGATGAGCTCAACCAACTGCCAATGGGACCAAGACACACCCGACCTGAACTATGTACCAGGAAACATGGTTGACCGAAGTGTATCTCAGCCCAATGAACCAGGCTGTAAGTCAATACAGTTTATTTCCCAAAAATAAAAAAAAACATTAAACAAATTTAGAAGAGTATAAAGCCCCAATATTTTTTGTGGGGGAGGGGAAAGAAGGCGGTCATGCTTGACTATATTTTCTAAATGGCTCTAGCTAGCCACATTTGCTGACCCAGGCACAATACAATAAAACAACCATACATCAACAAGCATGCAACATTCACCAAAAATACCACATTCGCTCTATGAGAACTTACTTAAAACCCATGCAAAATGAATGATTTATTTACAATGAGAGCATATATAGTAAATGGCAATGAAAGGGAGGGTAGAACCCCCCCCCAAATTGGTAAAACAAGGATAAAAACCCTGTTTGGTTACCCTCCCATGTTTTCCAGTATCTGTGAGGACCAAAAACAAGCTGGACTATCCATATGTGGTTTGCCTTGGGAGCTATTCTAGGTATCATCACTAAGGAAGTGATCACATTATTGAAGTTTGGCCCGGGTCTTAGTGGGATAAAAAAAATGCATGCAAGGGCACAGCAAGTAGCATATTTTACAGTAATGTGGGTCCAAGATCCTCAGTACTGGATGAAGGTTAAGATGATAAAAGAATGGGGGGAGCAGAGAAGATCTTGGAATCTAATGACTAGATGGCAAGGCTTATGACACACATTGTACAGCTAACTAGGAAATAGGGGGTACAAAAATTACCTACTTACCGTGCAAGCTGCTGGGTGAGCGAGAACCAAGAGTTATTCAAGAAGCCCAAACCTGGTGCCCAATTCCATTGAGAGTGAACCTCCTCTAGTGACCAGCCGAGAGGATCTAAAGTGGAACCCACCACTAACTCCCGATACAGTTCCTTTTGAGACTGAGAAAGGTCACTGGACCCAGGAAGATTATGGAGGGCTTTATGGCACTCCCGGATGAATGGTGCTTCACCCCTAGGCTGACAATGACCTTCGGCTTTGGAGTTGGACTACAGGCGAGGAAAGGCATCTCTCACTTTTCATCCCCACCCTATGTTCCTTGACAAGGATCGGCCCAGGTAAGTCAGTCTTTCACTAAGCCAGTGGCTCTCCAGATCAGACATCCCTAGACCCTCATTTCAAGGACGTTTGTAGCTGACCTGTCTATGGATCATCAGCTTTTGCCCGCTTCAAAGTAATTTGGAGAGGGATTGTATTAGCGCTAGCCGGTAACACTTAGGCTGGGGAAGTACAGACAACTGGTAAAGGATCAAGGGGAAGATGTACACGGCACACACCTCCGCCTGGCCCTTTAAGAATAAATGCCTACAAAGCCAGGTACTCACCTGCGCTTCTACCTTGGCCCATACTTCCAACCAATTTCACTCCAGCTGAAAGCCAGGCTCAAACCACAATGTACTGATGGGGAAACCTTCATACTTCTTCTTCATGCGCAAACCTGTTTCATTTCACAGCTTCATTGGGAACTCTTTTTAACCTATATCTAATTACAAAACTCTCATAGTACTCGCTAGCCTCACAGTCAAGGTCCAGCCTAGCTAGATCTATGGTTAAGGGATCCCCCCTCTCCACTGCCCAGGAAAGCCTACTGTCTAAACACTTCACCATCTTGGTCCTATCTAGTTGGAGCTGTCAGCTGTATGTGATGGTGAAGTCCCTAATCCTATACTTAAAGGATCCCTACCACTTATTCCTGGTACCGCCCCCACTAGCACCCACTGAATTAAGGTTTCCAGCCTCTCCCGGAAGTCCCGTATCTCCAGTAAGGAGATATTGAACTTCCAGTCACCAGCTAGACTAGGCCTATTATCTAGCCGCAGACTGACGCTAACAAATTTAGGGTCAGTCTTCCCTATCCAGTGGAATATGGGACACTTAACAAAATTACTGTTGGCTCTTCAAACACTCTGTCCAGATAAGTCCACATCTGGCGAGAGGGCAAATTATTTAGCCATGTCCACATCACCTGCCTTGGGTAATCCAGACAAAACCTGTCGACCAAATCATGCTTGGACAGCAAGTCAATCAGGCTGCTTTCACACCTATCCAACCCATTTGTACTCTGCCCAGCTTTACCTATCTTAGGGTCAAGGATCACATTCCAATCACCCACTAAAACTAACCATTTCAGATTCTCAAGGAACAGCGCCAAGTGTCAGAAAAAGGAGTGTCTCTCACCAATGCTATTGGCCACGTAAACCGTGAACAGCTGGAACTTGAAGCTTTTAACGGCAACATCAGCCACAATCAGCTGGCCCCATCATCTGCAAAGAGAAGATTGACAATCACATTAAGGTTGTGACCAACTAGCAGAGAGACCCAGTGCTGAAGCAGCTGCCAAATGCTGAAAAAACCATGAAGTTGCTTTCCAGCACCCGACAATCCTCTGCACAAGTGAAATGAGTCTCTTGCACTGTAGTAACATTCACACAGATGTTCAAGTGTACACACTTACTTGGATCCCTCAGTCCCCTCACGTTCAAACTGGCAAGGTTTAAAGTCATTCTGACCCACTTACCTATTAAGTGTCGACAATGATCCGGAAATCCACGAGGGTGAGGATGCCAACAACTTGCCTCAAGGAGCCGGTGTTGAGTTCAGTGGTAACTTGATCATCTCTGGACACTCCTCCAACATCTTTTGGGTACCGCACTTTTAGTGATCTGTAAAACGAAGGGTGAACATAAATCAGGACCCATCCTGCACAAAATGATAACATTTTTTTCAAGGAAGGGTACTTTAATTCCACCAGTCTTACATCCACATCAGTTTTGCTAGCCTTCTCCAGGAATTTCTATACCTCCTGAGTAAAGCTTCCAGCTGAGAGGACAAAGGTTGTCACCATGGGTGCACTACTAAAATTGAAAGGATTCGAGACTTTCTTTTTTTTAAATTTTTTTTAGTTCTAGTAGTGGCTTCAGTTTCTTTCTGAGCTGGAAATCCAAAATGGCCTCCAAGTTGATAGAACACAGAAGCACTGCTGTTTGAAATAAATCTTTATTTTCAGCCAGCAAGGCCGATTTCATTCTGCACTAGCTTTCAGAGTTCTTTGCAGATGAAGGGCTTTGGGGCACGTGAACTTTGGACTGTGAGCAGTGGAACAGTTCAGGTGAAGAAAAGGAGGGAAGAGTGAGAGAGGGTATGCCTTGAGTGTGTTGATTGGTTTCCTGTTGGTGAGAAAGATATTATTGTTCTTGATGGGAGTGTTGTTGTGATTGTTTTTGATGGGATTATTGCGGTTGATGTTGTTGGGACTGCAGGTTGTGGGCATTTCTTTCTTTAGAGGATCGTGTTGGGGAGGTGTGTTTGGGCAGAGTTTTTTGGCATGGCCTTCTTCGATGTCTCTTCTCTTCAAATTGTGGGCTGTTTCAATGATACTGCCTGGAAAGGCACTTTTGCTTTTATGATTGGCCGATTGGGACCTCAGCCTCCCCATTATTTCAGTTTGGCAGGGAAGGCTTCTGCAGTGGCCATAAATGTTAGCTTGACTGCTGTCCTGGGTCTGGCTATGGTTGGGGTTTCCAGGCTTTGGGGAAGCCTTAAGTGGGTCCTGTGAACCCTTTGGGGATTCCCCTGGAGAGTCCTCCATGGTTGCAGGAGGCAACCAGGATGGGAGCATAGCTTATTGTTGGCAGAAAGTACCTATCTAAATAAAAAAAAGAAAATGGCTAACTATTGCTGGGTTCTGAAGAGAAAAAATGATGAGAAAAAGACTGATGAGAGCTGCAAAGTTATTTATTTCTTTTTAGAAATGAATAAACATTCATGGCCAACTGTTGGATGATAAGATCTAACAACTGTACCTAGTGTGTGAGAAAAGGGGGAGCAACTAGTATCCAGTTGCCAGGCCAAAAAAAAAGGTAGCAGTAACTTAATATTGAACCACAAAAACACAAGATATCTTGTGCGCTTGCGAAGAGCGTTCAGACTATAAATGATCAATTTAAATACATTGGAATACTTTTAAATCTCTTATATCTCCTTTCTTTTATATATACAATGCCAGGAGAAAATCTTGTAAAATACATTAAGACCTAAAAATAAACACCAAAACAGCTAATCCTAACAAAACCAAAATCAGTAGATGAATAATTTTGCCCACAAACTCTCCATAATTGACAGTTTTTTAAAATTAGGTATTCAAATTGTCATAAGCACATTCAAAACAATTAAGAACATAACCAGTAACCCAAACAATAAAACTACATCAGTCAGATATTTATATTATTGCTTGTAAGAATTGTAAAGAAATTTATATAAGAAAAACATTGAAATATCTTTAAAAAAGTTCATACAATTTATAATTTTTATAATTTATATTTTTTATTATGCATAGTTATGCATTAAGAAGAGGGATAATTTGAATGTACTCATCATACATCATTTTGAATAGACCCCAATTTTAATTCAAAAACAACTTGAATGTTATTATATTAAGAAAACAAGTAAAACTGAAAACTTGTAGAGTCTATTGTAGTCTATTTGTATTAAACAATCAAAGAGCCACCCAGATTTTATAATATATTATGTTTCCTGACAAGATTATGATTAAAACAAAATAATGATCCACTTAATTTGACATATGTTATAAAAAAACTCCACAACATTCAATAAGTTTAAAATACTATTTAATAATGATTTATTGCTAACAATACTTTATACATAAGTTGATATACTGCACATATGTGCATGGATATGACCATTATATGAGTCTCATGTTTATGTGAGAGGAGGACCCTAATAGAGGTTGTACATATCAGTATGGGGGAAGCTGTAACAGGATATGACTGTTTAAGAGAGGTCTCTATGTGACATTTGCTAAAATAGGTAAGACACCTGTATAGAGTCATCATGTCATATGTACTTTGATATAGATAGGACTGTTGTTAATTGAATGGAGCTTCTCTCTGCAAATAAGCTGTAATGTTTAGAATGGCTGTGTGTATTAGTTGGCAATGCAGTATGAGGGATTTTGTTTGTAGCTGGGTTGAGGGTTCACTGTATGTGTTTGTGCCACATCAAGCTACAAAATAAAGGTATTATCGTTGACTTCATTTAGCATCATCATGTGTGCCAGCTGATGATGCTATTATTACAAAATAGATGGGTGAGATCTATTTTTGAAATGTATAGTATTCAAATTTAGTCCTGAGCTGTTAAATATGAGGAAACATGTGTTGATCAGTATTATAGACAGTCACTGAACTCCAGACATCAGCTCTCATTGTTTTCAGTCAGGTGAACAAAACAGTTCTAGAGTTAGAAATAAGTTAGTCAATGAGAGACATTTAAAGCAAGCAGTTGAAAACTCCATCTTGCTCTCACATACTCTGTTCAGGCTACAGTGGGTAATAATAATTGAAAAGTCATCAAGAAATAAAAAGTAAAATGTACTCTTGAAATTGTGATCGCATTGTCATTCTTCATCCCAACAGGTAATTACTTAGAACTTCTGAGGATGCCGAAAGAAGACAATGAATAAGAATTAAGATGGTGACACAAGAGAGACATGAAGCTACAAGACAACTTGAGAAGTAGTGAAGTGAAGAGATGAGAGCTGACTGATCATAGTGCAAAGCTCATATAAAATATAACATAGATCGGCCAAGTAAAGGGCTATATAACACAATGAGTAAGAGGCATCATGTATATGTGACAAAGCCAGTGATCAAGTCACTATTTATTGCCAGCTTAGTTCACTGAGAAAAAGAGAGAGAAATTTTGGTATATGTATGTGTCTTGAGGGTGCTGGTTGTGGTGCCTTCCAGTTGGTCAAAAGGGGTCATTTGATCTACCCACCATAACCTCTGTGCAGTAAGCAGTTAGCCAATGTCTTGTATGGTTACATACCTTCCTTTTTTTATTGTGAAAAAGTCATAAATCATAATTTCATTTAACCTAGAGTAAAACATTATTGTGAAGTGAGTAGAAATGCTTGTGATCCATTTTTATTGATTGATTTTCAGCATATTTTTACTTTTAGTTATTTAGTACTTATTAGTCAAATATCTAGAAATGTAAAGAATTTTTAGTTTCTATTTCACAGGTGAAATCTATTGTAGGTTCTACTTTTCTGATATTTTAATGTTTTTAGGGCAAAAGATCAATGTATTGGAGATATATTTTGTCTTTAGGCAAGATGTATTGGAATAGATCAGATTCTAGGAATTTGGAAAAGGACAAGCTAAAACACTAATAAAGAAACCATGGGTAAACAAAACTTTTGCTACTAAAAATTATTGTTGAATTTGAAAAAACATTTTGGCATACATATTATTTATAATCTTGTTAATTGGTAAGTTAATTCCTGTTTTTTAAGATGTTTTTCTAATAGTCTAAGACATTTTGACAATCCAATGATTTAGTTTTATTAGAAATTAAAGTTTAAAAAATAATACATATATAGATTAATCAAGCATAATCTACATCTTCAAATTTTCTATAAAAGTTGAAAGACTAGAGTTTTGTGAGTTACTGCATGGGGAACTTTTTAATGTATTGTTTTTTGTATAATACGAACAAGAATATGATTTTTATTCAATGCACTTAGTGAAATGTTATCAACTTCTAAAATAAAGAGAAGCTAACAAAAAGCATTTTCATGTGTTCAATTAATGTTGTCTCTTAATTCAAATGTGCCATTGAGTTTTTAGTATATGTGGTAGGTCAATTTAGAATAAAACATACTTGAGCATTTTAGCCCATTTCATTTTTTCGTATTTATCCAAGTGATGCTGTAAACAGATTTACCACCAATTCAGAAATTTTCAGTAGTTTGCTTTAAATAAAAAATGACATATTTTTTATGTGCTTAAGCTGTAAACATTTCTCCCAAAATAGACCAGTCTACTTGGGCAGGAAAATTTGTATTGAATAGAATATGTTAATGATATTAAAGTAGATGAAATTGAATTATGATGTGTAACTTTATTTCAATTTTAAAATGATTTTCTTTATTTTTTCTAGGTGAGTGACAGCATTTTTGATGCCTCCTTTTGGTAAGAGTTATTTGATTTCTTAATCTATAAAAATACCTGTAAAATGAGCTGCTGGTACTACTTGAGACACCGATCAGAAAACTATTCTATTTCCTGTTTCAGAAAATATACTGTAGCTTATTGCCAAGAAAAAGTCAAAATTAATATCCTTAGAAAATTTTATAAATAAAAGTGTTTAGATGACAGGTGCTCATAGAAATTATGAAAGAAGATATTCATAAAAACTAGATTCAGCTGTTGAAGGAAAATAAGTTATACAAAATAAGTCAACAGCCATTTCCCCAGTGGTGATAATGGCTGACAACAACATGTTGTGGCTCACTGCTATTTATTATTATTTGAATAGATATAAATTAGAAAAGGAAATATAAACAAAATTTTCACCCTTATTCTGAATTTGCAACAGCTTTTATGCTGGAAACTTATTAAAATAGACCAGCAAATCAAAGATATTATGAATTTTTCTCTTCAGTCACTAAAACAACATGTTTGTTCCATGAAAGTATAAAATATACTTAATAAAATATATGGTAGCAACAATGTCACAAGGGTTGGGTCATATGTTGATGATGACAGAACATAAAAGATATCCAATTATTGGTTTTATTGTCAAGGGATCAGGGTGGTAATTTTCTTGATTTTAAAGCAAAGTGTTACCTGATAAAGAAATTGAATTTGATTCTATTTCTTGATATCATTTATAAATGGGTGTATATATATATATATATATATATATATATATATATATATATATATATATATATATATATATATATATGTTCTAAATTTATAAAGATGCTGTTCTGCCCAAATGAATTTATGAAAAAATAGTATTAGCATCAAGAAACCTGAATCAAGATTATTTTGTCAGCCCAGTAAATCTGAATCAAGATTATTTTGTCAGCCCAGTAAACCTGAATCAAGATTATTTTGTCAGCCCAGTTCACCAGTATCTTTATATACTGCTACTCCATTAGTACATTTATAATTTATGATGGTCCTTCAATTAATTACTGCCATATAAATCAATAAAAAGATAAAAAGATTTCAAAATAAATCATATTAAATTTATCAAAGAATCAATTTGAAAAGTGAATCTATCTTTCTTTTAATATTTCTCTATCACATTTACATTTTAGGTTATCAAAAGGTTAATAGTACTTTATCTATTTATTTTCTTAGAAGTATTTTTTATGACATTTAATCATTAGCTACTCTTAAAAACATGAATCTACCAATCAGGAATATCAGTGCTAGAGATGGACACTTTTATCTTTGATGTTTTTCGCATTTATATTTTTTATGTGCTTAAGAACTAATCAATGGAAAACTACTTTGTAATAGTTGATGGTGGTTTCATCTTTCTCTAAGAAATGTTTTTGAATTTGAAAACTTCTTTAACTTGAAGTTTGTCTTTACATTTAATCAGAAAAAAATGGTAATTCTGGAATTATTCAGATATCATTCAAAATGTCAACATCATATTGGTAGACTGCAGCCAT
>OY757935.1:37467746-37570246 GCA_963585895.1 Sepioteuthis lessoniana
GGTCGTGTTAATGAAGGTGGAACGTTACATACTTTCAGTTTTAAACATTTGAAGAAACTGCTGAGTTATGTGATATAGTAATTGAATCTGTTTTCTCAGTATATGCGATTTGAGAAATAGGCGCTGAGAGATTACTAGGAATGTTAGCAGTGGATTAGTGTCAGCGGATGACTATGTGACAATGGATTACTAGATATATCAACCCTTTCATTGCAATGTGCAACTATAGTATTTCATGCAATGTGCAACTGTGCAATGTGCAACTATAGTATTTCATGGTACATTCCGTTTGTTGGTTCACATTTTTTTACTAGTTCAGAACATTTTTGGAAAGTTAAAGATTTTAAAGTAACGTTCTTTGAAATAGTCATTTTTTGTTGAAAAATGCTATGCTGCAAGCAACGGAAAATTGTAAAATATGTCAGCGAACGTCTTGATAATTTAGAAAAGTTTATAGATAGTTTTTCAAATTGAAGATTTAAAATAATTTCATTGCATTATTGTCTAGTTATGAATACCAATTATTTCAATAAAAATTTCTGTTTAAAAGATTTGTCTGAAATAAAATTTACAGAAATTTATCCCTCCCCCACCCATGGAAATCCCTACTAAATTAATTTAATTGTATCGTTTCTTATTTGACCTTCTTTCCGCTTCTTCAATTTTCTTTAACTTTAAAGAAATTTTTGCTGAAAGTATTTTCTGTATAGATCGTTAAAAAATTGCCGAATTGAACTTGGATTACCCCCTCCCCCAAAAGATATTATTAAAACAGGTTAAGATGCTGTTAAAATCAATCAACCAATCATAACCTATACTTTAGACTTTTCTATGAAATAAGACAATGTGAATAATTTTGAAAAGAATTTCAGATAATTATTCGAATAAAAATTTGAATTTCTGTTTTAATTTCTTCGCGTTCCCAAAATGTTATAAAAAAATAACGACATTGAATGATTTTAAAAAATTGCAGTATCAAATATTTAGCAAATGTATTTCCTGCAATTTTCTTTGTTTATTTGGCATGGAAATCCACCTTTTTCCTGTTTTTCTTTTGTTAAGGATATCTTTAATTATGTATGTATGTATGTATGTATGTATGTCATTAAAAAGTGCATGACTTTATAGGACAGATATGCACATCTATGTATAATTATCTAATTTACTCCAAATAAAAAACGGATTTAGCTGATAAACTTTGTCATTAACTTAGTTATTTTTGTCAATAAGTCAAATAAAAATTAACCTTGAAGCTTTTGATTGTTTATATTAGTTTATCTGCTGATTTAAATGTTGAAGCTTTTAAAATGTATTTCAGTACTTTTCTTCTAAACTATTATCCCAATATTATACACATTTTTCTCGGTATTTTCTGATAATTAATATATTGTATGTAAAGAAAAGAATTCTTTTTGAGTACCTTGAGTATTTATCGTTGATTTTTTTTTGATTTTTTTATGTATCTTATCTTTTGCATGAATGGGTCACAATTAGAATCATATATCTTGAGCCATCTCTCTGTCCTAATTGAGACCAGATCTTCAGTGGATGTTTTTGTGAATTACTTTCCATGTATGGTATTACTAGTTAACTAGGCTGATCTACAGAGAAATCTTAATATATTTCCTTTTTATCTTTTACATTTGTTATATACCCGGAATGAAGAGGCAATAATACTTGTTTATAAGAAATATAAATTCTATTTTTATTTACGAAAGTTGTGGCGAAATGGGTGTACGAGAGAGAGAGAGAGAGAGAGAGAGAGAGAGAGAGAGAGAGAGAGAGAGAGAGAGAGTCGGCCAGGAATTGCTAGGGTTTACACCATATCTTCAGATTTACATCAAATGGAGATACATCTTTAGAGAGCCTTACTTCTTCGTGCTTCTTTTACGGAAGACTGATACAAAACAGGTTCTCAACCGGAGGTGAGGGGACAGTGTCCCCGGGCTAGCGCCCAAAACGGCTTGACGAGTCTACTCCACTGACTGCCGAGATCGAAAACTTCCGTCATTATGTATTTTTCTGACGCCAACACATTTCTTCCCACGCAATTCACGTAGCAACTCTTCTGTCCCTTGTTTATCTTAGGACACAGCTGCATATCCTGTTTTTAAAATCCACACTAATTGTCCTATCAAAAGTCAATATGTAACATTTATCAATATATGTAAATTTCTATGACTGATTTAAACCGAATAATGTCTATAACTAAACTTCTTTAGTAATGCTAACAACAAGAATCATCATTTATCTATGAAGGACGAACCTCAGTTATAATACATTTTGTAGATTCATATCTCAAAATCAGAAATTTGGTGCTTATATTCATATCCGTGGGTATTGATGACTACAGAAATATCTACTGTCTACAATAGCAATTAAATCAAATTAGCTCACGTCCTGAATAGGTCACTAAACTGCATCTGATGGTGATCTAGGTAGTGTGGAGTACCCTTTCATTGCAGTCACTCCCAGGTCTACTCTGTCGTAAAGTGTTATTACCTTTTAGGATCCCATCGATTGATCAAATAGATCTTTAAAAAATTTTTAAGATCTTAAAGATAGATTTTAATATTATTTGTATTTGATAGGATTGTGTACAAAAAATTTCTTAAAGAATAACCGCACAAAAAAATTGTAAATGTGAATGTACAATGAACGTGATTCCACAATCTCTAGGCATGAAATAATCCTAGATAGTTTGACATGCCATTAAAATCATTCAATCAGATTTGCTCCTTGGCCAGAGAAATAAATTAAAAATAATTTTGCCATATAGGAAAAGGTCGTCAAAAACTTATCTGTTACAACTGAATTATATGGCAGCTGATAAGATCATTAAAAATTAAACTGATTGTTGTACAGAAAAAGAAAAAAATAATGTCAATAAAGTGAAGAAAATAACATATAGAGATTCTGTCATTGACAGATAAGAGAATACCTCAATGATGATAAAAATACCTGAAACATTGAGAAGAAATTAATAATCTCTTTCTGTATGGTATCACATTTATGTATAGCTACATGAATAATAGCAAAGACAAAAAGATGCATTCAACTTGGAAAATATTGTAAAAAAGGAGTAAATAGTATATTTTGCTAGAAAAATGAAAATTTTGGATAATTTACTGTTTGAGTGATAAATACAGTTGTGTTCTTATCATTTGGAGTATTCAGACTTCATCTTCATTGTTGTATTCACAACATTTCAGCTGATGTGTCCTTTAACCTTTTTCAGGTGTTTCATTTTGAACTCAGGAGCCCACACAGAACTTCAAACCGAACCCTTTATTTAATTCATGGGGGTAGATTGTCCTAATTCTTGACTAAGGTATCAAATCTAAGTAGTGAATCCACTTGATGGTTGTGGCGAAGTTGAAACTCTTGTTTAGCACTGACTTGGTTGAAGTAGTTAGCTTGTGCTTGCTGATATTAAAAATGACTTTCACTGGTGTGTAATAAGCTTAAGGAAGCAACCTAGAAAATTTCTAAGACCTAGCCAAATGATCTAAGATGGAAAGTGAGACAAACACTAGAGAAATCAAAGCCTTCAAAACCAAACATTTCAAAGGAAGACTGACCTCCAAATTGTTGCAGAGTGATGAAAACCTCATAATCCTATCAGCAGACAAAAGCAATACTACTGTAGTAATAGATAAGGTGGAATACTCCAACAAATTGGCAGACTTGATTGGCAATGATGGCTATTGTAAAGTAAAAAAAGGACCCAATCTGGAAAGGAAGCTGTCACAGATCCTTAATAAGAATAAAGATCTCATATTACAGATGAAATACAGACAGCTAACACAACACTGCAGCAAAGCTAACACACATATATGGCCTTCCTAAAATACATAAAGATAATATTCCATTAAGACTCATCGTCAGCAACAGAAGTTCAGCATGTTACCCATTGAGCTGCTTCCTTATGGAGATATGTAAAATAATTAAGGTGGTAATTAATTATATTAATTATTTTTTGGTAATTAATTATATTATTTTTTTATTTAGTTTGGTAAGATTGGAGATTGATTAGAAATCTTTGGGTGGAAATGTAAGTCAAACTGGAAAAGTACACAGGTGTTGACAAAGATATCAGCTCCTGTCAAAATAACATTGTGGGTTCTGGAAACCCAAATGTAAATAAAATGGATTCATGTCGCATCATAAGTTTGATTGAAATTGTATAAAAACAATGAAAGTTTAAGACATGTGATGATTCATGATCAAATGATGCAATAATTAAGAAGATGATGTATCGTTATAACATTAGCTGAATGAAATAATTAAGAGATTATATTAGAAAGGATAATTTTGAATTTAGGAGATGGCCATTGAAGAAAGTTGTCAGTCGCTTTCAGAGCCCTTCAGGGCAACAACAGTGGGAGGTCGAGTGTCTGTCCTTCACCATTTCTATGTACAACAGTAGACCTTTCTCTCTCTCTCTCTCTCTCTCTCTCTCTCTCTCTCTCTCTCTCTCTCTTGTGCTTCGATGACTGCTACGAAATTGTATGCAGTCAAAATGAATTCTTTTGTTTCTGATTAACAGAGTTACCTGTTGTTATTTTTGAATTTTGAACATTCAAGATGATACCATTGTGTTACAATAGTCACCCCACTAATAGGTAAGTCCTCATCATATGTTAAGAACTCTACCCACTTTGTGGAAAAAATCAATAATGCCCCCATTCATTCCAACCAGATGATGAGTCTAGATGTAGTAAGCCTATTTACGAGAGTACCCACTGATGAGACACTAACAGTGGCACAGGATAAATTGTCAGCAGATTCCTTTAATGGAAGAATGCACCTGTATCCCAATAGATAACCCGATGGAAATATTGACCTTCTGTGTGGAAACGACCAATCTCAAGATAGGGTCTGACACATACTGACAAGAAGAAGGACTGGCTATGGATTTCTGTTGTCATGCATATTGACTATCGTATACATGAAATACTTTGAAGAAATGGGATTAGGATCTACATCACTAAAGCCATCATTGTAGCTTAGATCCTTAGATACATTCATTCTCTGGCTTCTACAAGAAGACATTCAAATACTACTGAATCATGTGAACTCAATCAGACCATCTATACAATATACTATGGAGAAAGAACAAGACAGCAGATTATTATTCTTAGATGTATTAATAACTTGCACAGAGCAAGGATTCAGGTAATCTGTGTATCAAAAGCCAACCTTCACTAGACAGTACCTCAACATCAACTCTCACCATCCATATAATGTAAAGAAAGGAACAGTAGTGACAGTGATGTATATCAAGAAGAAATGAAAAGTTTAAGAAACAACCTCCATCACAGTAACTACCCAGAGAGCATAACATTGGCTCCAAGAAATCTAGATCAAATGACGAAGAACAATATCCAAAAACTTACCACAGTCTGTCTGCCCTATGTCAAAGGCCTAGCTGAAAAGATTCGAAAGATATGTAGTCCATCGGAACAATATTCAAAAGTGCTATGACTCTTCGAAAATATCTCTTTCAAGTCAAGCCCCCAATGAAATACAACATAATTAAGAATTACATATATTCCATCCCATGCAGTTGTGGTAAAAGTATACAAAAGCAAGACATGCTTCCAACTAAAAGTAAGACTAGAGGAACATCAAAAAGCAGTATGTTAAGGTGAGGTCAAAAAGTTGGGTATGATTGACCATATATGGCAAAAAAAAGGAAACCATCTGCTCTAATAAGATGAAATCAAAATAATAGATAGGGAAGAACATTAGAGAATAAGACGTCTTAAAGAAGTAGCACATATATTGGGCTACAGTGACCTGTTGAGCTGACTAAGTATAGAGATGAATATGATATGGGAACCAATAATAAAAAAAATCAATGGGAAAAATGCAATATGAACTGAGGTAAAAAAAAAAAATTACATAATAGTAGTGATTAGTGGTATCTCATGGGTTGATGGAGACATTAGGTTTATAAGTTCCAAAAATTAATCCTGAATTGTCTAGCCTAACACATGGTACAACAGATATAGGCGTTTGGTTGAAATGTGCTTGTAAGTGAAATCATTTGGAGGTTGCTGGTTCAATTCCAAGTACAGGTAAATAACAATAAATACTTACTATAGTTTAACACTTGTACTTAGTCATGGATAATGGAATTAGACTAAATAAAGTGTTCGGTTCAAAGTTAGGTGTGGGCTTTCAAGTTTGACATGAAACATCTGAAGAAGCCCAAATAACACATCGTCCAAAACATTGTGAATATAATGATGAAGGCAATTGTCCTAATACTCCAAGGGATAAAAATTATCAAGCTTATTTCAGAAATTTAGATAATAACAACTGAGTTCATCTTATGAACACATTTCTGCAGCTATTGTATACATAATTTGGTTGACAAGCAAATAATCCATGTCCAATTCAAGAAGTCTGATCATTCTGTGTAGCATCTTAGCCATTCAGTTATAGAATACACGAAAATATTTACACACTCTCCACAAATTATGTGCTAATTTCAGATATTATTTTAAATATTTATATTATAAAAAAAGTAAAGTTGGTATCCGTAGTCAAGGGTGACCAAAAAGCACCGTTTTCAATATCTTCTACACCAAGGTGTAGGGGAGGGCACTACTCCATTCCCTGGATTGCTCCACTTTACCCTTGATCCTTACCTTATAATGTTGAGAGTTAAGCAAGGTGGCATCAAGTACTGTTTTTTGAGTCTTTGGTATAATTCGATCTAGAATTGAACCCCAGTCTCCTGGACCATTAGTGAACACTCTACTCATTAGGTCAATGGGCCAGTTTTATAGTCAGCTTGTATTAATCTATAAAACACTGAAACTGAAATGGCTAATTTAACTTGTTAGTTAAACAAAATAGACAGGAACAAATGATGTTTTATTAGAACAAAATTATCTTGGGATTTCTGTACTGGATGTAACTGATTTGAGAAATTTATTCCATTCTGTGACTTATAAATGAAAATACAGAAACATTAAAGAAATCCCTAAAAGACCCTGCTAGAAACAATATATAAGATTGATATGTTTCTCTCAAACACCATTATAAATTATCTGATATGCTATTTTCAAAACAAATAAAGTATCATATCACTTGGAAAAAGATAATAGATAAATACAAATTTAAAAAAAACTGTGAAGAAATCACACCTAATTAATCAGATGTAATAGCTAAAGTGCTGAACTGCAACCTGTAAGTGAGTTTGACCTCCAGTCACACTGTTATGTTCACTTTCAGTTACGGTATGAACTTCCTTATAGCCTCAGCTATGGGTTAAATAGTATCACTGCTGTTCTTCTACAAGGATGGGTTTGACATTGAATAACCCACAAAGGTTGATATGCCATTAAACAAAGAAACCAAACCAAATAAATAAATAACATCTGAAATTACAATGACTTTCCCTACTATGATGATTCCAATCATATCAGTTATAAGGTAAAAATAAATATGCATATCACTGAACTAGTGTTGAAAAATTTGTACTTATAAACTGATCCAAAGAAAGAGGATTCAAAAATATAAAAAGATTTGATGTTGAGATCTCATATATTTTAAGTCTAAGTTATGAAATAAACAATGATTATTTAGAAAATAAAATTGAAAATAATGTCATCATAGAAATAAATATATTATTCTGCTTAATTTACACTCTGAAACACTAGTTCAGTGATATTCTTTCTGATGAATACAAAATGTGTATAATTTGAGATTTCTGGAATCTGTAAAAAAAATCTTATTTCAGACAAGAAAAAAGCAATCTTCTCCCCATAGTCAGTTTAATACTTGTAAAATCAGCAATTTTCATGTAGTACAAAGTTTGATTACTTTTGAGGCAAGATGATAATTGTTCCAAATGACATAATAGTAACCTAGTACCAACTGCTATTTTACAAATCATGTTTTTTGTACTGTAAAGAATTTTGTCACAAAATGAACATTTAGAAGTAAAAACTGAAAAAAGCAAAAGTACTTGCAGATATCAGATATGGATGGTTAGTGGAGTACCACATCAATGCTATTTATTTCCTCAAATTAATTTATTTCAAATTTTTACAGTCTTTCTTCAAGTCAATCTAATGCTAATAAAATACACCATACTCACTATTGTCAGCAAAATCAATAATAGAAATAATAATGAGGTTAATGAACTTTGCTGGTATTAAGCAGAATAAACACACATCTAACAAAACACATCACAAAATATCTAATTAGTCTCAATAAATTTTAGAAGAATACAGGATCCAGTTTGAAAAAAATGAATTGGCTACATATTAGAACCTATGAAAATTTAAGATTTTTTTAAATTACAGATGTTTTACTTGAAAATATAACATAAAATAGCAATATAATGTGACACTATTGATGGTGGTATATGGACTTAGCTCTATGTGTGCATATATTTGGACACATGGGTGGGTGTGAGTGCATGTATGTGTATATGTATGTGCATATGGGTGTAGACATGTGTATGGTTGTGAGTTGACCATGGGTAAGTATATGCATTTGTGTGTGATTCCCATGTAAATATGTATCGGCCCCTACATGGGTGTATCCATATAGGGGCGGATACATATTTACATAGGAATCACTAATTCAGCCCTCCTTGTATAAAATGCAGATGTCAGATAAAAGTGGATCAACAACTAAAAAAATTTTATCATGTCTTCTTTTAGGGTCCTGAAGACCTGTTGGCTGTCAGTATTTTTATGTCCAGTCTGAGGGTGGTCAATAGTTTGGAAATAGGAATGTTCACCCCTAGATATATACAAGTAGAGTCAGGCTGCTACTAGAAGGGATAAAAGAACAGATGCAAACAGTACAGTCAGAAGAACAGAATCAGTCTACTACTAGAAAGGATAAGAGACAGACTCAGAAGAATACAGAACACAGAACAGACTCAGAGAGACATATAGATGGGACCACAGATATAGAAATGGGCCGAGAGAACAGATAAGAGATTGGAGAGGCACCAGAGAATAGAGAACAGAGATAGAGAGACATTCAGATAGGCTGAGAAAATCAGAACAGATACAGAGATCCCAAAATCTAGCAGTCAGTGTTAGTTTTTTGTTAAGGGATTTTGTTGCAAAGTGTCACACATGCTCACCCTTCTATTGGACAACATTGATTCAGCTTTTTGTTTTGGCATTTTTCTTCTGTGTGGAACATGTGAAGTGGATAGCCGAGGTTGTATTCCAACAGTACTTGAAGCAAAAACTAGCTTGAAAAATGTAGTTCAGTCAAAACAAATAAAAATCTTTGTTAAAAACAATTGATATGTAACAAATATTGAAACAAATATGCTACAAAAGTATATTGCAATTATATAAACTTTTGGTTGAAGTATGTATTCTTATTTAAAAATAACACTTTTAAAGTATCTTATATTAAGCATTTACAATAATTCAGACCTTTTATTTTTGATTTAAAAGATACACATTGAAATCTTCGGAATATTCAATACGTCTTTAAAATAACAATTTTATCTTTTTCATTTCTCTTTTATAGGCTCCATTTAGTTTACTAATATCGGGCGTATTTCGTAATTTTTTTCAAAGATATGTAACATTTTTGTGAATTGAATAACTTGAAAATAAATTATGCATATAAAGAAAAGAAAATGATTCATTGGCTGTTTTATAAAACAATGTATTTGTGGTAATATTAAATTTCATTTGGCAAATTATTTTAATACTTAGTGTATACTTTCAGGTTTACTTTTTCATAACATTTCTTTACATCCCATTGGTGAATTAATATAATTTTTTGAGTGAGATGTGCATAAGTAAAATTAAAACAACAAACATTGATATGATAGTGATTTACAGAATGAACTATAAGTTTTAGCTGTAACAGAAGCATAAGATTTATTCTTTTAAAACAGTGGTAAACAACATGATAAAAAATTTCAAGTGCCCTACTAGTTGTACTGAAAGAAAGTTTTGTGTATCAGAAAATTTTGTGACTGAAGAAAGTAAAAAGAAACATAAAGATATGTCAAAAACAAAATGTCTCCTCTCATAAGAACTTAGAGAAATATTCATATACATGAGTATGTATGAATTATATTTAGGTGAACTCATTGTCATCTGCATGGTCATTAAAGGAAAAGGATAGAGCAATCTATAGATTAAATCGAAAGAATATTACTGGGGAATTTTATGTCTCTGTCAGATGATACACTAGATTTATGGGAAATGAATTGACAGTTTGTCGGAAAATCAAGGAACACTTTATCTGAATTGCCAAGTTTAGATATTGTTGTATAATGGGTAAAAGATACATGAGAATATACATAAAGTCATAAAAAATATGATACTTCTAATGCAATGAATATTTGAAGATAAACTGTTATTTCAGGAATTTATCCAAGAAAGAATAGATGTCTAACATCATGCTGCTCAAAGTAATGATAGATTATAGAATTATTTTCAACAGGGATAATGATGACAATATAATTTTAGGCTTTTGGAGATGCTTGAAGACTTCAAAAGAAATCAGTGGAATATACCAAAGAAGCAGGGGTAATATCATAAGCATTTTTATTGGTACTTATAATTGTGTAACTTAGTTATCTGAATTTCTGAGATGAAGCTTGATGATTTTTATTATTCAGGGTTTTCGGACTATTATCTGCATTTTTTTTTATTGTTATATTCTAATGTTTTGGCTCATATGTCCTTTAGCCTTCTTCAGGTGTTTCCATGGAACTTTGAACCACGTCCTTTATTTAATCCATGGGGGTTATTTGCTCTGATTCCATTAACCATAACCAGGTACAAGTGTTTAGTATTTCTCTATTGTTACTCGGCTGCAGTTAGGATTGAACCTTCAACCTTCAGATGATTGTCGCTTAAAGAACCACGTCAATAACCATTACTCTATGTGTCCTGCAGAACAGTTTAGAGTGAATTTTTTTGGACTTAATATTCTTACATCATTATGATTACTACTATTATGTATGATTTTTTACCTGAGCTCATATCATGGGTTTTTTTTATCTAACCTTTTTGATTATTAGTTCCCATATTGTATTCATCATTATTCTTGGTCCATTCAACATGTCACTGTAGCTCAACATATGTGCGTCTAATTCTCCAATGTATCAATTATTTTAACTTCATCCCATAAGGGCAGATGGTTTCCCTTTTCCTTCTATATATGGTCTGCTATACCTGACTTTTCAATTTCTCCTCATACTACTACTTTTCAATGTTCTTCTAGCCTTACATTTAGTGGGTGGCATGTCTTGCCTTTGTATACTTTGTATACAAATTTGTATACAACTACAAGTTCTTGCTCATGTTGAATTTTGTTGGTGGCTTGACATAGAAGAGATACCACCAGAGAGTTGAGCCACTTGTGAATATTTTCCTAATGTTATATGGACTACATATCTTTTGTATCTTTTTAGTTAGGCCTTTGACATGGGGCAGACATACTGTGGTGAGTTTTCGAGAATCATCCTCTATCCTATCCAGGTTTCTTGGAGCTGATGTTTAGCTCTCTAAGTTGTTGTTGCGATGGAGGTTGTGTCTTAAACTAATCTTTTCTTCTGGATATGCATCAGTGTCACTACTAATGGCTTTTGCTCATAGGAATATCAGCCGAAACATTATGGATATGACAATAAAGATGAAATCAATTGTCTGAAAACCCTGAATGATAAAAACTGTGTTACTTAATATACAATTTGATACAGGAATATATTAATATATATGATTGTTGATAGTAGATTAAAACTATCTGAAAGTTCATTCATTCATATATTACTTTACTAGAAATTTCTAAACAAGTACAGATTTGAAAAAAGTTATTTTTAACATGTAATTTTAATAAGTAGATATTGAAAATAGTCATTTTTTAGATATTTTTTTAAATATCAGAAGTAGGTTATTATTCAACATTAATAGTAAATAGCATTAAAAAAAAGGCAGGCTATGACTTGTAAGTGAATAGATTATTGAGAGCATGTTTATTATTCTTCCCTGAAACTTCAAACAAAACTCTCATTTTTATCAAATCTTTTAATCATGTATATCATTAGTAAAATGCTTATTGACCTTCCAACTAAGTTAACTGTTTATCATCAAGTTACATTTTAACTTGAAAATGTCCATCTTTTGATATATATACAAATCCTATTACAGCTTGCCTACTGCTGTTCAAAGTTAAAATATTCTATCCAGTATGGTTTGAAAGTATAAGATCTACATTTTCTAGAGAGAGAGTATAGCAACTCATCATTTAGATTTGTCAGTTCATTTCTTTTTTAGCATCTATTCTAGAACAGAAGTTAGTGTGTTGGTCTTATAAACAATTTAATCCTTATTAATGATGCTTCACAAATTTGACTTAATTAAACAAACATTTCCAGTTCAATACACCAATTACTGAACAATTTATAAAATAAAATCTTATCTTAAATAAAAATTCCAACTGAAATTTGTTTTCATGTCTTCTTAAATGGAAAATTGAAAAATATCAGTTTTATTTGGTTAAGTATTATAGTTTGAGAGGCACAAGTGCTGTATTAGTTATCAGTATAACAAATGGAGTTGGCAAAATGAGTTCAAATTCTATTAAGGGTGTTTGTATTCACTCTATACTAGTGCTCTTAGGAAAGGCATGAATTCTTGCCCCAGCTATGTGTAAAATAGTAGGACTGATTAGGCTTTCTAGCAAGAGAAGGATAACTTTTAATTCAAAGTCATGAAATTCACAGTTTTCTATGAAGTGCCATGATCCTGTAAGGATAAGACACTTTCCATTACATGCCATTAAAACTGTTACAAAGTTAAAGATGGTATAAATATTTATATTCTTATTAATTACACAAGGGACCAATGGTTAATCATTTAGTGTCTTAACATCTCATTTGATATGCAAGATATTTTTAGAAAGCATATTTGTTGAAAGTGAATTAGTGAAATATCTTCTTTAATTCCAATTATTTTCCCTCCTTATAAATGTATATTTCTGTGAACATAAACAACTAATTGCAAATATTTGTCATGATTATGAGTGTATCTAAATTGGTCATTTGTTTTTAACCTTGCATAATTTTATTTTATTTTTAACAGGTTGAACGGGAGATTGCAATTATGAAATTGATTGAACATCCTCATGTCCTGGGACTCTACGATGTATATGAAAATAAAAAATACTTGTAAGTATATGAATAAAACAATAAGAAATATTTTAAAATAATATGTATAAAGCTATTTTTTTTAATATTGAAAGACTAGATAGAAACAAAAGAATTGGTGTTTTTAACATAAGCAAATTATTAAAGCTGACAATGTTATAGAGCCAGTCAGCAGTTTCAGTGGTCTCGGGCCAGGTACATCCTACATGGCTAAGAGAAGAGTGGGAGATAAGGACAGAGAGACAGACAGACTGCTAATACAGTTACGGCATTTGCTACTGCTGTTATTGCTGATGCTATAGACTTACAACTACTGCAATTAATATAAATGTTCGATTGCTGCAAATTTCCTTCCACTTGATCATTGGCACTATTTTTACTACAAAGGGTAGGGTGCATAGGTCATTGGTTAATGTGTTGCATTATTGACCGAGGTTAAAAATTAAGTTTAAAATCCTTGAAATGTAGAAACATTTTTTCAGGATGTGCTTCTGATTCCTTGTAAAACTTCTTTCACCCATTTATAGGTATTAAAATGAAAACTATCTTAGAATTTATTGGTTTAAAATTATACTGACTTCCCCAAAGCTTTCATGTTTACTGAACATTTCAACTGTATTTATTTTAATTTGAGTTAACTGGTTAATATACTAACATTAATCCATATGAAATATTAATGTTTTGGCCTATCTAGTGATAGTAAAATCAAAAAAATATTTCTTTAAATTATACATGAATATAAAATTTAACTAAAAATAACCCCCAAACTATGCTATGGCATAAGAAAAATCAATGTTGGTGTTTAGAATTTACATTTGAATAGATTTTTCTCCAACAAGACAGTTTTATTTTGTAAAACTCTTATAATAGTACTAAAAAGTGACTTCCAATTCATAGAACAGTTAGCAGAATGAGTAAAGAAAAAAAATATTTCTATTTACAACTTCTGAGAAGTTACTTTTTTATGGAAGTTTTCATTACTGTCAGTTGTCAGTAGCAGTAGGTATAAAATAGATCTGCTCTAATTAATATATGCATTGTAATTTTATCATTATAACCCCTTAGATGTATCTAAGTGGGGATTTTTTTGTAAGATTGGTTATCTGATTATGAAAGAATAGTGCTAAAAATATCAATGAGTATGTTTTGTTAATTATCCACTCCCACCAAATAATTTACTTAATTCTAGATTGTTTTCAAATATTTGCAAAATATATGACAGCTTATTTGTGTAATGGTAATTTCCTGTGATAATTACAGCTTATCTTTTAAGACAAATTTATATGGCATAAAAATTAAATACATTTTTAATGAATTGTTAGCATACATTTTATTTTAATATGTAAACATTTTCTCAATATATATATATATATATATATATATATATATATATATATATATATATATATATATATATTGTTGCTTAAAAGACTCATAACCATTCAATCAGCGTTCTTTTTCTTTTTAAACTATTACATGAGTGGCACAGGCAATGGTGTTTAAAATGTGTTGAATTTCAATCTGTTGCATCTTTAAGAAATTTGACACATTTTAAACATCTTTGCTTGTTCCAATCATATAATAGTTTTAAAAAAAAAAGAACGCTGATTGAATGGTTATGAGTCTTTCTCTATATATACTTTCTCTTCCCCCATTATTTTTATAAAAACATCCATTGTTGTTCAAGCAACAATTTTTCTCTATCATAAGGTCCTGATGAAGGTTCAATAAAACCGAAACATTTTAACATTGACTTTACCATCTTAATAAATTCATCACATTTGGAATACTTTGTTCTTCTATTTTCTTCATATATTGTCATCCACAGACAGACTGTTTCATTGTATCACAACTCTTCAGTGTGGCTAGACACATAGGATGCCCCAAGCTGGGATTGAAACCTGCCCGACTTTACATTGGACTTAGTATCATACCGCTTAGCTATCAGTTGACATACGTCAGCTTGGTAATTATAAGGCATTATGAAGTAGCTTTTGGTTTTTTACATTTTGATGGAAAAAGTGTCAATTAACTTTTATTATCTTGAGCTTACATTATTAAATAATGATTTCAGATGAGACAACTGATGGATAGTAAAATGAATCAAGTAATTTAATTTAAGAAGAACTACAAATTTTTATCAGAAAATCATATTTTTAATACCAACTTTAATGATTCAGCTTTAATTAGTAAGATAAATCATTACAATGCAAACACTAGTTTATTTTTAATATTTTTTTTTTACATAGGAAATCTGAAAGCATAAAGAAAAAATATACACTGGTACTACAGTTAAAACTGATTATTTGCTGACATAAAATATTTTTTTCTAACATCCTAACTCCAACTCTATATAACCAAGTAAAATAATATTTTTTTAATGTTTTCTTTAGAATTATGTAACTTCTAAGTAAAAAATCATTACATTTAACACATTAAAAAACATTTTTTCAAGATGTAGTTAAATATTTTTGAAGGTTTCTTGTATATTATTAGTCAATATAGTTGATTTACACTTAATAATGTCCTAGTATTTCAGTAAATTTAAACTGATCATTATCAATGAAAATAAAGATTTTGAGAATCATCTAAGCAGTATTTTGTTTTATCAAAAGGAAAGCCATCTGAATATTCCAGAAATTGAAAGTAAAAAAATATCTTAAAGCTAAGGTGTAAGATTATTTCATTTGGCATTCAGTCAACTTTTATTAAAAATCAAATGTGATTCTTCTAACTTTATTTGGGCTAGTTAAGATATCAGTGCCCTCTGCCCTTTTCATGTACTCATGTCACTTATTTCTTAGTTTAGATGTTAAGCATTTTACTTGCTGTCACCTATCTGTTCATGTGGTAGTAAAATCTCAAAAAATTAAGTGCTTTAAAATTTTGCAATCATCATCATCATCATCAACATCATCCTTTTTCTTCCTCTTTTTCTTCTTTTTGGTTTATTTGATAAAAATTGTTTTCATTCTATTTAAAATTCTGAAGAAGCCTTTCTCATCTCATGGCCACTGCAGTTAAACTATTTGTGTTGCCATAAAATCAAGTTAAATGTTATAAATTTTTACTGCAATAACTGTTGCAGATATTGCTACTATGATTCCTCTTCTGCTACCATTATACAGCTGGAACTATGACAAATGATTATTACATAATAAGTATAAGTACATATTTGATAATTATTCCATATTGTATTTTTTTTTTTTTTTTGCTTTCCCTGTCTTTATGATTAAAACAGCTTAAATGTCTTTTTTAAAGTATTTATGAAAGATTTTAAAAAATCATATTTAAGCACTATATTGCTTTTTTTACTCTTGTTTTTTTTTGTATATATATATATATATATATATATATATATATATATATATATATATATATATATATATATATATATGAGAGACAGAGAGATGTGAGGTTTGATTTACAGTATCATATCAGTAATATAGGAGAAGGAAAATTTTGATTTTAAACAAAATGTCAGATCGGCTAGTAAGATATGCAATAGATTAAGATCAATGTGGCACAAATGTGCATTTAAATTTACAAATATTTTTTTAAGGAAAGTACAACTGTACTCTTGTACTAAACTAAATTGTACAAATCAAGCAGAAGTATATTTACTTTTTCAGTTAAATTTTTGTTCCTTTTATTTATAAATATTGATATCTCATTTTCCTATGCCTCACTTTCTTTCTTTTTTTCTCTTCTAAAGCCTGATCTGATTACAATGACTAAATTGAAGATCTTTGCAATGTTCGTTATATACTCTGCTCGTGAATCTTTAACACATCATTATGGTTTTAGAATAAGTTTATTAATCTTAACTTATTTTATACAATAGTCAGTTCAGCCATGTGCCTTTTGAATTGCATCGCTTTTTTTTCTTTTCTCTTTGAATTTTAGGTATCAATTCTAAAAATCCATTGAATTATAGAAATTTGGTTTCAAAAGTAACCTTAAGTAAGAAATGAATTACTTTTCCTCTTATTTAGAGAAAAGCATTATATTGACTACCACCTCCTATAAAGTAATATATTTATGCTAGATACATCAGTTTTTTGTTCCAGCTTATCCACTTTGTTTAATTACAACTGTAGCCTTTCAATAATATACATTTATCTTTAAAGAGAGTCATAACAAACTTTATCAAGAATAACAATGGTGTTCTAAAAATTTCAAGAAATTGTAATGTTAAATGTTTTAAATTTTGAAAGTATTAGTGTTGTTATCAAGAATGCATCAAAGCATTCTAATGATCTTTCAGACTTGCTTTTTTTTATTTTGGTTGTTTTTCTCACATTTTAGCCACTGTACAATCAAGCAGAATAATTTTTAATGAACAGTGTATATAAAGGCTATTTTTAATCTTATTATTGGAAAAGTGTCATCTTGATTTAATTGAGCTACATCCAAAATATAAATTAATTTTAGAAGTAATTTTTTTAAAATTCAGAGCTGCTTATGTTTATATTGTAAAGTATTGACAAAATAAATATCAAATTATATATTTATATGTATTAAGAATAAAGTCTTCTCTCAAAAGATCACAAGACATCTTGTTGTATATGTATAGTCATCCACTCCTATCAGGTTTCTTTCTTTGTTTTAATGGCATATCAACCTTTGTAGGTTATTTAATGCCAAAGCTATTCTCCTAGAACAGTAGTGGTGCTATTTAACCCATAGCTAGGAGAATAAGGGGGTTCATACCTTTCCCAAGGGTATTTGCCCAAAAGTGAACGTAATAGTGCGACTGGAGTACAAACTCGCATACTACGATTCCGCAGTCTATCGCTTTAACCATTACACCACAAGGACACCCCCACTCCTATCAGGGTTAAAAACATTGTATGCAACCACTCAAAAGTTAAGGACAATGATAGATTTAAAATTGACTTCATTCACAAAATGCTGTTGTAGATTTTTAGCAAGACTAAATGTAAAATATATGTGTTATGAAATTATGAGTAGAGGTAAATGAAATGAAATAACTTGATGTATGGAAAATGTGTATTCTAATAGCAACTTTCTATGGAAGATAATTTGTGGTACATTGTTGTGAGAAGGAAATATGCTTCTCTATGTATAATGACAATTGTGCACATAATTACAATTATAAAAACTTTCCCTATGCCTTCTCATGCTGCTTATTAATCTTTTGATTTGCATCTGGGTAAAAATGCACCATTCTTCCTTGAGTGCCTGTGCAAATTCTTCAAGTGTTTGAACAGAGGGAACACTAACTTGTACTTTATTGCCCAAAATTTCCTACACATTCCATTAGGATAACATCAGGACTTTATGCTGGCCATAGAAGAGTATCAATGAGGTTACACTGTATATATTGCCTAATTGATGTGTTGCTAGTAAATGATCATCAAAATAAGGTATAATGACTCTTTCAAGAATTTCAAGTATGGCCATTGAAGTTACCTTGAAATATCACAAGATCTAACTTGGAGTCATACAAGTAGATACCTCAACTCCTAACTGAGACACCATCAAATGGAGTCTCTTACTGAGTATTGAATTGATGATGTGTAGTTCCCCTTGCATACCATATTCGTGCTTTTCTATCAGTCATATAGAATAGAAACCAACTCTTATTAGACCAATGCATTCTATTCCAAAAGCAGGTGAGAGGATCATTAAATAAGTTTCCAGACTTTTTTGTATGGGCACTTTTATTGATAGTACACATATGAAACTGTAGTCCCCTTCGAAGTAATCTCCTCTGTCTGCAATGCACTTATTGTACCGTTCCAACAACTTCCAAAGAAAGAAATCTGATAGGAGTGGATGACTATAGGCCCCATGGAAGTCCTTTTGTTTGAGCATGTCAATGACCTTCGTCACAGTCTCTTTCATCTCCTCAATTCTCTCATAATGACAGCCTCTGAGCTTAGGGAATAAGCAAAAGCCACAGGGAGCAAGGTCTGGACTATAGGGAGGCTGAGGAACTGTGTTGATGCCCATCTTGGTCAAATAGTCAGTGACTGGTGCATTGTCCTGGTGGAAATGCCTCTGACCTGATTTGAAGAGTGCTTGTCTCTTTCGATGGAATCTCTTCCTGAACTCCCTTAAAACCTCAATATAGTAACCCTAACTCTAAGTCTTTGTCCAATCAACTCTGGTGTATTGACTTCCTTACTCCTCCCACACCTCTCATCATCCCTCACAGACTGCCTGCCTTCCTTGAATCTCTTATACCACTCAAAAACAGATGCTTGATTCATGCAAGATACTCCAAAAGCAGTCTGAAGCATTCCATACGCTTCTGTGGCATTTTTTCCAAGTTTAAAACAGAATTTTATCGCATATCGTTCTTCTAATGTGTCCTCATGTCCAGATTGCATTTTTGAAATTCAACAGCTGTGACAATCAGGTTTTAGTAAGGTGTATTCCAATTGCTGCTGTAGCTGTTCATTTAAACCTGAAATCATAAAAATTGGCCAGTCATCTTATAAGATATATAGCAATAACATAGTGAATTTTCAAGAGTCTACGACAATTTTAAATGCCTGTACAAAAAAGTCTGGAAACTTATTGAATGCACCACGTATTTCAACCTGTTCTGTCTTCACACTACTGTAAACATTTCTGCAAATATCTTGGGGTGAGTTATCATCAAATAAGACACCATGAAGCAAAACTACTAGCTTTTAAACTTCTTCTAAAGGTGCTGAGGGATACTTTTAAATTGATATTGTATTGGTTTTAAAGAAAATGACTTGAACTGAGATCTTTTCTGGTAAGTTACACAAGCAACCCATCTTTATGAAAATTGTTTTTTTCTAGATACTCCAGTACATCACCTGTTGTTGTGTGCTTTTGTGCCAGAGAATTTATTATTGTATGGTTTTCGTTGAGCTGTCTTCCAAAGTTGTCTTCAGGACAACCCAATACTATGTATCCCAGTAATCTGCTAGGTTGATTGCTACCAATTCTTTACCTCAGCATTATGCTATGTTTGAGTTTAGACTAGAAAAACTGTGCTATGTCAAGGCAGAATTGCACTATAAAATGTCTTTTAAGACAAGAGTTAAACTGCAAATTTTCCATGCATGATTATATCAGCAACTATCATGATGTATACACAAATATATTTGTTCATTTCCTTTTGCCTTTCACTTAAGATACCATAACCATGCAAACAGCTCTATAGTTGTTTTTTTAATAAAATCATTTGATGATAAATTGAGTGGTGCTTAACTTTTGTTCAAGTCTGTGTTGATGGCATAATGGTTAAAGTGTTGGACTGCAGCCTCAAACTAAAGGAGTTTAAATTACATTCACTTTAGGACTAATATCCTTGGAAACTGTTCTTCTACAAGGATGGCTTTGGCATTAAAATTACTCACAAAGGTTGCTCTTCAAAAACAATATTTTAAAAAATTTATTCAATTGTTTGAAACTCTTTCAAAAAATCCAATATATATTTTTCCTTTTTATATGATGCCAATCAATGCAATGTATTTTAACAAATATTTTGAAGCAAAGCATCAGTTTTGTTTAAATGACAATTCTAAATTTTCATATTAGGAGCATTAATTAAATCTCAGCATGTTTACTTAGAAAAAAATTAATTGACTCAAATTCTTCAGTGATATGTTTTGAGCATGTAAACTTCTTTAAATTACAATGGATATTTATAGAGATGTCAAAGAATCAAATAAGAGTGGTTGTACCAACATAAAAATGTAACAGAGCAGATTGGGGCCAGAGTCTAGACTACTAGATTTGATAATGAAAAAAATATTCGGCATGGATTTTAGAAGATTGAGGCGGAACATTGTCTTTTTTAAAAGAGTGATGCAATGTGTTATCACCATAAGAAGGAAGAGAAAAATATTGTTTAATTTTTGGTTAGCAGAAAAATTACAAAAGCGTTGAAATTGATTTTTCTAACCAGGAAAGAAAGAAAGAGGGGAGGGCTGGAATCAGAGAAATCATTAGTCAAAACAGAGGATAAGCAGGAAATAAAGTTTACTGGAGGTCAGCCCAGGTGCAAGCTGCTAGCCTGAGAAAAAAATCAACCTTGGAGAAATGGAAAATTTTGTGCTAATTATGGAAGTGATGACGTATGAATCACATAAGGAGTAAAGAGCCATCCCTTATCGAGAGAGAGAGGAGGGGGCTACGAATCCCTATGGTAGCAGTCACACCAGAATTTGTATAGAGGCAACCAACTTCCCCTTCCTAGTAGTAGGCACAGAGATTCACTGTTGGAGTAGCAAAAAGCAACAGTGAATGGAATTAATTGTTGAAGATTTAATTAAAGTCTGTTGATGATAGACATCCACTTTTGAACAGAATAAACAATTATGTAAACCAGATTTTGCTGACAGTTGCAGAGAGTACAGCAGAGTTCAGCGAGAGGCCTTGTGGACTTGACTTGAGGCTCCTATCAAAAGGGTCTTGCACCAGACTCCGAGATAACCAGATCCTCTCACATCTCTGTTATTTTAACAAACTGGAGATAAGAGTAACATAACACACTGAGAATACTTAGTGAGTCTAAATGAGAAAGACTGACCGTGGACTTTGACTGCCGCAAGATAGGGGCTAAATTGCAAGACATTCTGCTGGTATTTACGGGGAAAGGAACATCAAAATAACAACAATTATTTCATGATTGTTAACTCTTTTTTTGACAAGAAACATTATTATTTCATTATTCAACCCGTGTTTGTTCGCTCTTTGGACTTCAACTTTTTATTTTTATTTTTTCTATTATTGAATGATCAACCAGTCCGGTTATTTTGGCTATTGGTGTAAACTCTGAATTCTAGTTGTTTGGATCTAAAATTCACATGGGCAGACAGGTGATTCTGCTGAGATTTAATCTCCCACCTGGGAAGGTCAGATGTTGAGTGGTTGAGTTAACTCTATGGCAGGCATTTTTATATTTGGTTGTCATGATCAGGTCGACCCTGAGTGAACCAGCTGGTTGGCTCATTCATAAAAAATATATATTTCTGTTGATATTTTTTTACTAAGTAACCATTTTGTAAATAAATCCTCTATCCTAGGAATAAATAATTTTATGGAATTTAATTTGTTGGTCTTCAGTAGATTTTAACATTCAAGTGTATTTGGCATGTGACATTTTTCAGTTGATATTGTTGTGTTTAGTTTTTTGATAAAATAGAAATTGATGTTGAAATATTTGTATTGGAAATTGCTTATGAGTTTGTTTAGATATCAGTTTCATTTACTTAGGAACACTGTTTAAGCAATTAATTTTCTGGTCAAGTGTCATAAACCAACAGATCAAACAAAGGGTAAAACTTTTTTTATGTTAATTGTTAACAAAACTTTTTAATTTGTTACAGTTATTCAGATATTTCTATGTAATTGACAATTTGGTAACGTTGAATAGTTTCCACTATGAATATATTACGTACACTTTCAACATGTATTGCCTGCCATTTCTTTATAGTTATTTTATATACTAAGAATATTGGGTTTATTATAACTATAAAAACAGATCGGACATTTACTTTTACTATGCAGTGATTTCAGAAATGTAAATAAAGTCATTTAAATAAATTTTAGAAGTCTTTCATTCTATATCCTGATTTTACTGAGAACATCTGTGATAATACATACAATAAATGATAGTAAAAAGTGTAGATATCCTACTCTAACTCCTTTTTTCCAGCTGCCCTGTGCACCATTATATCTGATGATCGAAGAATATTTTAATTGGAAAAAGGAAAAATAATCTCAAGAAACCTACAAATCCTAAAAACATCTTTTTCATTTGGTAAACATTTTTTTAATCATTTATTTGAAAGAAGAAAAAATGCTTTCTTTTTTAAATACTTAGTCAATTTGGAAGATTGGTTATTTTATGTGTTGCTATCTTTGTTAATATCATTAATTCCAGTTTTCATTTTTTTTTTTTCAGATACTTAGTATTAGAACATGTCTCAGGGGGAGAACTTTTTGATTACCTTGTGAAGAAAGGACGCTTAACGCCTAAAGAAGCTCGACGTTTTTTTAGACAAATAATTTCAGCATTAGATTTTTGCCATAGTCATAATATATGGTAAGTAATACCCTATTTTTGATCGTTTCTCTCATAAATGACAAGAAATATTCTCTTCCTATGATTTTTTTATAAGTAATAATTTACTTAAAATGTGAAACATTCTGTTTACTTTTTCAAGGTGGATATAAAAAATGTGACAAAGAGTACACTAGAAATTTAAGGAAAAGTAAAAAAAAAAAGCATGAGTGAGTTAAGTATTGGGATGAAAGATTTTAGAGTCACAGTATACATAGACAGCAGTAGGTGTGTGACCTAAGGATGATGCCTGGGTGCAGGTGAAGGTTGAAATCAGATGAGGTAAGCTAGGTAGTGTGGAACCAAGAGCTTTATTCATATGTTAACACTAGATAGATACTATAATACCTAGAATGGTGGAAATGATCCCCCTTTTGGGAAAAGGAGGTTGTATTGGTCATAAGTAACAACCAGTATATCACAGTGGAGATAATTATACTACATCCTTCCTCTTCTACGAAGTGTTTTCTTGTGTATAGTAGTGATCCCTCTAACTACAGTCTTTAGTATTCGTTAGTGTATATTTAGTTTGTATATTTGTATTATTTGGGTTGCCAGTTCTCAAAACTGGTATTTTTGCCATGAGCCCAAAGTCTGCATAGTGTGCTGGTATTTTTATACATGTTCCTGATGAGGTCCTTTTCTTTGGTGGCTTGCTGGAATGAGTTTTGTCTACCCTATCTCTTTTTGTATGTTAGGAGGCACCTTCGCTAGGTGGTATATTGTTATGCCTTATAGTGCTGTTACTTTTGATGGTGATATTGTAGGATCTTGACTCTGTGCATCTTTTGATTACCACTTCTTTCTCCCATCTACCTGTCTGTTAATTGTATAGAACTATGTTCTGGCCATCATAGAAGGCTGAAGGTCTCATGCTTTCTGGTTGTAGTATCTTTTCTGTACTTCTTGTCAGGCTCGTAGTCTCTTGTATATTTTATCTTTTTCTGACTTCATGTTGTAGATTCTTATTGCTTTGGAGTACAGCAGCTCAACAGAACTGGGCAGCTTATGGTCTGTGGGTGTTGTTCTCAGACACAACAGAGCCATATTCATGTCTCTTCTGCTGTCTTTCACCTTCTTCATGGTAATTTTGATGGTTTGCACAAATCTTTCTATGAAGCTATTTGACTGTGCATATGTTGGTGAGGAGGTGATATGTTTGAAGTCCCAGGTTTTTATGAATGACTTAAAAGCACCACTGTCATATTTTGGGCCATTGTCACTGATCATATTCTCGAGAATCCCTCATTCTCTAAGTGTGGACTTCAGAGCACCTATCAATTTATGACTTGAGCATAAGTTGTACATTTTCTTTGAACTCTGAGTAGTAGTCTGAATATTCTGATGTCAAGGTTTATTGGGTTGTTGTTTTTATTTGGTAACCTAGACAACCCATCCACCACCAGCATATCCTTTCCAGGATGGTAGTTTATCATGATGTTGTATCTTATTATCTCCATAACCATTCTTTGGTGTCTAAGTAGTGTGAATACGTTTTTTTTTTTTCCAGTTTATCATTTCTAGGGGCTTGAAGTCTGTCTCCACAGTGAAAGGTTTTCCGTATATGTAGGTGTAGAATCTTTTGCATCAAAATACTACTGCTAGAATCTCACATTTGATATTTGCATACCTCTGTTCAACCATTGTTAGGGATTTGGATGCAAACATGACTGCCTTACCATCTTGTACAAATGCAGTTCCTCGGTTTCTCCCAGATTCATCTACTTGTATGACTGTTGACTTAGGTTGAAATATGTTAGTGTAATTTTCTTGCTTCTAAGTGTTTTAATCTGCTGGAAAAACTTTTCATGGCTTTTTGTCTATGTGAACAACCTGTCCTTTTTTAAAAGGTTGTATTGGTTTGCAGTCTGTTCAGATAGCTTTGGTATAAATAGGACCATGTAGGTAACCATCTCCAGTGTGTGTTACAGTTCCACTATGTTTGTGGATGGTTTCAGAGCTTTAATATCTCTACTTGACTTTCTTTTCATCATATACTGCACCAGTATACTGTACCAAAAAGTTTATTGGCCTTGTTTTTACATCACATTTGAAGCTGTTGAAAATGAGGCCTTTCTCTTTTGCAATCTTCATAAGGTTGTGTAAGTTCTTGTTATGCTCATCCTCATTTTTCTGAATACAATGACATCCTCTGTAATTCTTATGGTACTTAGGCAATTTTCTAAACCAAAAGGCATTGTTGTCAAACAGAACTGGCCAAAAGGGCTATTGAAACAAGTCAATGGCTAGCTTTCTTTCTCTGACTCAATAGACCAGTATCCATCTTTGGCATTGATTTTGCTAAAACATTTAGTCCATCCTAGCTTATGTATGATCTCTTCCAGAGTAAATATTTTATGGTGACACCATTTAATTACTGTGTTGAGATTTCCCAAGTTGAGACATAATTTCAGATGACCATTGTTGTTTCTGTTATATGCCTGGCAACTAACCCAATCTGATGGTTTGTTAACTTTCCTAATGAGACCACTTCTGGCCATTTTGTTCAACTCTGCCTTGATCTTGTTTTTGAGATGTACTGGGCAATTTCATAGTACATGTATAACAGGTATAGTTGTGGGGTCTATGACTATGTGATATTTTTCTGGCCTATACAGTCGAAATATTTTAGATATGTTTGCATCAGGTCCTTTTTGTCTTTGATGGGCTTGTCGGATTCTGTTATCATGCAGTGCAATGTTATCATCCCCAGATTTCAGTTACTGGTAATCCAAGAATGGCTGGACCTTTGGTATCAACAATGAAAAACTTTTCCTTGGTTCATACACTTTGGTTGTATATGCATTTGAGTTAAAGCATGCTGATATTCTTCCAGGTCACTCTGAGCATATCTGTTTGAATATCCTGAGAGGCAGGATATTTCCTTCTGTTCTAGTGTCCACTGAGAGTTTTCTTGGTATGTGTTCCTTGTCAGGGATTTTGAAATTGATTTTTGCTGTGACTTCTGTATGACATGGATTTTTGTTGTGACTTTTGTATGACATGGAACTCTAATGAATCTGCACTCTAGTCATCTGTATTGCTGTTATTTTCTAGAGTGTAGATTTCTTTGTTATATTTGCTTCGAGGGTATCCTTTTGTTCTATTTTCTTGTTATTATCTCTCCTTTTTGCCTTGCATGTACTAGCCCAATGGTTGCATTTACCACACATTCTACATTCAGTACCAAGAGCTGGGTACTCATCACAAGCTCTGTGTCTTCCTCCACATTTCATATACCACTTGATCCTCTGTATGATATCTACAAAGGTAGTAGTAGGGGTGATGACATTCTGTGTGAGCCATACCTGCTTCATGTGGTTTACTGATGTCTTATGATTTTTTACTATTTGAGAGGCTTTTTTCAACATGTTCTGTTTTGTGCTAACAAATCTGTTTGGATATCTGTGTTAACATCCTATCTTGGCTTATGGGACGAGCAATTATCTCCCCCTGGAGGAAGAGGGAGCTGTGAGGTGAGGAAGGAGGAAAAGGAAGGTTGACCACTTTTTAGAGGGATCTTTTCGAGACAAGTCGCACATGTCAACTCTAAAATAAAATATATATTTATCCTATTCTTGCCTGGACCTTATTTATCTTAATTAACAATCTGGATACACTGTCCTTGCTATCATTTGCTTAATGAATCTGTCTTCAAGCCCACAGTTCATCTTGTCCTCATATGTCAACATCTGAAAATCACACTGTGTTCTCTGTAATCAAAGCCTAAAGGTGAACTCATCAAACAGTTCAAGTTTGTTTCTGCTAGTATCTGTTTTTTGTTTCATATTTTTCAGTGCTAAATGAGCTACTCTGAAATTTTAGCTCAAACATTTGTGTTCTCTGAATTTTGACGATAAGAAGCTACGCCCTGTCTATGTTAGATAAATCCCAACTATTAAATTTTAGAATGCCTACCTCACCTGTGAATTGTAGGATTTCATCCACCTAGTCCTGCAGGTCATTTACTTTCCTCCAACTGAATATCATTTTGCATTGTTGGCAAAACAAGTTATTACTTCTGCTCTGTTGGGATTTTTCCAGTTCATTTGCATGTAGTTGAAAGTTGCTTGAGCAGCCATAACAGACTTTTTTCCATTGCTTTTTGGGTAAAGGCTTCCAGAGCTCATTAACTTAGATTGTCATATCTTTTGACATGGTCCAATTTGTCTTCAAGATAATATGTTTACACTACTGCCTCCATGAAATGAGATGAAATGAACTAGGTTGTCAGGAATTGAGAGCTTTATCTATATGTTAGCATAAGGATCAGATATATACTATAATGCCAGAAGTAGTGATAACCAATATATCACAGTGCAGATAACTGTAGTACAAAGGTGTCACCCACCTGTATAGGAAGTCCATTGCATGAAAAGGTGATTGATGGTTGATTGATGCAGTGTCACATGATTAGAAAATGACAGTCAGTAAGAGACACACAGACCCCTTTTCTGTAAATGGGACTAAGTTGATATAGAAAAAAAAATTACTTAAACATTTTGAATCATTCAACATTTGGTACTATATAAGTTTAGAGAGTATGAAACTAGTTTTATGTGTATACTTATGTGTTTAAAAAATTTATATTTCTGATGAATAAAAATGTGGTTACATTCAAAATTTTGAATTTTACATATACATACCTTTCATTTTCAGATACTTTCAGCCTTTTGTATATTTGCAACACAGTTTACCCTTTCTAAATCTTACTTTGAGACCACTGAACTTTTACAACTCTTGTCTGAATGATACTTGATACAGGATTTTATAAATCATTTAAGGAAAAAATGAATGTGATATATTTTCTTCTAGAAAATATAAAGATACAAATATGTTTATTCATATATTTCAGCTGGTAAATGAAGCAACTTTTCTTGTGTTCTGTGTATATTTTTGTCACTATATTACAAAAGTAATATGATGTATGACTTTTGATCAGGAGTTGAATTGGCTGCTTTTACATTTAAACCTTCATTCTATATTAGACTATCTAACTAGTAGGACTTGTTAGTTGTATTTCTAGATGTAAACTTAGCCTCTGATACTTAAAGTTGTCAAGAATCAGGCTGCTTAAGCCAGAATGAAAGTCTCACATTTATTTCTACTTGAATACTTCTTTACTTGCAATACCAGTTATAATGCAATATGCAATGCTGGCTATAAACATGTATCATGTTTATTTTTCTCACTATAATTCTAATGTATGTTTTTAATTAATCAAGTTTACTGTTGTTTCTTTTTGTTAAATTTTCTGAATATCTTTTATTAAATAACCAAACAAAAAATATATAATCTTTTTCAATAGTTTATACAATCAGTTGCAGGGTAAAAGTTCTCATGAAGGATTGTTTGTTGTCTAATCTTTTTCTTTAGTTCAGTCATCCTTCCTCACAAATATTTTGTTTAAAAAACAATTTCCAGAAGTGTGGTCAAAAAGAAATGCTAAAAGAGGAATGTTATCGATAAAAAAACTCTGATCTTCTCAATAATATTGATATATAATCTTAATAGTTATACAATTCATGAAATGAAACCTGAAATATGATCACGAAAGACTAATTACATTAGATAATGCATATATGTATTATACATTTGTCACAAAAACCGACTGACAAGATAAATTAATCTTAGGATCACTATTTTCATTTAAGTGGGATAACAAAAGACTCTTCATTCCCAGAAGCCAATTAATCTTCACTCTGTGTTTAGTTTTCTTAACAAAGAAAGAATAATTTGTGTTTCTTAAAAAAAAACAACTGCATCTTGTAGCTAATTCAATAAAATTATCCTTGAAAAAGTTCTTTTCATGTACTAAGATATGATGGGATGACATTCAATGGAAGTTAGTAGTAGTTATAACATTTTACTGTAATAAACTTTATCAATATTCACCATTAGGCTGCAAACTTATTAATGTAACTATGTATATATATATATATATATATAGAAACATGGGTTTTGGTTTCTTTGTTAATGGCATATCAACCTTCATAGGTTATTTAATGCCAAAGTTATCTTGTAGAACACCAGGGATACTATTTAACACATAGATGGAGGGGATAAAGAGATTCATACCTTTCCAAGGATATTTCACAATGAAGATTCCCTATAGAAACACATTGTGTGTGTGTGTGTGTGTGTGTGTGTGTGTGTGTATATATATATATATATATATATATATATATATTTTCAGTGGCATTTTGGCTAATGTGCTAGACTGTACACCATAGTAAGCAAGTTTGAACTCCACATACACTCTTTTGGAAAGGTATTTACCCCCATATCCCCCAGCCATGTGTTAAATAGTGCTCTTCTGTTCTACAAAGATGGCTTTAGCATTAAATAACCCACAAATATCCAAGGAAACTAAATCAAATATACTTTCATACTGTGTCTGCATTTTCCTATATAGGGTGTAGAAGCAAAATATGGAATAAATTTTGAAACTTTTTTTGTCTGATTGGTCTAATTTGGGGGGAAAAATGAGATAAATCTAAATTTTCATGATTAGCTTTATTATTCAAGCACTTTTTCATTGAAATTTAGCCCAATATTAGTAAGCAAGAAAAGAAATTACAAAGAATCTATGATTAGCTTAATGCTGAAACCAAGCCAAAAAAATTTCTAAAATAATTGGTGTTTTTTCATGGCTTCCATCAAGCCCAGACCTTGATTAACTATGCGAAAAACTATGTAGAATTAACAGATGAACAATATCAAATATTATTAGCATGTAGTAAAACTGTACTTAAGAATAATGATTCAACTTGGATAAAAACTGGCTGAGATAATTTTGATGTTCCTATGGGTGGATATGATTCTGCTCAAAAAGCAGATCTTGTGGGTTTATATATATTAAATACCCTTAGTAGAATTGTTGACCCTATACAAATTGGATTATACCGTAATGACAGTATTTTATACATCCCCAATAGTAATGGTCCTAAGTGTTCTAGTATACAGAAAAAGATTATAAGAGCTTTTAATTTCTTAGGATTTAAAATTGAAATTTCTTCTAGTATTGAAATAGTTAATTTTCTAGATGTTACACTTAACCTCTCAGATAACTTTTATAGGCCATTCCTTAAAACAAACCAATATCTCTCCTATATTAATGTAAATTCTAATCACCCAAGTTCTATAATTAAACAAGTTCCAAAAGCTGTTAATATGAGATTAAGGAGATTATCATCAAATAAGAAATTTTTCCATGAAAGTAGTAAAATGTATATAGTGGTGTTAAAGAAAAGTTTACTTATCTAAAGCGAAAAAAGATTAAACCGAAGAATAATAATAATAATTTGTATAAAGATGAAGAAACTACTGATAATTGTAATATTAAAGTAAATTGTTATAAAAATAGAAATAGGAAAATTATATGGTTCAACCCCACCCTTTTTGTAAGCTTGTTAATTTAAACATAGGAAAATATTTTTTTTAAATAGATAAACACTTTAATCAGTATAATATATTACATAGAATATTTAATTGGAAAACTTTAAAAATTAGTTATTCTTGCAGAATAATTTTTTAAAAATAATTAACACTCATAATATGGAAGTAATTAGAAAATATCATGACCAACTTGATGATGATGATGATGATGACGACGACGACGACTGTAATCGTAAAACTAAAATTAATTGTCCTATGAATGGGTTGTGTAATTTGAAAAATGAAGTATATCAAGCTATTATTTTCTCAAAGGAAAATATTAAAGATAAAAAAACTTATATTGGAATTCAATGGAGAATATTGTAAAGATCTACTACTCTGAGCTGCTTTGATGGTAGATGTTATTTGTGTTTGTATCTTTTCTAGATACAAATTTTGTTATACTTTGATCCTGGTAACCTATTAAATCAGAGATGTGATTTAATAGCTAGATGTAGGCATAAAAATAAATTCAGACTATTTTTTAAAAAAGTGAATAAATAAATAAATAAATAAAGAGAAAATGAATAACTATGATTTATTAAATTGATAAATGAATTACAATTTGAATTTATATTAATGATTTTTACTTTATTATTGTAATTTGGGGGTTGGGTACCATAATTAACATTAGTTTTAGATTTTTTAGTTCATTTTAATGATAAAAATTGATATACTAAAATTAGATTGTCTGAGTAATTTTTAAATAAATGTTTGAATTTTTGACATGTATTATTGTAACTGTAATTTTGCCTCTGTTAAATTTGAAGTATGATGACACCAGATGTAGTTTTATATGCCATAATATTTCATACATATTGTTACTTGAAGGTTTAGGCTTGCTTTAATACATAGGAGAAATAAGGTTTTTGTTTTTTGTTTTTTTTTTTTATTTATTTTTTTGTCTTAGTCTGGTTGTAAATGGAAAAAAAATTATTTCAATCCATTTCTTGTTTGATCTGAAGAAGTCCTGTTAATTTTTTAGAGCATTGATTTATATCAATGCTTTTAATGGAATGGAAATAAATTCATTATCTTAATGTGACCGATTATTGTTGTTGTTTTTTTAAGAAAATTATTTGCTCTGTGGAATTTATCTACATTGAGCTCCTTACCAGGATTATTTAAATGTAATATTCTATTTTTGAATATTCTATTGGTTCTGATTGGAATTATTCCCTACTCCAGATTGTATAAACTGTATTGAACAACATCTTATCTATCTATCTATCTATATATATATATATATATATATATATATATAATAACAATAAATATATATATATATATATATATATATATATATATATATATATATATATATATACTAATCTACTATCTACCAGTGTTAGACTCCCTGATGATCTGTTAAGGTGAAACTTTAGTAGGAGAATTCCGACTCGCGATTTAAGTTAATTTTATATATATATATATATATGTATATATATATGACATACAGTATACTTGTGATGTATACGCATAGCAGCAGACACTATGGGAGAGGAGTAGTGGGAGGTTGCTGACCAGAAACCAAGGTGGGTTAGCTTGAAATGGAACAGTTGGAAAGAGAAACACAGCATGAACAGTTGAAAAGAAACACATGGCATGAGCAGCTGGGAAGAAAAGGCATAACTACTTGCTAGAAAATGGACAACTGAAAAGAGCCCTGATAGAACATAATTTTCTATCATGCCCATATCAAGCCTTCATGTTAACCATCGCTTTTGAGATAAGTCCTATCTGTATATCTCTTGAACTTTATTATATGTTTATATTATTTTCTTAATCAAATGCTAATGAATAAATGTATTTTATATATAGTTGAAATCACCGTTGTGTTTAATTTTATTTTGCTAGTCATTCTGATACATTGTTTTCGTGTAATAATTCCTCATCCTGTTGTTGATACCTTTTTTTTTATTATTAATACTCGGTATACATCCCTTATAAGCCAATTCCAGTAAATAAGACAAATTATAAAATTTTGTTCATTAACATACTTCTTCACTGACATATCCAGGACAAGGAATACCTAAATATCAAGATAATTGTCCAGACACGAGAGAAGAGACATAACAATATATATATATATATATATATATATATATATATATATATATATATATATATATATATATCAATAGATAGATATATATTATTCTGTTTTTTTACTTTCATCATACTATCGGATTCAGATCCATATTTACTTTCATATATATATATATATATATATATATATATATATATATATATATATATATATATATATATCACTGTGTGTATTATATATATATTTATATTTGAATGAATTTTCAGTACAGCAAAATTTTATGATAACTTGAATTAGGGGAATCATTCTATTATTGATTTTAAAATAATAAAACTAATCTTTTGTCCAGTGCATTGTCAATAGTTACACTGGAAATGATTAAAAGTAAAATATATAAGCAAGTGGGATAGTATTTCAGAAAAAAAAACACAAAAAAAATCCCAAGAGAGAAGGTAAAAAACAAAAAACATTAACTCTCAAGATTTCCACTAAGTTCCTCAAACAAAGGGTATAAAATTGTCTTCTCTGTCTGCACATGATAGGGTGAAATAGCAAAATAGCTATGGCCTCTAAAATGGACAGATGTTTCTTACTCCTAGCCTTGTACAAGACCGAGAAATGATCATCAGAGTAGTTAATCCTGCATATATAGTAATCACCAATAGATAGACACTTGAGAAATGGATTCTATCAAAAATAGAATACCGAGCAGAACACCAAACCAACCTATAATGGGGTTTAACAGACATTGATAAATCAGAATAATGAGCTATCTCATCTTTCATGAAGGCTTGTTCAACATTAGATAAGCTACAGCACTTAATTCTGGAAATATGATGAGAAATATAGCCTGGAACAACATGAAAGAGTGTTTGTGTGTTTGTGTGTATATATATATATATATATATATATACACTCTCTCATACTGTGTCTAAATCTTTTTATAAGTATGTATGTATATGTGTATATATATATGTACAGCCAAGTTCAAACTCTGGACAAGGTTGTTTGCATTTCATTTTGTGCTTATGCTCTTGAGAAAGGTATGAATCTTTATTTTCTTCTTCCAACTATATGCAAAATGTAGAGCAGACTGGGCTCTTTAGCCTTGGTAAAGCAACTGGTATTAGAAAAAGAAAAAAAAGCTGAGGAGTTTTGTAAATCTTTAATACATTGATATCTCATTTTTCTTTATCAGCTTATCCCAAAAGTGTAGCAGGTCTTACACAGGCCTTCTGTGTGTTTTTAAATTCCAATTTTTGAAAATTACTATCTAACAGTAATAATGTAATAAACAAACTCAGCTGATATCAACAGTGTGTGTGTGTGTGTGTGTGTGTGTGTGTGTGTGTGTGTGTGTGTGTGTGTGTGTGTGTGTGTGTGTGTGTGTGTGTTATATTAAATCACTACAGTACCATTCTACTTTGGATGTGAAAAATCCATGAAATTAGTTCTTTCTTTGACTTCAAGATTTTGGGTGCTAAAATGAACTTGTTGAACAATAAACTATTTATCTTTAAATTATTTTTTTCTAAAATATATTAAAATTTTTAATTCACTGTTTCATGTTTATTGAGTAACTATCCCAAAATGACAGCAAAAGTTTGAGTTTTTAGTTGCATACAAATCAAATTAATAAGTGAACAAAAATTATCTTTGAAATTCACTCATTGAAAGATACATGTATTTTTATTGAAACAAAAAAATTTTTTCCAAGGATCAAATCCTAGTTTGTTCAAATTGCAATTACTCTTAGGTATGTGAATTAGACACTTAAACTAAGATTTATTCATTCATCCAGCCAGATATTCTTTCAAAGGAATTTTTAAAACTTGGTATTTCTTTCTTTTCTTTTCTTTTCTTCTAATTAGTTGCTAAGAATGATTCTAAACAATAAAATATGTATTTTGATTTCATTTATTCATAGAAAGAAAAAAAAGCTCAAATAAAGCATTGAAAATTCAATTTTGCAGTTTAAAGTATTTTTTTCTTCTTTTTGTGGAGTCATGCATAAAAAGAAACTCTCATTCATTTTTAATATCTAAATAAACTCAGTAAATAAATATTAATAAACCCATTATTAAGCAAGGACAAACTTAGATTATTGTTTTATATGAACAATACTTTAAGAAAAGATAAACATTCCTGAAATTAAATTTTAGATTTGTTAGATTTTCAAAATATACTATAAAAAATATCTTTGCATAATATATTAAAAAGTATATATATATATATATATATATATATATATATATATATACAAGAATATACCAATAAAAATTTCTCTTTATACTCCTCCAGCTCTGATCTAAAAGTGCATGGTCATTAACAGCTTTAGGACAGAAAAATAGTTTTATTTCAATGACTAAGCAATTTAATTATTTAAAAAAAAACTATCAACAGAATAATTGCTTATTTATAAAGACAAAAATTAGAAATGAATATTAAAATATAAAGTTATTTATTGCAATTTGGTCTTTTAAGCTAAATATGCAAATGAGATATCTCCATTTAGTAATTTCCTATGAATGCACACTACTAGATATGAATGATAAGTTTTTGTCAAAAATGATAACTTAGGGATAAAAACAGCAGTTATTTTGATAATAAGGTGAGGGTGAGTTGAAGGCTCCTTTTCAATAGCTACTACACCAAAGTGTAGGGGAGGGCACTACTCCTTTCCCTGGATTGCTCCACTTTACCCTTGATACACACCTTATATTGCAGAATGTTAAGCAAGGAAAATATCAAGTGCCATTTTTTTAAAGGTATGACGCGACCTGAGATTGAACCCGGGTCTGCTGGACCATTGGCAAGCACTCTACCCACTAGACCAATGAGCCGGTTTTTATATATATATATATATATATATATATATATATAATATATATATATATATTATATATATATATATATATTATATATATATATATATTATATATATATATATATATATATATATATATATATATATATTATATATATATATATATATATATATATATATATATATATATATATATATATATATATAAAAACACAGACAATCAAGTCACACTGAAAGTACTAGTTCCCACTAGAACAATAGATCAATGAAGTTAAGCACCAGTAAGCTTGTTTTAGTATTTAGATGGGTGAATACTTAAGCAACAGTTGGTACTGTATGTGACCTAAAGCCGGTGTTATATATCTAAACAATCCTTAGTAAATAATAACAGAGACTGACAGACAACTAACTTTATTATATTTAGATATAGTGTGTACATGCACACTCACATACATCAGATTGTTTATCATGAAATCTGCTCAATTATTTTGACAAAATAAATTGAAAAAATCCATAGAAAAAAAATATTTATTCTATCACTGTATCCCCCTGGACCTTTTTACATTTATTCTAACTGAGCAGTAGGTGATCAATTCTTTTCTTCAAAAAATCCATTATTTTCTTGAAGGCTTCTTTAATTCGATTTTGGTTGGATAACTTTTTATCTGTAAGAAAGAGTGGTCTAGATGCTTAAAATAGTAATCTATAGAAGAAAGGTCAGGTAAATATGTAGAGTGTGCTAAAGCCTTTATCTTCAAGTGATTCAACTTGAATAATGTCAATTTAGTAATATGAATGTGAGCATTAGCATGCAGTTGACTGAAGTGTATTCTATTCACCAAGCTGAGCACTGTTTGAGTTTTAAATGCACTATCTCAAGCTGGTCTATGTTTAAATGTGCATCTATTGTTTGGCAACTTAAAAGATTATGATGTATTAAACCACGCTTATTTTACCAAATGTTGACCATAACCTTTCAGTAATAGTAGCACTGTTTTATTTAATGCTTCAGCTTTTTATCTGTACATAATCAGTGTTATACAAAACAATTTATTATCACAAATTATGATGCAATACAAAAACAAGACCATTTTATTCTGGTAAACACAATTGATAAAAGTCTGTTCTTTGTTTATCATTCAATTCACATAGCACTCATTTATGGAAGATTTTCCTTGCCAATCACTCTAAATGATTGAAAATTATTCAATCAATCCATAGAACTTTGTTTTGAGTTTTTTTTTTAACTGAGGTTTTTCTACCACAGCATTTGGGCTAACTTTTCTTCTAGAATTCTGAACTGAAATCTCAAACCCAAATTTTACTGTTTATTCACTGATGGCTTTGTTTTCAAATATAGAATTTATATTCTTCTCACTAGCTTGAAATAATATTAGGGTAAAACAGGAAAATTATAAGTTGAAAGCTTTTCTATACTTGTGAAAAAAACATAGTAAAATATAATCGAATGAAATGAAAATTATACTGAATAATCACAACATAATATATCATTAAACTAAATATCAATTTAAAATGTTATTTTTTGAAAACCTAAAAGCAAATTAAAAATTGCATGTTTACATTTACATACCTAAGGTTATATAAAACTGTTTTGAGAACTTCCTTGGAAATGAAGTAACCAGAACATGAAATATGTTAACCAAACAATTTTTTTTCATTTCTGTATTAACATTTTTTGTGATTAATTTGTCTCACATAAAATCATATTACTTGGTCTGTATTCATAAGGATGAATCAATAAGTCAGTAACCTGACATATCATTACTTGCTAAATTTTTTTCTGAAATTTTCTGGATATAATATTTAATCTATGTGATCAGTATTCAACACTAAATTAAGTGTATTGACATGGAAGGAGATTATATTATTTGTGGTATAAAGTAAATGTTTTTCTCATCATTAGGTTTGCTCTACTGCCTAGGGCTGTAAAACATGCCACTTGCACCTCTGCAGGGGAGTAAGACTCCTACCAACAGTACTACCTGTTGGACGTGGGTGGCCACCTGTAATTACTGAGTTTGGGATTGAGGTGGCAGAGTGGTCCATGATCTGGATATTAAGTGGTTATATGACCTGCCACACTTCTCTTCGGCCCTTACTTGGGTTGAACAGGTAGTTGAGAAGGCTATCTGATCAATTGGGTGGTCATGTCAAGCTTTAGCACTTATATGATTAAATCCCTACCATATTTTTCAAATCACTCTTATGACAAACACCCAGCTTTTTTATGTTAAAGGTGGTAGCTGAAGGTCAATCCCATTGAAACAAACAAGACTTTGACCATTTTAACTTTAAGGCACTAGGTTTTGGTTACAAAAAACCTGAAATTAGCAGGAGCTCAAAAACCCCTACCTGACATGAGTATACTGGCCAATGTATCCCCATCTCAACCACAGTAAATGTGCATCCTCTTGGTAAATTCATAACAGAAGTTGGACTCTATAGTTGGTGGTAGAGCACAAGACTAACAAAAAAAAAAAAAAGAAACAAAACATATGGCAAATACAAACAAAAAACCCAAACAAATTCTCTCTAAATCAAATTCAGAAAATGAAATAACAGAATTCCCAAGATTTATTGTAATCAAATCACTTGGAGAAACTTCTATAACCAAATTCTCCCCATTCTTGATTGAAAAAATAAAAGTGGCAATCTACTTGTAGAGGTAGATAACAAAAAACATGCCAAAAACCAAATTCTGATAAAAACCTTCCTCAACTTAAAATGCAAAACTCAACTGAATGAAATGCATAATACCTCAAAGAGAGTTATAAGAATCATGGAGTTATCCCTAGATACACCAGAGGAAATAAAAACAACCTTAGTAGTCATGGACTACAAAAGGATAACCATTAGAAAGGGTGGTGAAGAAATACAAACATTCACTTACATTTTGATATTTAATCAATAATTTCCAAGGAAGTGAAAATTGGATACTGCCTCAAGAACAGTACATCCTTGCACTCTAGAGGTGCTTTAAATGTTAAAAATATAGACATCACAAGGAAAGCTGCAGAGGATGTCTGACATTTTGAAGATGTGGTCAGAGGAACCCAGACTACATGGAGAAAGATTGTCCCAGTGAAACCAAATGCTGAAACTGTCAAGAGAACCATCCTACATTTTCAAAGATTTGCAATATATATAAAAGAGAGAGGGAAATCATGGAGGTAAGAAGGAATATAACATTTCTGGAACCAAAAAAATAGTTCAATCCTATATGAAAGATAAACACCTAGTCCAATGTAGCACTGAAGATGAGTCTTATAAGCAACTCCAACAACAACAATCAACTTGATAAATACAGAGATCTTATCAAAAAACTACAGCAACTAATATCAAATAATTGCCAAAATTCCAAGAACAGTTAAAAAAAACTACTCTCAACTGAGATCTGTCAAACAGAAATAGAAATACAAATTAAACAAAAAGAACCCACAAACCAGTCAAAAAATATCTACAGAAAATATCAAAACAAGTATCATAAACAGAAAATCATACAAATCACTGATCCACCAACCAATTCCCAAAATAGATAACTCTGGAAAAACCCATATCACAAATTCAAAACCTAACACCAAAGCAAACAAAGAAAAATCAAAACATGTTCTGACTACCCCAACCAAACTCAAACCTTCCTACTGATCCAAAACAAATCATATTCAACTAACCACTGAACAAAACATCTGAAAATATCAAACCCCTCAATCTCAACCCAGAGACCCCTTAACATCAAGAATAAAATCACAAAAAAAATTATTATGCAAAACCATACAAATAAACAAAAACTATGCAACCCCAATCAAAATTCTAAATAGATCCTATTGTGGTTGGTCAGTTATTTGGTTGCATTTTACAGGTTATTGAATGCCAAATCTTATTGTATATATTAGATATGATTTGTAAACAAATAGTTTGTTGGTTACAATTTTAAATGAGCTAAAGCTAATAGTTTTATTTGCACACAGTTAAATAGTTTCAAGTATTTCTACCTAACAGTAATAGTTTCATTTGCATAATGTTAAATGGTTTCAAGTATTGCTAATACTAATAGATTTATTTGCACACAGTTAAATGGCTTTAAGTATTGCTATTCAACACTACTTATTCTATTCAACATTATTCCTTAGCCAGCTCACAGCAAAAGGATTTCAAGTATAGAAAATTATTAGATATTTCTATTTGGCTCATAGATTGGACTCTGATAGTTACTACCATTCTGTATCAGAAGACCTGGGAGTAATAGAATGAAGGGGTACTTCACATTCCTCAGAGCTCCAGGACTAGAACCTCACCATCAGATGCAGTTTACTGTCATATTCAGGACACTTGCTGGAGGGGGTCTTACTCCTCTCCAGAGGTTCTGTCGGCATATTCTACAGCCCCAGCTGACTGAGCTGAAATCCTATTGTGAAGAAAGTATGGATATTGAAACTGACAACATAATTGCAAGGCTCAATCTAGCAAATATATAAAAAGAATGTAGGATAAATCTGTGAAACAAGATCATCTACAAAGCATATGTCTGTAAAGCACAATTTATCTACCAACTTTTGACTCGCACTCTAAGAATTCATTTAAAAACAAAAATATTTACCTTAAAACTATTTGCTTACAAATCATGTATATATAAAAGAAACAAGATTTGGCATTAAATAATCCACAAGGGATGATATGATATTAAACACCTAACAAATGATATTTATTTGGTGAGAGACTTATTGATGAATCTACCTGTTAGATATGTCAAATCCAATAGGGTAGAACAATAAAATGAACAACAAAGCATTTTTATTCATTCAAATACCTTTTATGTATTTATCTTTGCTTTAAGTATATATATAATCAAATGTACTAATATATATTCAGATGTACTCATAAAACATTGTTTTGCTGACACAAAAACCTGATTCAAGCTGTATTTAATGAGCTACTGATAAGCTCTAATTGTGTGGCATTACTACTATGACATAAAGGAAGTTTCCTATTGATTTATCCCATACACACACACTAATACATCTGGTAGGAAAGAAAACTGTTGGAACTATAAAAAAGATAATATAGTTATAGATGATATGATGCTATCACATACTTGGAACTCAAGAAAAAATCTGTAACACACATCAGGTCAATTGGGAAACAAGGTTGATTCACATAAAATAATCATAATAGGTTGTCGACAAAAAATGTTTTAATTTTAGAATAAAGAATATGAACTAAATAAAAAAAGAAAGGCATTTTTTCTGTCATGTTTATGTTGTGTATATATATATATATATATATATATATATATATATATATAATGTGTGTGTATATAGAATATATATACTCTTGAAACACTCATACCTACATACACATGCATAAAACATGTATGAATTAATATGTATGTCTATATATAAGAACATGGTCAATATGGCACTGAATGATTTACTGCTCTTTGGACAACTTTCATCATGAACCAGAATCTGTTCACAAAGTGTCTTCTGGTAGCTTTCTAATTCCAATAGAGACAGTTTACCACTCATAACTTTGCTCAGTATACAATTCTATTATATAGAGGGTGATAGTAAGCAGAGTGTTACCATAGCAACAGGTAAATCAGAAAATGAAAAAATATCTACCTGAATATAGCTCAAACATCTGTAGCTATGTTTATTTATATAGTATCTTTAAAGTATTATTATTTATTATTATTATTTATTGTAATTTTGTTAATCAAATTAACTTATATAATATGCATCCATTTTAAAAAGAAATCAAATTAACTGTAGTAAGAAAAACAATGCTCATTTATGTTATTAATTTAACTCAGAAGTAATATTTTAATTCTATAAGACTTTTGAAAAATGAAAAAAATTTCTTGAATTTCTAGACTTTCTAGCCTTGTAGATAGGCAAACCAGTCTAGAAGAAGGAAAAACTCTGAATTCAAAACCAACACCTGGAGTTTGTCAGTTTTATGTTTTCTTCAACCTTGTTCTGACAACTCCTGCTTGATGTCAAGTTGTATAGCATCCTTAACTTAGTTTTGAGGAAAAGGAAGATCTGCAGCATAGGCATCTGCTGTTCTTCCATACAACCTTGCCTAGGCCAGCATTGTTATCCAGGCACAGATCGATGGTTTTGCAAGACTGATGTATGACATAACTAACTAATGATTTATTTATTTAATCATTTTATTCCTATTATTTTCTTTCTTTTTTGTTTTCAAGTTCTTTTCTTGTTTTCCTGTTTTAAGAAATTTAAAAAAGAAGGTAAAATTTATGTTTTAGGGATGATAAAAGATTTGTAGATTATTACCAGGTAAAACATTAAATATTAAAAAGGCAATTAAAATGTATTATTATTTCATTATTTTAATGAATTGATAATGATTTTTTTCATTGAGTTTTTTGGTTTGTACATTCAAAAACCATGGAGATGTGCTTATTTTCTTTTTTCAAGGTTAAATACAAAAATAAGCTATTGATATTATGATTTTCTATACTTAAAAAAACAATTTAATTTTTTGTTGTTGTTGGCCTTTCATACTTATAATTTTTCATGAGAAACTAAAATGCACCTTAAGAGTTGGATTGTAAAATGATGCAGAAAGTCTCTTGTCATTAATTTTAAGCTACTTCTTGGATTTAAATACCATAGTAAGTGGTATCGTAAGTGCAAGTAATATTTTTACATAAAAACGTGTAAGTAATATTCATACATAAATCAATTTATTAATCTTTCTAATTACTAATTTCTTTCAAAAAACTTTTTGAAAGTATTTAAAAAATTTGATAACATTTTTTTTAATTTTCATAACCCCAATCTGGTTAAATGCGTCAACTTTTGGTGAATTTAAATCTTTGAAATGTATTTAAAATTAATTAAATATGTGATATTTTGCTTTTGATACTAATAATTATGATGTTACTATCTTTCAAATGAAAGTGAAATTTAACCTTGAATAATAACTTCAATTATTTTTTAATTCATTTTAATGGGGAAAAAAGTACCTAGTGTGTGTGTGTGTGTGTGTGTGTGTGTGTGTGTGTGTGTGTGTGTGTGTGTGTGTGTCTGTGTGTGTGTGTGTGTGTGTGAATAAGAATATGAAAAAACAAAGTATTCAGAGAATGAGTTTGATCAAAATTTTAAAAATTCCAAAACATTAGTTGATATAATGTTAGTTAATATACATAATGAACGACATAGAAAGATTGTTGAATCTAGCATTATTTCTGATTATAATACTATCAAACAAAGACTTGTTTTTTCCATTCATTTCCTTAATTATTTAAATTCACGCTAAAAAGTTACAATATCCCTTATTTAGATTAGTTATATATTGGTTAATTATATTCATCCTTACTTTTTTATATTTTTAGATAATAACTCTAATAATTGCAAATTACAAACAACAACAAATACATTGTTATTTAGTATAAATACAAAAACCAAAATAGAAATATTGATTAATTTTTGAAAGGATTATAAGTTTTCAAAAATTACATCATCTGTTAAAATAACATTTTGAACACTAAAGTAAAAGAAAAGTTTCTATAGCTGGTACACCGAGGTATAGGGGAGGGCACTACTCCTTTCCCTGAATTGCTCCACTTTACCCTTGATCCCTATCTTATAATACTGAGGGTTAAGCAAGGACTTATCAAGTACCATTTTTTGAACCTTGGTCTCCCATGCTATTGGCGAACACTCTACCCACTTTCCCAATGGACCAGCAATGCTACTAACAGTAAAACAATGCTAACAATTTTTTTTATTGTTTATTTCATTTTCCAATTTGAATATAATTTAGAAAATACATCATCTCATATTAACATTGCCCTGATGATGGTTTAATAAAAACCTGAAAAATGGCATAATATTCAATTATAAATAAACTCATCTTCTGAATACTTTGTTTTTTTCACAGTTTTTTATAGTTACATACTATTGGGACTATTTACTATTTTTTATCTCCAATATCCTTATACAAAAACAGATCATATCCAATCATTTTCTGATAAGTTTTCTTTGTTTTTAGGTTTCTCTGAGAACAATTCATATCTAATTTACTATGCGTAATAGACATTTTTATCTTGCTCATAGAATATAAACTAACTTCAATGAAAATTATCTCAGTGTAATATTCAAACATCTTTCTATCATTGAAGGTGAAATATCATTGTGCTAGCAAAACAAAGGACAAAGTCATAAGTTTTCTTTGATTCATTCAAATGAAAGGCAGAAATGAAGAATCTTTTCTTTTTCTATCTATATTATGTTTACTTTTTCCATTGAATTAACAGGCTTAATTAAAATTAGCTTGTTAGTACTGAAACTGATCTAGTAAACTTGGTAGCATTAATAACATTTTATTTATATTTATGTTAATGATAATATAAATGCCCCTTTTTTTAAAATTCAAAATAGAAATATAGTCTCCTTATTTTCATTAAGTTGTTGCAGGACCGGTATATGTGTTGATCCTGCAGACAGTTATAAGTTGTGTCTTGTGATTGACAGAGGACTGGACAAATGACACAGACAAGTGGATAAGTTTTACTGAGCAAATCTTACACAAAAGGTGTATGGGTATAGAAATCGTTTATTGTAACACATTGTGTAGTCTCTGTTGGGTGTTGAAAGTCAGTATTGTAGAAAGTTTTAGACTCAGCTTTCTACTAGTTTGTGGTGACACCACATCTAGAAGGTGTGGATAGTCTCTGTGCTTGGTGCAGATTGTAGGTGTATGGTCAGGTTGTAGATATTGCTGAAGATAATCGATGTTCTGGTTTGTTCAATCCTTGGTTAACCGGGTGTGCATTGATGTGGCCTCAAGTGTTGATGCTGGTTTGGGCAATGTGGTCACTTCTGGACTATGTGATTCAGATGCTGTTGCTTGGTTGTGCAGGAATTGCTGCTGGGTTAAGCTGGAGCTGGTCTGCAGTTAGTACTGGCTGCTGCATTGTCATTTCATAGTATCTGCCAGGAAGGTGTAGTGAGGAGACCAAAAGTGATCTTGAAAGACTTTCTAAAGTTAGCTCTTAGAAGAGCTGTTGAATGGTAGACTCTCTGATGTTAGCTCTGAGAAGAGCTGTTTGAATGAGAAGAGCAGCAGTGCTTGGTTGGTTGGTTGGTTGGTTGGTTGGTTGGTTGGTTGGTTGTTCTGGGTCTGTGGCTGTGATTGGTTGGATCCACGTCATCTGCTTTGGCTGGTGATAAGGATACAAACCCCACATTCAGCAGCTTGGTTTGGTGGTGAGGACACAGACTCCACACTGCTAGGAGAGGGAACAAATACTTCTCCTTTGGGCTCAGGTGAGCCTGACTGCTAGCTGGGAGCCATTTGTCCTTGACCTTGAAGTGCAGTGCCAAGCTGAAGCCCGGCTGCCAACTTGATTTTTGGTTACTGCCTACTGTGTTTATATAGTATCTTGCTGCTGCTACACTGCTGGGCCAAGTGAAGTGTTTCTGTACACAGGAAGTTCTTTTATTAAATATAAGTAATAATGAAATACTTCATTATACTTTGAAGAGGAACTTTTAAATATAATGTATTTTATCCTGTGGTTATAAATTTATTTCTGAAAAGCTAGCAGAATTAATCCTTTCAACAAATAGTTCATGTTAGTAACAGAATTTATCTTGGTGAAATGTAAGTATGTCATTTTGTTGTCTGATGTCCCGGGTAACTCAATATTTTCTCTAAACCGGGGATTTTAGGTTGAGTAGCCAGGGGCAGCTATGATAAAGTAAATATAATGTCAACTTGGGTTTTTCTTTCACAAACAACTTTCCTGATATGGGATCTGCAGCTCTGATATTGTCACCATCAATAAGGAGTATATCACTTAAACTACATTTAAATCCAGGTAGAAAACTTCCATTAAATCAGATGAGAATATTTTTTACTAGTCAATATATTTTTTAATATTATCTTTAACACGTTAAAAGCAACAACAATGAAGACAATAGTCTGAAAACTATATTGAACAATGAAAATACATCATCTTGGAACTTCAGAAAACAAGTGGAACATTTCTTTTATAATATTTGAATTGATTCGACACTATAATCATCTCTTGGGGTAAAATGGGAATGTATTCATGCAACTCAATATTATCCGTTTTCTCTTTTCTTTTTTTAAAATTCCTTATTTCTTTTTTTACTCCTCTTTTCTTTTTGTTCTCTTTTCTTCTTTTTTTTTTCCTTTCACTTAGTATTGTACTTTATCACATACTAATATTTGGTTACCTTTTTTCTGCTTCTCTTTTCTGTTCACATCTTTCCCTTTTTCTTCTTCATCTAAACCCTATTTCTTACTCTTCCTTTTCTTTTATTGATTTATTTGATGATAATGAGTAGACTAGTTCTTTACAAACAATTTCTCAGACAAGATCTAGTTATTGAACATTAAACAATCTATTGAAAAATAAAAAGCATAACTCATTGGTTGATAACAATATTCTATTGGCTCACTGAAAATTTTAGCACAAACCAGCTAAAGACAGCTTTACTCTTTCATGACAACACATAAACTAGAAAAACAATTCACTTAAAAAGGATATTTAGAATCAGTACATATGCAGTTTTTTAATAATGTAATGTTTATTAGTTTTTAGCTTTAGGCAAATCTTTGTGGAATAAGTAAAAATAGTAAAAGAATGATTTCTGATATTACCTTAATGGAAATTATTTCTTTTCTGATTATGTAAAGGGAGATAATTCTTTAAGTTCTCCTCACAATATCCATGATTGTATTAGGTATTTACTAAGTTTAACTTAGTTATGACACAAGGCCAGAAGTATGGGGCACCAAGTGAGATCCAAACTCTCTGATAATGGTTTGCTAATCCAGTTTGCTAACCATTACACCACATAAGGTATCCCTAATTGTATTAGTCAAGTCACTTATTTTAACATTTTTGCAGTTTTGAATAAAATGAAAAATAAAGCAAGTGCAAAAGAGTGAGTAGGGAAAAATAAGACTAGAAATTATGAAGGAATATGACGAAAAGAAGAGAAAAGAGTGAATTATAGCTTAAAATATATATATATTGTATCTATCTGTCTATCTACCTATCTGCTATATATGTGTGTGTGTGTGTGTGTTCTAAAGTGAATATGTCAACAAATGAATCTGAATTTGGTATTTTAGGTTTTTATTTCATGTGCTCTATATGTGTTTCTGACTTCATGGTCCTCCTCCAGAGTCGAGCCTTTATAGTGAAGATTGTTTTCAGTACAAATATATAAGTAAAGTTGGCGACCATAGTCGAGGGTGACCCGAAGGCTCTCTTTTCGATAGCTACTACACCAAGGTGTAGGGGAGGGTGCTACTCCTTCCCTCGATTGCTTCACTTTACCCTTGATCCGTACTTTATAATGCTGAGTGTTAAGCAAGGAGGCATCAAGTACCATTTTTTGAGTCATGTTGTGTGTAAGTTCATATAGGAAGATGATTGGACACATAACATCACCATTGCTAGTGAACAACACAAACACACTGATGAGGACTGGGTGTTTGGTTTTAATCAATACAAATATAAATCTGTTATTAGATTGACACTATAGAATATTCCTATTAGGGTTTAAAGTTTATACAATGTGCTATTTCCAAACCTCTGGATTACTATATTGCATCACAGCGAAATTTTCTCCACAGACGTTACTCAACTGACACTAGTTTGCTGCAATGTACACAAAACCTTAAAAAAAATGTTTCCAAAATAATTATTTCAAAATGATAACAATTTACCCATTACAACCAAAAAATAATTATATCTATCAAATATATATAAATTAAATCTATCTATATGATGTATATATCAAAATAATATCTATCTATCTATCTTCTACATATATATATTTAGATATTTGAATTATATCTACTTATCTACATAATATATATCTATATATAAAAGTTATATCTAGCTATATATGTACATATATATATATATATATATATATATGTGTGTGTGTGTGTGTGTGTGTATATATATATATATATATATATATATATATATATATATATATATATATATATATCACCATGTTCTCTCACTTCATCAGCAGGTTTCCCCTTCCAAAAGAAAGTATAACCGGAGCCTGTTTCTGTGAGTTGACCAATACAGTGTACGTTTTGCCATCAAATCCTCCCTCTCAAAAAACTTGCAGGAACTTCCATTTGGTACATCAGAACATATTATTTCTTTACATCTCCCTCTGCGACAAAAACATTTTGTCACAATCATGTCAGTTTATGCCACAACCATGGACTTCCCTGAAACAAACATACTCTCCTTTTATGATGAGTTAAGACAACTATTTCTCAATATTCCTGATGATGATAAGATCATTCTACTGGGTGATTTGAATGCGAGAGTGGGGAGGGATTCTCAAACTTGGAAATGTTTAGGGTCACATGGATTAGGAAAGGCAAACAGCAATGGCCTTCAGCTTTTGCAATTTTGCAACAAGCATGATCTCATCATTGGAAACATGTCGTTTCGTCAAAAAAACAAATATAAAGGTACATGGCAACACCCACACTCTAGACACTGGCATATGATAGATTATATTATTGTTCGCCAGCGTCATCTACAAGATCTGCACCAGGTTCTAGCTATGAGAGACGCTGAATGTTGGACGGACCATCACCTGGTAAGAGCCAAGATGGAACTCAAAATTTGCCCCAAAGCACGACATACCACCACACCACATGCAAAAAAGCTTGAGATCTCAAAGTTTTCTCATCTTCCTGAAACAAAGAACATCTTTCAGAATGCACTTACCACTATTGAACTGCATGGAACAAATTTATGGGAGGATTTTAAAGTGAAGGTACTTTCTGCTGCTCAAGACACTTTATGATTTTGGAAAAGGAAGTGCCAAGACTGGTTTGCGGAAAATTATGAGGAAATTGATGCACTCCTTGAAACAAAACGCAATCTTTTCCGAAAAACATTGTCAACAAATCTGTCAAACCAAGCAAAAATGGAAGCTACAGAAACATACAAGAATTTTCAAAAAGTGGCACAAACGCATATGCGCAAAATACAAAACCAGTGATGGCTCAAGAAGCCAAAAGAAGCACAACTTGCAGCAAACAGCAAAAACTCGAGATTGTTCTACCAAATAATCAAAGAGCTCTATGGGCCGCAGCAATCAATTTTTACTCCCCTAAAATCAAAAGATGGTGCCACCTTGAGACGACCAGAAGATATCAAGAAGCGATGGTATGAACATTATAGTGAACTCCTTAATCGCCATCCAGTCGTTGACGAATCAGAATTGGATCTCTTTAGCAACATGATCCAGTCATGGCTCTTGATGAAGTGCCTTCTAGAGGTGAAATAAAAGCTTCTGTCAGTCAAATGAACAACAACAAAGCACCAGGAATGGATGGCATAACAGCAGAGATTCTAAAGAATCAATGGAATGAAGGCCAGAGTTAGTTTCAACGGCACTCTATCTATCATTAATGGGGTCAAACAGGGTGACATTTCTGCACCCATGTTATTCAATATCTACTTTGCCATTGTCTTTCTCGTAGCCTTTAATGAAAACTCTGGCAGTATCTACATCAGATATCGGACATCTGGCAGTGTTTTCAATGTCTGTAGACTACTCTCTCAAGGAAAAGTCACTTCTTCATTGGTGAGGGAGCTGCTCTATGTGGATGACTGTGATATTGTTGCACATTCTGAAGATGAGTTGCAATGCTTTATGAACCATTTTGTATCTACATGTAACTCATGTACAATCCATCATTGAAAGGGCGTCTCGGTCTTTTTCAGCACTTAATAAATGTGTGTGGTCGCAGCATGGTAACAAGTTACATACAAAAATCATTGTGTATAAAGTATGTGTTTTGACGGCCCTCCTGTATGCAAGCAAGACTTGGACACTCTATAAACACCAACTCAAACTTCTTGAGGATTTCCATCAATGGTGCCTGAGAGAGATATTTCATATCAAATGGCAGTCCCATGTTTCAGATACAGAAGTAGTAGGGAAAGCAGAGCTACCAAAGCATCCAGTCGATGATAATGAAAAGTTGTCTCCGATGGGGTGGTCATATTGTGTGTATGGATGATGGCCATCTGCCAAGGCAGTTATTCTATGGTGAAATGTGGGAAGGAAAGAGAAGTGCATTAAAACCAAAGAAGAGATTTAAGGACACAATAAAATATTACCTGAAACAATCTGGACTACCTGTGGACCAATGGGAAAAAATGGCTTCAGATAGAAGTAAGTGGTGGAAACTGATTCACGAAAGCATAGAATCATTTAAGCATAGCTGTATACATTACAGCACTTACAAACGTCTGATTCACAAAGGTGAACAGGGTCCAGCACCAGGTCCACAAAGTCACCATGCTAACTGTGACATATGTGGAAAATTGTGCCTCTCTCTTGCTGATCTCAAAAGCCATCTGGGTAAATGTGCAAAATCTATCTTGCACCCAAATAATGTCACTGCAAGCAAAACTGAATGGTTGTGCCAATTCTGTGGTAAAATCTGTCGCAGCTTGGCTGGCCTGAAGAGTCACCTATGAACACTTAGAATTTAAGGGGGAATAGGGGAGGAGGGAGAGGACATGAGACAAAGGAGGTGGTTAGGCTCGAAATCGAGAGGTCAGCCATCATATATATATATGTATGTGTGTGTGTGTGTATATATATATATATATATATATACACAGGCAGACATATCTACCTATGTATCTAGCTATAAGTCTATATATATTTATATATTTATGTATATAATATATATATATATATATGTATGTATGTTTGTCAGTAATATCATCAGCATCTGACGACAATGGGTGTGAATTATGTGCATATAGAATATATGAGGAATTTCATATAAATCTATGAGGTGCTGGATGTATGGCTATAGTTATATATTCTCTACCTCAAAATAGATGTGTGAAGTCATCTGATGAGATGAAGAGTATAATGATATTCTTCGCTGAAATAAATTTATGATAAAAATTTAACAAGATTTGAGTTTTCTTTTAATTGCATTATATATATATATATATATATATATATATATATATATATATATATAAAGTGTACATATATATATATATATATATATATATAATTCATGTATTATATATATATATATATATATATATATATTTTATGTATACATATATATGTATATTGAATGTATCTATATTTTATATATGTATAAATTATTATTCTATCGATTGATATAGCATATATATAATGTAAATAAATAGATATAATTCATATATATATATATATATATATATATATAGACAGATATAATGTTCATATATGCAGCAGATAGATAGATTGATAGATATAATTTATATATGTTCATGATAGACGGATGTAATTATTTTTAAGCTATAATGTGTAAATTATGTATTTATTTATTTATTTATTTATATATATATATATGGAAAAAATTGAAAAAAATGTAATCCATTTACTTCCTTATATATATATTGTTATTATCTATATATATATATATATATATATAGGTATCATACAATGACTGATATAGGTATCATACAACAATTAGATATAGGTATCATACATTGTTTCCAACAAATCCTTCATCAGACGATGACTCTGGATTAAATCATGGTTTGGGGGCCAAAGCATTATTACAACTAATTCAGAGTGCCCCAGCAATAACTCACAATACTGCCAGACTTTGTTGGATTGATGTCACTCTATGGAATTGCTATATCCACACTGATGCAGTTAGAGCCTTATCTTGGATCTTATTACAACTAATTCAGAGTGCCCCAGCAATAACTCACAATACTGCCAGACTTTGTTGGATTGATGTCACTCTATGGAATTGCTATATCCACACTGATGCAGTTAGAGCCTTATCTTGGTTCTTATTACAACTAATTCAGAGTGCCCCAGCAATAACTCACAATACTGCCAGACTTTGTTGGATTGATGTCACTCTATGGGATTGCTGTATCCACACTGATGCAGTTAGAGCCTTATCTTGGATCTTTTTTTCGTATTTCCTCTTGTCTGATGGGGAAAGGCCAAGATTAGTCAAGAAGGTTGGAGGTTGAGTTGGTAATGAATTTCTGACATGTTGTTCTTGCAGATCCTCATATTTTTCCAACTTATGCTGATGTGCCCAGTCAAAATTTTCTTCAAAAGGGACTGCTAACTCAATAACGATAAGGGTTTTTAATTTGATGGACCAAATGACAATATCTAGATGCTTGGTCGTTAACGCTATTTCTGTTGGAAATACAAAATGATGTTCTAAATCAGTTGCAACAGTCCAGTCTGTGCAGCCATCAAACAATGACAATCTGTGCTTATTTTTACATGAAAGTCTTAAAATATTTCCTTCTTTAATGAAATGAATTGCTCTATTGGTGGTATTATTTAGAGCTTTATTGGCAATCTCATAGCATATCTTCACAGCCTCAGCAAAAATCTCAAGGACTTCGTTTTGTCTCCACGTGTAGCTTCTGACAGCATACTCAAATCCAGTGAGAATACGTTTGAGACTGGCAGTTTTCCCACATGCTCTGCATTGGTCGGATGAAGATTGACTGGTGTTAGTAAAATTTTGTAGACTACCTTTATAAAGAAACTCAATTTTGGGGGTTCCATGTGCTTAACGTTACCCCATGTGACAGCTCTGTCTTTTGCACTCTCCTATTTGGTCCATACGCCTTGTTTCCTTTGTCCTACAGCTGTAACAATACACGTGACTTCCTCAAGAAACCATTTTTCTTTTGTTTATTGTAGATTCCTTGGACCACCAACGCTGTGGATGAAGGCCTAGGCCTGCTCTTCCATTTGCCACAGTGCCAATTATTTCTTTCATCTTAAGGGCTGATTCTGCATTCTCTACCGCTATTTTTGCCTTCCATTTCCAACCAGTTATTATGGAAGGCTGGGCAGTCTTCACTAGTGGGTCGTAAGAGTCACGCAGCATCTGTTTTTTTTATTCTTATGCATATTGCTTCAAGGATTTGTAACCATTTTTATTATTGTTCTTATATATAATTATTGTATTATTTGTGAGAATCTTCCTTATATCAGAAGATGTAAGTTGGTTAGTGCTATTGTTGTGTTTTTTAATTAAATGTTGTTTTATGGCAATAGAAACAATATGCATAAAAATAAAAAACCAAGCATAAATAGATTAGCATTTAACAAATATTAGATATTTTTAATTACTAAAAATCACTAACTCTATTAGTAAACCTTTTTCCAACCAAATGTTTTAAAACAAAATGCTAAAAACGTTCCAGCCAACAACTTCAAAACAAAATGCTACAAATTATTAATACAGTAAAAACTCAACAGTCAACTCAAAACTACACTCCCCTTGATGATGACCAAAAGTATGATTGAAAGTGCTTGGGCAGAAGATATGGGACAATTCCTTTACCATCTAGATCCCAACACTAGAAAAATAACAAGGAGTCTTGAAAAAATAAAATTATAAATAATAAACAAACAGTGTTTAACAAAACTTGCTTGAATAATAACTTGCTGCCAAAATATACACTCTTCAAAATATACATATATATATATATATATATATATATATATATATATATATTTATATATATATGTTGGCAGAATTTTTTGTTTTCATCTTTACCTATTTGAGCATTCATGTCTCCACTGATGATTAGAAAGTTGTGTTTGGAAATGCTACTTGTCAAACAGAAATGGGAAACATCTAACCGAATTCCAATTTGAAAAGAGACTAACATGCCTTAATACTAAATTCCAGAAAAGGAAGAGAAAACTATGAACCAACACCTACGCAAATTATGCTAAAGCACAGGTAGATTACATATTTATAAATATGAAATGGATTTAAAGCTCCCTGAATTTTGAAGCATATTCCTCATTTGAAGGAGTTCTTTCCAATCACAGAATTGTCACAACAAAGATGTGTTTGAGCCTATACAGGAATAAGTTGCAAAAAATTAAAACTGCACACTATGACTGGTCCTTGCTTAAAAATAGAGATATTAGCCATAAATATATAACACTAAGTAAAAAATTTGATGCTCTTCAGGGTATATCTGAAACACTTACTCTGGATGAATACGAGAACTTCATCAATGCCCACATGAAAGTAACAGCAGAATGCATACCAATCAAATTAAGAGCCAAACATAGATTTCCATTAGCAGTTAGAAAAAAAACAAGATATTATGAAAGCAGCATCCCTACGTAATAAAAGAAACCCGACTAATGCCAATGCTCAGAAACTTAAGAAGGCACAAAGAGAATCAATTTATGCATATCAAAAAGAACAAATAAAATACATTCAAGGTCAGATCAATAAAATTAGAAAGTGAGTCAAAGGAGAGCTAAACTAAAAGCTACCAGCCAAGAAGAACAAATACAGATGTGGAAAGAACATTTCAAGAACCTGCTTGGAAAATCCCCTAAAGTTACAGATAAGCCTATCATGAAAATTATTAATAACCAACTAGACATCAATCTAGGATAGTTTACTCAAGAAGTACTCAATATAGTACTATCAAAAATTAAAAACAGGAAAGCTGCCAGTCTTGATGAAATACCCCCAAACGTATGGAAGACAAGGAAATTTGAAGACTTAATGCTCTGATACTGCAATACCATATATAACTAGAACACAATAGAACGATGGACAAAAGGCTGCATCCTCCCCTTCCCCAAGAAAGGTAACCTTGAAATTAGCAAGAACTACCAAGGCATAACCTTTACTTCAATAGTGGCTAAGGTTTATAATGCTTTGCTACTCAACTGCATTGAACAAGAAATTAAGAAAATTCTTAGATAAAAATCAAAATGATTTTCGGAGAAAGTGTCCACAAAATCACAGATTCTGACAATCCATTGAATCATTGGAGTTCATACAAAAAATCTTACACTTTTATACATAGATTTCTCCAAAGCATTTGACTTCATACATAGATGGAGCAAATATTACTAGTGTATGGTCTCCCTAAAGAGACTGTCATAGCCATAATGATGCTCTATCGTAACATGAAAATCAAAGTTTGCTCACCGGATAGAGACACAGACTTCTTTGACATTGTTGCTGGTGTTCTGCAAGAGGATAAATTAGCCCCATATCTGTTCATAATTTGTCAAGATTACGTACTTTGAACATCAATTGTGCTAATGAAAGAAAATGGCTTTACACTAAAAAAGGCAAGAAGCAGACAGTACCCTGCAGAAACTATTACAAATGCAATCTATGCAGATGACATAGCACTTCTTGTAAATACACCTGCCCAAGCCAAATCCCTGTTGCATAGTCTGGAGCAGGCAGCAGGAAGCATTGGTCTCCATGTGAATGCAGACAAAGGGGAGTACATGTGTTTTAATCTAGAAAGAGCAATCTCTACTCTAAATGGTGGTTCTCTGAAATTAGTGAACAAGTTCACCTGATTGTGTTTTTCTGTCTCAGAAGCAGCATCTCATCTACTGAAAATGACATCAATAAGTGGGATGAGAGAGTCAGGGAAATCCGTGCTAGCAGTATGACTTGATGATTATATATATATATATATATATATATATATAATGAATGAATTCAAGTATTCTTTCTCCAGCCATTGGTAAATAATAGGGCAGACTGGGTTCTTCAACTTTTGTATGGCAACCAGTCTAAAACTTTGAATTCAAACCTGTTATACTCTGCTTGAAAAATTGACCTATATTTATATAGATATATAATAATAATAATAAATAAATATAATTAGTTTTCATATATATTTAATAGCATGGATGCTTATCTGCAACCAATGGTTTCATGGCATCTTCTTTCAACAATCATCAAGAAGAGAAAGAAAGATATTTGAGAAATCGAAAAAATTGAAAAACACAATCAGGTGAATGTTTACATCGAGATTTGTATGACTCTTTTTGTGTGTATGTGTGTGTGCATGTGCATGCATGTGTGCTGATTAAATTTGTGTATTACTGTGTGTGGTTGTATTGGAGATTATCAGTGTGTATGCGTGTATGATGATACATACATCTCACAGCAGAATTGAGGTTGTCTCTTGGATATAGCTGTGGTGAAGTATAACAAAGTCTGTAGTAGACAAGGATTTGACTGAATAATATTTTTTTTTTGTGTGTATGTATAGTGATGATTTTAACTAAGGAACGAATTATCATCATCATTGCATCTCAAAGAAAATAAACTTTTGATTTGTAAGAATAATAGGTGAAAATGAATGGTTAGTCTGATAGGTGGGAATGAGTGAGGTGGGGATATACTATGGAATATTATGCAATATTAGTATTTTATGTTGTTTTGTGTTAGATTGCAATAATAATTTGTATTAGCTGTTTGTTGTGTTAATGTTATATTGCATATATGTTATTGTAATCTATGATTGTATGTACTTAAGGAATATAATGTATTAAGACGTTGAAATAAATGTTTGCATTAGCTATGTCATGTTAATTTCTTTTTTTATATATATATGTATTCGCACATGTGTGTGTGTGTGCAGAGAGAAGGTTTTAACTAAGGAACAAATTATCATCATTATGACATTACAAATTTAAACTTTTGATTTGTAAGCATAAATGTATGGTGGATCTAAAATGTAAGAGTGAGTGAGGTGGGAATGTACTATGGAGTATTATGCAATATTAGTATTTTATGTTGTTTTCAGTTGCAATAATAATTTGTATTAGCAATAATTGTTTGTATTGGCTATGTCATTGTGTGTGTAGTGATGATTTTAAGTTAAGGGCAAATTATCATCATTTGCATATATTACGTCCATTACGAAAAATCCTCCACATCCCTTCATGAATAACCCCACAATATATCTGATGTACCATAAGTACCACTTTCCGCCATTATACTTTTATCCACCTCCAAACACCCTTACCACCTGTTGACATAATATTAGCTATGTTTTCATGAATGTTTGAAATATGCCTTCACACAGTATATTTACCATATCCCTTACGCACATACCATCATAGATTACAATAATGTATACATAATATATCATTAACATAACATAGTCAGCTAATACAAATTACAGGTGTGGAGTGTGCTTGGAGATGGTTAAAGGTTTAATGGAGGAAAGAGGTACTTACAGTATGTCATGTGTGTTGTGGGGTTATTTGTGAAGGGGTGTGGATGATTTTTAGTAATGGATGTGGTATATGCAATGATGATGATAATTTGCCCTTAAAATCCTCACTACACACACAACAGCATAGCTAATACAAACATTAATTGCAATGTCTTAATACAATATATTCATCATATTTCTTATGTACATACAACCATAAATTACAATAACATATACATTATATAACATTAACACAATGCAGACAGCTAATACAAATTATTATTGCAACTGAACACAAAATATATTTCAACATAAAATGCTAATATTGCATAATACTCCATAGTACATTCTCAGCTCATTCATTCTTATGTTTTATAATCCCCATACATTTTATCTATTATGCTTACAAATCAAAAGTTTATTTTCTTCAGGGGTGTTGCCGTCGTGTAATGGTTAAAGCGATGGACTTCGGAATCGTAGTAAGCGAGTTCTTACTCCAGTCGCGCTATTACGTTCACTTTTCGGGCAAATACCCTTGGGAAAGGTATGAATCCCCTTATCCTCCCAGCTATGGGTTAAATAGTACCACTACTGTTCTTCTAGGAGAATGGCTTTGGCATTAAATAACCTACAAAGGTTGATATGCCATTAAACAAAAGAAACCTTTATTTTCTTCGTAATGCAATAATCATGATAATTCATTCCTTAGTTAAGATCATTACCACACACACACACACACACAAATACATACAAAAAAAATTTATTCAGTCAAATCCTTGTCTACTACAGACTTAGCTACACTTCACCACAGCTATATCCAGGGGACAACCTCAATTCTGCCGCGAGACGCATGTGCACACACACACACACACACACACACACACACACACACACACACACACACACACACATACACACACACACACACACACACTAACAATCTCCAATACAACCACACACAGTAATATGAAAATTTAATCTACACAAACATATGCTCATACTCACACATACACACAAAAAGAGTCATATAAATCTTAACGTAAACATTCACCTGACTGTATTTTTCAATTTTTTCGATTTCTCAAATATCTTCCATTCTCTACCTGATGAGTGTTGTAATAAGACGGCATGATACCAGTGGTCACAGATAAGCATCCATGCTATTAAATATATATATAAAAACTAATATATATTTATCATTATTATTATATGATAGCTTTATCACAGATAATGAGCACTCTCCAAATTATATTGCATTTGGTTTGCCACAAACCCACCTAGTGAGATAGTGAAAACCATACACTGTTATGATATATATATATATATATATGCAACAATTACTGCTGAACTTATATATATATATATATATAGAGAGAGAGAGAGAGTGTGTTTACCAATGGTCCAAGAGACTGGGGTTCAATCTCAGGTTGAATCATATTCAAAAAATGGTACTTGATGCCACCTTGCTTAACACACAGCATTATGAGGTATGGATCAAGGGTAAATTGAAGCAATTCAGGGAATGGAGTAGCACCCTCCCTTACACATCGGTGTAGTAGCTATTGAAAAGAGAGCCTTCAGGTCGCCCCCATCTAAGGTCACCAACTTTACTTACTTTATAATGTTATTGCTCAATAATGCCCATATTACATAGCCATTTTTATATTTACTATTCTTTCCCTTGAGTTAGTCCTCATGTATTTATTGATCTTCTTCCAAACTTACAAAAATTAGCTTTAAAATGGCATTGTAGTATTTGGACTGTAAATAAAACAGTTTCTTTGTCTCATTCTACTGTATTTCATGCATAAAGATATTGAAATCATGAATCTTCAGGAAAAAAGAATTCTAAATGTCAAAGTGAATAAAGCTATGTCTTTACTTTTCTTTATGATGCAACTCAGATATTCCTTAGAAAAAGAATACAACTAAGTAAAGCATGGTATCTGCCAAATGCATTTTGTAAAGGAATTAATTTCTCAAATGTGAAGAAAAAAATCTCAGTACTCTTGTCAGTGTTGCCTCTTTTTCTTTAGGTTTCTGCTTTTCATTAATATTGTCTGTATAAGGTTGGATCAATGAGTCTTTAGCTGGACGCATAATTATTAGCTGAATTTTGATATGTGATTTTCCTTCAGTACTGTTCAGTGTATGTGATAATATGATGTCAGTTCAGTTAATCCAACACTTCCCCATTGAAAAGTGTTGGATTAAGTGAATTCACCGGGAAGGAGATTATGTTTAAAGATAAATATTTGTTAAATAATGTAAATGCTTTTTTGACATCATTAGACTATAAACTTATTGATTTACCTATATACTTGTGTAAAAACCAACCACTGTTTTCTGTGATGATATTTCATAATATCCTCAGTTCTAAAATATAATTCAGATCAAATAAACTTTGATGTAAATTGATAACCTTGATGAACAATACATAAGAAGTTGGACATTTGCCTATCATACTACCCTCACTAAAAATTTAACACATTTTCTTTCTATCAAAATTACTTGGAGGTTGATGAAGAAATTATCAACCAAACCATGAAATAAACTACAAACTCTGGAATGATATATCAAAAATACATGTATTTAGTTAAATTTATATTAGTAGTATTAATCAGTTATAATTTCATTGAGAAATAGAAAATAATTTTTCTCTATCTCTTCTCCATAGATTTGTAAAAGGTAACAAAACCACTATTGTGTTTGCTAGTATTAGAAGAAATGAGGATTAGAGTTCTATAATCTATTTGGATGTCTCTATTTCTTGATATGTATAATAATGTTCAAATTATTTCTTCAACAAAGCATTATCAATTATTATTTTGACAAGTATCTTTCATCTTATTTTTTATTTGATTTTTTTTTCATCAAAGCTTATTTCTTATTCATTATTACATAAGCAGCACAATTTTTTTAAAAAACCTATTGTGAGAATTGGAGTTGTATCCCTTATCCATAAAGGTTTGTTCTTTATTAGTTACTTTTATTTAACAATCCATGAGTTGTGATAAAAAAGAAACAGAAATGAAATAAGATAGATAAGTGTCTTGAATGTCATTATTTGTGCTGTAGATAAACTATGTTGTTTAAACATAATCTAGGCATAATAAAATTACCAACTGCAATTTCTAAAATTATTTTAAACTTAGTTTTATAGTTCAAAATTGCTTCATTCAAAATATTATTTTTCTTTCATTTCTCTTTTCAATAACTGTTTCTCATATTTTAAAAATCTAAGATCATTTTACATTTCAACATCAGTTAAAATATGTATCATTTTATACTATTGGCATATAAATTCTAAAATGAGATATTTAGAAATCATTCTTGTTTTTACAATGTAATGTTTAAAAAAATACACAGCCAATAAAACTGAATGTATGATTAAAACTTGATCGTGATGATGATTTTTGAAAATCCTGAACTTCTGTTTTCTACCAATGAACATTTTTCTATCTTTTAAATCTAATTTTCCTTTATTGTCATTTATTTTCCAGCCACAGAGATTTAAAGCCAGAAAATTTGCTTTTAGATGAAAAGAATAATATTAGAGTTGCAGATTTTGGTATGGCATCATTACAAGTGGAAGGATCAATGCTAGAAACAAGTTGTGGGTAAGCAGTTGATTCTTGATTATTCTTTTTTTTTTTACTTTGTAAAAATTGTGGTTTAACAAAATTAATTTCTTTAGCTTGTGAATTTTCTTGATAAAAGAAAAAATGTCTTGTAGGTTTATTTTAATTTATACTTCCTGATTATAGTAATAACCATAAAATTTATGCTTAATAAAAAGAGAAAAACTAAAAATGAAATTAAAAAATATGATAGATAACTTTCATTATTATTTAAATAGCATCAAATTTGTAACCATAAAATTCAAGATATAATGAGTAAAACAATAATTTTTCACCATATTGTTATATCATGTCTTCTAGTAAAAGAGTCAAGAAAGTGTCACAGCAAAATGATTTATTCTATTCACTCACTTTACAAATAATCTCACATTGCAAATGTATCCCACCTCTAGATTATTGTCATTTTTTACTATGATGATGTATTAGCACAATTGTTTCTAATTTTTATTCAGTATCAGTTACAATAACAATGGTTTTGTTTTTCTGTAGCTGCTTTTTTATTTCATCTTTTCTGTAAAAAAAGTTATCTTCCCTGAACTGAATTTCTATCTATATATTGGATTGTGAAAGTCAATATTAGCAATAAGATGAGGATATTAATAATTTCAGGCTTTGCTTTTTATACTATTAATATTACCTCTAAAATCATCAGTACTATCATTTAATAGATTTACTTGGTTGTTACAGATTTGTTTTTGTCACACAAATTTATTCCCCTACCATTAAAAATTATCATAATTATCATCAGTATTGTTTTTCTCTCTGTGTCTGCTGCAATGTGGTCATATGTTTATGTAGTGTTTGATATATTGTAGAAAGTTATTGTCTCTCTGAATATATGAGCAAAAAAGAACCTACCATCCACTGTAAATAATTCTACTTGGATTATTTGTCATTCTAAAGTACAACACAAATTTTGGTGGAAAAAATTGATTGTGATGGAATTACTTACCATATCACCCAATTTTCATCATTTCTTTTCAAGTAGTCTCCCTCAGAGACTCACAACAGAAATCTCACAAACAGTACTGCTCATAAAGAGTAGTAGAAAGTGTCCTTACTGCATTTGATTATTTTACTATATTTAAATCCCCCACACTTAACATCATCTGTATTGAATTATTCTGGTCTTGGTCTGCTCAGACTCAAATAGTTGAATACAAATAAATATTATTTACAATCAAACAAATCTTTCACTGTTTGTAAAGGAACACATCTCAACAAATTTCCTGAGCTGAAGCTTTCTTATGCTTCTAATTTTGTGGATGAGCTTAACTGCTGCACAAAAATACAATCTATATTCTCTGACTTAAATCTGATATTTTTCCCAAAACAGTCTATTTCTTTATTAATGGTTGTTGATTAACAAATTGATTGTCTGGAAGTATATTATTGAAGAGTATAAAGTTTATAAGCCATGACTCTTTCAAATGCTACATGACTCTTAAGGCGCGCTTGTAAAAGTGTCCAACCTTCTATCATGACCTGTGTAAATGGAATGTCAAAAATGCTATAGAAGATACACAATCATCTAAGATGAAAGAGGTGGTTGATGTTGTGGCAACTTGCAAAGCTGGTGTAGGTTTCCATCCACAACATTCAGGATCAAATGAATCCAAAAGAAATAGAAGAAATATGAGAATAGAAGAAATTCGTTATTTCAAGTATAGCTCTCAGACAATTGGAACAGGGTGCATTGACCTGGTGGGAAAATATCAAAGGAAGATATATTAGATGTTGTGACATCAAACAGATGGACCCAGAGAATAAGTGTCCTCATAAAGACAGTATAAGACATCCTACCAATGCCAGTTAACCTCAAATTGTGGAAGTCAAAAAAATCTGACCAATGCAATGTGTGTGAAAAGACTGCTAGCTTCAAACATATTCTCACTGGTTATGAATATTTGCTGAAAAGCTATACATGGAGATATAACCAGGTGTTGCAGATCATTTCCAAGGCTACAAAGAAGTGTTACAGAGCTGGCAATAAAATTTTGTAAAAGAAAGAAACACTCAATGAGTTACTTTTTCAAATAAGTATAATTTTGTTTTTGATGGTTGCTTTCCACCTGAGATAATGTTAACCACCCAACATCTGGTTCTTTTGATCTGGTCAGTTAATTCAAAATGAGTTTATGTCATTTAGTTAATGGATTCTTTTGAAGAAAATATTGACTGGGCCCATCAACATAAGCTGCATGAAGATCTGTAAGAGTAATGTATACAAAATAGCTGGACTACTGATACATTTCCCAATGAAATCAGATTTTATGGCTAATTCAACCTCTGCATATCTGAATAAACTCAACTCATCACCAGCAGAAAACAGAAATATACCAGGAGGCTCCAGGATCAGAAAGAAATCGAATAAATCTGTGATATAAAACCAACAAAACCTGCTGGTATTATAAATTACTACTGGGGTACCCTGGGTTTGTGGTCATGATGCTTCAGCACTGAAACCATGCCTGACTTCAGATATATCATCTGATAAAGGTTTTGTTGTTAGCACTGTTGATGTTGTCTTTGTAGTATCAGTTGTATGGATTTATGTGTGTGAGTATATATATATATATATATATATATATATATATATATTTAATCTCTAACAATTTTAGAATGAGCTCCTAAAATTTAATCATTATAATCCATCATTTTGATTTTTTTTCAATATTTCATGCTGTGTAAATCACTTAAAATCTGATTTCATTAATACTTTCTCTCTCTTTATAAAATCTTTTTGTACTCAAAGCCAATTAGTAGCAAATACTTTCATGCAAAATAAAATTACAAAAAATATTATATTGGTTTGACCTGATTTTAAATTATACAGATAATTTTTACTTTTACTCTTATTATTTATTAAATCTTCAGGTGGCATAGCATCAACCTAAGTCTCAAAATATTCCTTGAGGTTGTAATATAATTACAACTTCAAAAAAGCTCATGTGAATGTAGATAAGGACGGTATTCTAGATTTATATAGGTTTTTATTTCAGGCACTACTAAAATATGTATTATCTTGATAATATTAAGGATTTCACATACAAACACACATACTCACACTTGAAATGAGGTGAAGGTGATGAAAAGAGAAAGAAAGATATTTAAAATTATTGTAAAAACCGTGATTATATGAATATATTAGGAAGAAACATGAAGCATTTATGGCTTATATTGTAAATATATGATCAAATGATATATGAATAATATATACTTTTCTCTCTTTTTAAAATTCAATTCTTATTACAAGTATTTTTTCAGTCTGATTTTTAGTCTGTATATCCCCTAAGATATATATTTTTTATTTGTCATATGCAACCTTTTAAATGATTAGTATTAGATAGGAATTATTGATATATAATTGTTTGCAAATTGCAAATACAAAGTTACCATTTAATTCCAGGCAAATTATTTGTACTAAATAATTACTTAAAGCTGGTGCTAAGAAGAGTTACTAAAAAAATGACTTTGGCATTAAATAACCAAAATGCCATGAAATTCAACTAACAATTAAAAATATTAAAAGTATTACTGGTCTTGAAAAATAATATCTTTGTTAATACTATAAAAATATGAATGAAATTCCATTAAATACATTTTCTGACATCTATTTTGATATAACCTTCCTATTTTATTTTGTTGTTGATTCATTTCTCATATCATGTTGAAAAGTTGCTAGAAAACAAAAAAAATATTAATGAATGTTTATTTCTAATCTAATTTATTTTACTTTCTTTTATTTATTTGTTTTTTCAGAAAATTAAAGTTATATTTTGATTTTTTTACTGCTTAAAATTATCTATAGGAATTATTTGAATACCTGAACAAGATAATCTCTACATGCTTGTTGTTTACTTATTGTTTTAAGGGCCTAATCCAAGTTGCTACAATATTTTTTTCTTTTACCAAGTTTTAGACTCTGTAATTCATTTACTGATATTTAACTTTTTTTCAAGTTTTTCTAAATTTATAAATGAAATCTTTGAAAAAAAAATTCATTAATTTGTTTTTCATTGATTTTTCTGGTAAGAGGTTTGTACCTGTTCACATATTATGGGTACATTTATCTTTTTCCACAAATAAACATATTTATTACTTATTACTATACTCTTTTGGCCCAGCGGTTAGAGTGTTCGCCAATGGCCCGGGAGACCTGGGTTCAATCCCAGGTCGAGTCATACCAAAGACTTTAAAAATGGAACTTGATACCACCTTGCTTAACACTCAGCATTATAAGGTACGGTTCAAGGGTAAAGTGGAGCAATCCAGGGAATGGAGTAGCGCCCTCCCCTACACCTTGGTGTAGTAGCTATCGAAAAGGGAGCCTTCGGGTCACCCTCGACTATGGTCGCTAACTTTACTTACTTTACTTTTACTATACTCTTAGATATATATTCACACATGTATACACATTACTTTCTGCTTCATATTTGCTCACACACATTCATACATAAACTTCCATATGTTTATATTCCTGTGAACAACAGTTTTATTTACACATTACTTTCTTTTATGTGCACACACACACACACACACACACACACACACACACACACACACACACACATATATATATATATATATATATATATGCCCTTGAGTTTTTTAGTCCTCTCTCTGGGATCAGTTCTACTACTAGATAATTAAACTATAATCCAGCATAATTAGATACTAGAAATGAAATCATGATTTAAATTATTTAATGCTGTAATGTAAATATCAATCTCTTTAGAGAGAGAGAGAGAGTAAATGCGCTCTCATTATAACTCATGATTTTACTTACTATAGTTTCTTTCAATGAATTCTCATTTTGTCCTCAAAACAAATTTCCTCAACTTCTATTTCTTCTGTCATTTAACAAAAGATATTTCTTTTATGAAATCTCATTCTTATTTGTCATATCAAGTTCTCTATTCTCTATAATCATGCATCTATAAGTGATATTTACTGAAAACTAATAGATATTTATTTTAACCTGTGTCTCTTGTTTTATATATATATATATATATATATATATATGAAAAGATACACCAGCTCATCTATCATTTTAAAGATTTCCTCATTTGTGTTTTCTTGCTTACATTTGTCTTTCACTGTACATAGAAGTCAATGTCTTGCAAAGTGTAATTTCCTAATATGCATAACTAAACTAAATTGATTTGTAGTATTTAGTTAATTTAGTTGATTAAAAATTAAGCCAATTAATGTAATTTAAGATCATGGGCTAATCTTTAGCCAAAACAACTGTGGCCTATTGTTATATGTACCTGTAAAAATTATTGAATCTAAATAAATATCTAAAAATATTAATAAAAAATAAAAAAGATAAATTAAATGCAGTAATGGACGAAAAGAGTACCAAGAAGTAAATTACAGTTTTTACATTTATTTCTGTTATGGTGATATGCCCCATGACGTCACTGCATGGACCCTCCCCGACACTATAAATAGTGATTGACTTGATAAAGGAGTTAAGTGAGTCTAGTCATTTACCAGTAACTGTTACTGTCTGTATTTCTGTAAATATATACTGCTGTAAACCTTACATGTCTTTGTGTTATTCATTTCTGGCCCTTCAAGACCACAACAATTTTGCAAACCAGTTTGTTTGAATGAAGTGTAAAGCACTCAGTATAAAGAAACTTAAACTATTTCAGCATCATGAAACCTTAACAGGAGAAAGAATGTGATATATAAACTCTCCCAGTGTTCTATAAATCTGTTTTTGGTTATAGTTTAAAATGTGATTGCTTAAACCACTAGTAGATTCTTTTTGGTATGTACTGTTTGTAGCCACTTTTTCAATTTCGCTAATTGAAGTTTGTGCTCTGACAAATAAGAACCTTTCTGTGAAAGTTTACTCAAAAAAAACTGTTTTCAGACAGTAAATAATCATCTAAATTATGCAAAAATGAAAATAACACTGACATCTCACTTTATCAGATGTAGTTACCAAAATTACATCTTGAAATTCTACAGATTAAATTTATTCAGAGGAATCACTATTGGCTTCAGGTGACTTCAGAATTTCCTGAATGTTGAATGTGAGGGCAGATAGGAAGATAATTAGTGACCAACCTAAACACTATGTTGAGGATTGAGTGTTTGGTTTTCATTGATATTAGTATATCCTATGAGGACAGAGTAAGCCAATAACTGTTCTGTGAGTTCACCATCTGTTCCTGACTGAAATTTTTCTCATCTAAGAAAAACCATATTGGATACATGAGTTTGTTGAAAAGCTTTGTAATATAATCTTTCTTCTTGACCTTTCCAAGCTTAACATTATACCTGTTCTTCTTTATGTTCAATCCTATGTATTGGAACTCTGCAACTTCTTCAGATTTAATTTTAAACAAGCGATGAAGCCTGTCCATGACTCTGTTCTGGAAGATCTCCTGTGATAAAAATTGTCGTTTTCTCATCATGTATAAGTATATATACCAAATGTCTTCATCCATTACTTGTCTGATTAGAAACTCAGATTCTTCCATGTCCCTGGCTATGGACCTGATTGAGTAGCAAAGGCGTGGACTGCTATTGATATGTTATCAATCATATAGAAGTCTGATCTATCCAATAAAATAAAGCAGGCTTTCTTCCAAGCTGTGTCTGTGCCAATAATACTGTATGGATGTACCACATGTGTTAATTTAGAAATAATGAAGCACAATATTAATTACAAAACCATAACAACAGTGGATTTATAGAGAGAGAGTATTTATTTGTCCTCCTCAAACAACTACTGTAAACATTATTATTATATTGTAAACAATAATGAAGGTTTCACAACTTCTGGTTAGAAGCCACCTCACCATTGAGAGAGTATTCAAGGGGGAATACTCCATTAAATTAACAGTTCTTCCCCTTTTTCTTTTTTTTTTTCATTGGCGTATCATATGTTCTGCAAAATAAAATAGAGTTTATTTACATTATACAGATGATTCTTTAGGCTCCGACATGAACCAAAGGATCTTAAATGATGGCACTCCTTTCTTTGTCAAGTAGTCTGCAATTTGTACATCAGTTGGTATCCAAGTGATCTCTGCAATTTCTTTTCTTTTGATCATTTCTCTCAAAATAGCCATCTCTTTGCGAAGTCTCTTGTCCAAAATTTGGTTTGAGGAATGTACCAAATCATAGAGACTGGAATTGTCTGTTTTGTAGAAGATTTTGATGTTATCGCTATTGTCTTTTAATTGCAGTATCTCTAATAAGAATTTTCTATAAAAAATACAGGCTTCTGCCAGGTCAATTATGGCAAAAGTTTCTGCTGCTAGAGTACTTTTGACAACTCTTCTAATACACTTGGATTGCCTGGCAATGGGCATATACTTGTCATTGTTTCCAACCAAAAAAGGTATACAGCCTCCTTGTGAACCTCCATCAATTGAATTGTCAAAAGAGGCATCACTATAGGTAACAATTTTTAGTTGCTCAAGATTTCCTAAATCTGGAATATCTATTTGGGATTTTGCTTTTTTGCTTTTCTTACCACCCTGTTAGCCTGTTTTAAGTATTTAACGTTTTCCTGCTTTAGCATTGAACTTAACTCACTAACGTCATAACTAAGATCAGACCTGGTTTGGGTGGCTAGCCAATTAAGTTGGCCAATCAATTGTCTGGTTTCAGTTACTTCTGTTGCAGACATTCTATCTTTCAAATTTCTGCCTCCTTCTACTGGGATACATTTTAATTTTTTTTATATTCATTCTTTCCAAGCTTAACATTATACCTGTTCTTCTTTATGTTCAATCCTATGTATTGGAACTCTGCAACTTCTTCAGATTTAATTTTAAACAAACGATGAAGCCTGTCCATGACTCTGTTCTGGAAGATCTCCAACCCTGCAAAACAAAAATCATCAACATGAGTAGCGATTATTCCATGCAGTTTGTTTTTAGAATACCATGTAAATATGGCTTGATCGTATTTTGAACTATTGTTCCAGATTTCAATAATTCCTCCCTGAGTGTCAGGTACCAGGATCTTGATTCATCAGTTAAGCTATATACACATTTGGAAAGCTACCAAATATATCCTGGAGGCACATTGGCTTCTTTAGGAGGATCAAAATAGACAAAGTGGTCTAACTCTTTGCTCTGCAGGAATGCTGTTTTTATGTCCATTGATTTGCACATCTAATGGTTAGATGCCATTATAGCCAAGGCTATATGTAGACCTTTTTTAGAATATGTGGGAGAATCATTTCTTATATTGTCCACATCCCTGTCCTGAAAGCCTCTCACCACAAATCTGGCTTTACAGACTTGTTTGTCAGTGAGATTTTTATAAGTATAAACCCATCTTGTTGATATCCTGAGTTGGCCTTGGGTGTAAATTTGGGTGTAAACTTTATTTTTGACCCAGCTTTGGAGTTCTTCCTTTTTTGCTGTTTCCAGGTTATAATCAGAGGAGGAAATCATTATGTTTTCCTCCTCATCAAAGGTGTGTTCATCATCACTAGTTGGTCTGATTTCACTTGCCTTCCATTCTAATACACCATGCTCAAAGTCTAGCCAAAATGTTTTACCTTGTTCCAAAGCCACATTCATTAAATGTTTGTTTTTGCCTGTGGATTTGCCTGTCCTACTTATGACATTCAATTTTCTCCCTTCTGAGTCATCATCATTGGTGAGCTTACATTCAATAGTCTGTCCTGGTTTAGGAAGCTCAATTGTCTCTCGAATGGAATTTTGTTTAGTTGGTCCATCTCTCACAGTTTGATGTTGTTCAACATGATCATTTGGGGTCCCTAATTCTTCTTCCATATTGTTCTCTTCAGAAATTAATATGTTTGAAGTCTCTTTAGGCCTACTTGGTGAAGTGGTAGGTTCAATTATTGATTCACTTTCAGAGGAACTTTGATATTTTTCTGGGTGAGGCACTAGACGACAGGAGTGCACTCTTACATATGTACTTCCATGTTTAAGAAGAACCTGTTTATGCTCCCACCCTATGACCGTTCCTGGACCAAGCTATCTATCACAAATATTTCTCTTATAAAAGACATCACCATTTTTGTATGATTGTGTTATACCAGTTCTAACATGATGACAAAGTGCATGTCTTAATTTTTCCAAAGACTTGCACTTTATTATCTGTTTTCTAGTTGCATGCAGGGCATTGAGGTTACTGGCAACAATTTCACTGGTAGAGATACCTTCTAATGCTGGGAGTTTGTCATTTAGAAAGGAGGGCAGGTTGGGACTAAATCCATGAACACTGTGATGTGTTTTTGGCACTTAAAGTCCATGCTAGTGCTTTTTTGAAACTACAATGTGTGTCCTCTAGGGTCTTCTTTACCATTTTTCCCAATATCTCATTATGTCGTTCATTTAACCCATTACTCCATGGACTTTCAGCAGGAGTAGTATACACAATGATATAATCAGTTTGGATAGATCCTGGAGTCCCAAAATATGTTATCCAATGTTTAAATATAGCATTGATGATGTCAGAACTTTCTTTACTAGGAATCCTGACTCTGACACTGTATTTAGCAGGGTCAATCACATGAAGTACTTTGTTGCCACTGATTTCTTTGATATCCATGGCAATATTTTCATTACAATATGATCCTAATGTAAATCCAACAATAGGCTTAGGTTCAGTTTTTTTGTAGTAAATGCATACTTCACAGGAGTTTGGAAGTACTTGCAAAATTTTAATAAATTCTGGATCTCTTATTCCTGCATTTTAAACTAAATCACATAATTTCTTACTACTAGGATGACTAAACTGTCTATGTAACTTTGGTGCAATTTTAATTTTTCTGACTTGTTCTTAGAAGAGATTTCTTTAATGAAAAGTATTTGTTTGAACTTACTTTTGTCCAATAAAGGTTTAGTGATAGGGATGTAGTAATGTCCAGACGATGTGCATCTCAATGGAATTTTCTTTTTAAACATCGTAACGCTGTCATTCTCAAAGTTGAGACAAGTCCTAGCTCTTTTCATGGAGTCTTTGCTCAAGAGAAGTGGAATATCAGAGTCTACAATGTCAGTGACGATACTGACTTCGATGTCTGTGATGACTCATGATAGAGTAACCTTGTAGAGTGAGTTCAGCTTATTTCCATCACCAAATTTAAAGGTTCTCTCTCCTTCTTTACCAACTATATATTTCTTTGTGAGTTGGTTAATATTTCAAGAAAACATTCATATCATTTTGTTTCACAAACAGTACCAGATGCACCACTAATCAGAACAACAGAACCAAGTGTCTCACCCAAAAAGGTGTTGCCTTTTGCCTCCCGTTTTGTGAGCTGACTCATTATTATGATGTTAGACAGGGAAAGAGAACTCCCGTTTTTGCTGTCTTCATGTTTATCTTTGGTATCATCAATGTAAGGGCAGTTGTAAAACCAGTGGAATTTGCAGCCACACTTAGAACATACAGTGGTGTTGCCTTCAGGTCCGAATGGATTTATTTTTGTTTTTTTGTCAGTGGAGCATATTTTGTTATTGTTGTTGTGTTGTCTTCTACCACAGTTTATTTTTCCTCGCTGCCATTAAAACAGGAATCATGTTGGTCCAAAGAAAGACCATAATATACCTCACTGGGGTCTGTCTGGTTATTTTCTTTATAGGCAAGAAAATCTACTTCATTCTTCACCATGATGGGTGGAGTGTTGGAAGAGGAAGTGTCAGAAGACTGTGCATAATCTTCCATAATTGTCCTGACATGGAAGATAGTGTCAACTCACTGATAGTAGCCTTGACTAACCTTTCATTTTCTGGGGTGAGATTAGCACTCTTTAATGCTCTAAAGGCAAATACAGGTTCCGGTAAAAGAATATTAAAATCTTTTAATTTGGTGACATGTCAGCCGAAGTTGATTAGAAAGTCCTCTATTGAAGTGTCAGGTTGTCTCCGATATCCTTCGAAAGTTTCATAGGCCAAAAAAGTGGACTGATTTATATCTTCTAAAAAGAGTGTGTCAAGTTTTTCATACACCTTTTCCATCCCATCTTTGGTGTTAAGCATGCAAGTTATATCTCCTGATACTCTCGATAAGAGAAGGCATTATTCGGGGACCGGAAGTAAACAAACGGCCATATTGGTTTATGTGCGAGTGTAAGAAGGAGGGTGTAATAAAGGCATCTCAATATGCAGAGTGTTATAGTCTGAGTTCTTTGTTTTTAACATTGATAGCAGAGCTAAAAGACACTATGGCTTCTAAGTATTTTCCTCCACCCACATTGCTTAAGGATAAATACAGTACATGGAAAAGAGAAATGGAAATATGGGAGCTCATGACTTCACTGGATAAAACTAAAAGAACCCTCATGGCGTTTTTGTCATTGGAAGGAACAGCCAGAGAAGCTGTTTTGGAATTAGATACCGCAGTTCTTAATTCTGAGGATGGAATGAAAAAGTTGTATGAAAAACTGGATACACTTTTTCTGGAAGATGTAAAACAGTCTGCCTTTTGAGCATACGAAACATTTGAAAATTATCAGAGACCGCCTGGGACGTCATTAGAAGATTTTCTGATTGAATTTGGCTGACTTGTCGCCAAATTAAAAGACTTTTACATTCTTTTACCAGAACCTGTACTCACATTCAGATGGTTTCTTTGTTTAATGGCATATCAACCTTTGTAGGTTATTTCATGCCAAAGCCATTCTCCTAGAAGAATAGTAGTGCTACTATTTAATCCATAGCCGGGAGGATAAGGGGGTTCATACCTTTCCCAAGGGTATTTGCCCAAAAGTGAATGTAATAGCCCGACTGGAGTACAAACTCGCATACTACGATTCCGCAGTCCATCGCTTTAACCATTACACCACGAGGACACCGCCTCACATTCAGTGCCAATATCTCCAAGGATAATGAAAAATTAGTCAAAGCTACTGTCAGCGAGTTAACGCTATCTTGCATGTTGGAACAGTTACGATTATGCATGGACATTCTTCTACCAATTCATCAGCCAATCGTGGTAAAAAACAAAATGGATATTGTTAACTATACAGAAAGTAACCAAATGGACTCTACTGTAGTATATTATGGCCACTCCTCATATCGACGTGATTCGCATTTTAATAATTCGCGAGTAAAGATAAACTGCACTGGAAGATGACAGGGATATAAGAATAAAACACGCTCCACTAACAAAAAGAAATTAAACCCACAAGACCAAACAGGTAACATTACAGTATGTTTTAATTGTGGCTGCAGGTTTCACTGGTCTTATGATTGCCCTTACGCTCATAGTAGCAGGAGTAAACATGGCATCAAAATAGAGGAAGATTTATCCGTGTCACACATGGTCTTAATGAGTCAGCAAAAACGTAAGAATGAGGGAGACACTTTTTTGGGTGAGACGCTTGGCTCTGCGGTTCTAGATAGTGATGCATCCAGCACCGTTTGTGGAACAAAATGGTATAAATGTTTTCTTGAAACATTAACGGATGCACAAAAGAAAAAAATAGTAAAAATAAAAGGAGTGAGAACCTTTAAATTCGGCAATGGAAATAAAGTGAACTCACTCTACAAGGTGATTCTACCATGTGTTATCGCTGATATTGAAGTCAGTATTATCACTGATGTTGTGAACTCTGACATTCCACTTCTCTTGAGTAAAGACACCATGAAAAGGGCTGGAACTTGCCTCAGTTTTGAAGATGACACTGTTATGATGTTAAAAAAGAAAATTCCATTGAACTGCACATTGTCTGGACATTACTACATTCCTATTACCAAACCTCTACCAGACAAACGTAAGTTCAAACACATACCTTTTATCAAAGAAATCTCTTCTAAAAATACAGCAGAAAAAAATTAAAATTGCCACAAAGTTACATAGACAATTTAGTCATCCTAGTAGTAATAAATTGTGTGACTTAGTTAAAAATGCAGGAGTGACAGATCCTGAATTTATAAAAATTTTGCAGACACTCCCAAATTCATGTGAACTATGCATTCGTTACAAAAAGACTGAACCTAAACCTATTGTTGGAAATTTTAATACGGTGTCAGTGACCAGTGGTTCAAATTCTGGAATTTCTAAAAAGTCTTTGTATAAGCCGGCACCCTAGGAAAAAACCAAGGCCAAGCGTACAAACAGAAAGCCATTAGCGCAGAGTCAGCTTGTTGATCTCAATAATCCTAGATCAGCAAAAATCTGCAAGAATGGGATGAAATCATTACTTACTCTAGAATGTAACTTTTTATCTCCTGATGTTCAAAGAAGAGAAACAATTTGTACTCCAGGAAAAGCATCTATTTCTTGTAGACAATATGATGCTGAAGTTGATGACAAACTGAGTGAAACTATGAATGAGAAAGAGAATCGGAATAAAGAGGATTCAGTTGCAAAAGTTATTTGCCATGCACAACGTTCTGCAAAGAAGAAATTGCTTGGAAAAAGTCTAGGTTAAACTTGCAAGAAAAACCCTCATGTAATTGTTTCGGCTACAGAAATAAAATCCAATTCTTCTTTCGTCAACAAAGATGCAAATACAACATTGCCAAACGATATGAATGCTACACAGCTTCATTTTGATTGCAGTGACAGTGAAGAAGATTTAAATAGTAAAAGAAAAAAAAGAAGAAAAAAAGAAACCTATGCCTCTAGAAAAATCTATCTCAAGAGCAAAATGAAAAGGCAGGTTTATTCCATCCCATTACATGCAATCTGCTCAGAATTTTGTTGCTGATAAAACCCCCGTAATGAAAGCCCCTAATAAAAGTTGCAATGTTACAATGAACAGAGGCTTCGCATGGAGATGGCTATTTTGAGAGAGATGCTTGACGGAAAAGAGATTGCAGAGATCTCTTGGGTACCAACTAACATACAAATTGCCCACTTCTTGACAAAGAAAGGAGTGCCTTCATTTAAGATCCTGAGGTTTATGTCTGAGCCGAAAGAGTCCTCTGTTTAATGTTACACTTTCCTATTTTCTTTTGCAGAACTTATGCCCTACAGAAATGAAAAGTAAAAGGGGGAAGAACTGTTAAGCATGCAAGTTATCTCCCCTGATACTCTCGATAAGAGAAGGTGTTATTCAGGGACCGAATGTAAACAAATGGCCATATTGGTTTACATGTGAGTGTAAGGAGGAGGGTGGAATAAAGGCGTCTCCGTATGCAGAGTGTTATAGTCTGAGTTCTTTTTGTTTTTAACATTTGGAATTAAGGGCTGTAATATCTAACTCTAAAACAGCTTCTCTGGCCTTCCCTTCCACAGAAAGAAATTCTATGGGAGCACGTTTCGCCTTCTCGACACACATTGCTATTTCCCAAATTCGCATTTCCTTCTTCCATGGGCTGTATTTGTCTGTAAGTAAGACTTGTGGGGAAATGTATTTCGAAGCCATTGTAACATTTAACTCTGCTACCAATGTTAATTTAAAAATAATAGAGCACCATGTTAATTACAAACCACAGCAACAGTGGATATACGAAGAAAGAATATTTATTCGTCCTACTCTAACAACTACCATATTTACAATAATGATGGTCTCACAACTTCCAGTTTGAAGCTGCCTCACTGCTGGGAGAGTATTCAAGGGGATTACTCCATTGGATTAAAAACATGGAGACTAACAAAACACATAGAGAAAAAGCTAGATGGGAACTTCATAAGAATGCTATAAGCTAGTTTTAATAAATCCTGAAAGCAACATCCCATGAAAGTGTATGGCCACTTACCACCCTTCTCAAAAACCAACCAAGTAAAACAAACAAGATATGCTGGACACTACTAGAGAAGCAAGGATGAACTCATAAGTGACATTCTTCTCAAATAAGTGACATTCTTCGCAAATAAGTGACATTCTTCTCTGGACCGTTACACATGGACATGCCAATATTGGCTGACCAGCAAGAACCTATTTACATCAGCTCTGTGCAGACACATGATGTAATTTGGAAGACCTGCTGTGATTGATGGATGATAAGGACAGATGGAGAGAGAAACTCAGGAAAATATGTACCATCAGTGTGATTTGATGATGCTGATGATGATGATATAATGTGTGTGTGTGTATATTTATTTGTATATATATAATGTGTGTTTATATATATATATGTATACATATATATCATCTGTGTATATACATATATATAATCTGTGTGTATATACATATATATAATCTGTGTGTATATATATATATATATATATATATAATGTATGCATATATATATATATATATATATATATATATATATATAATGTGTACATGTGTGTGTGTGTGTGTGTGTGTGTATGTGTGTGTGTGTGTGTGTGTGTGTGTGTGTGTGTGTGTGTGTGTGTGTGTCCTTATATTATCCAATGCCAAATCAGTCAATGGTGGGAATGATTTTATTTTAGGATTTTCTTTCTTAAATATCCAAGTAATTCAAAATTGAAAAGAGAGCTCAATGTAAAATAATAATAAATTAAAATACGGAGCAAATAATTCCATATAAAAGAAAAACCTTTAAAAATTACCCATATTTTTTGTAATAATATTTATTTCAGCAAACCCTATATTCTTTTTAAATAGACTATATATTTTTTTAATTAAAGATCTGCATCTTCCAGCAAAGAAATAATTATTTCTTTATCTGAAGATGCAGATCTAACATTTTTTTAAAATATAGGGTCTGCTGAAATAAATATTATTACAAAAAAATATGAGTAATTTTAAAGGTTTTTCTTTTATATGGTATATATATTTATATATATATACCACCACATTTGTTTATAATCTGCCTAGACTATGTCAATAGATTTAACAAAAGAAAAAACACTTTTCACTAAAAAAATCAAGAAAAAGATGATATCCTGCAGAAACAATAACAGACACAGACAATGCAGATGATCTAATGCATCTTACAAAAATACACCTGCTCAAGCTGAAACCCTGCTGCATAGCGTGGAGCAGGTAGCAGGAGGCACTGACCTTAATATGAACACAAATAAAACTGAATTCATATGTTTTAAATGTGAAGGAGCCATCTCCAGTCTAAGAGGCAAGCCTCTAAAATTAGTAAAGTTCACATACCTTGGCATAAATATCTCATGTACTGAAAGTGACATCAAAATATGCTTTGCAAAGGTCTGGACTGCTATTGACAGGTTGTCAATCATATGGAAGTCTGATCTAGCCAATAAATTAAAATGTTGTTTTTTTTCAAGCTGTAGCTGTGTTAATGCTATTATATAGATACACTACATGGACACAAACAAAATGTATAGAAAAAAGCTAGATGGAAACTCCAATAGAATACTATATATTTAGAATAAATCCTGGAAGCAACACCCTACAAAACAGCAGCTGTATGGCCTCCTATTTCAAAAAACATCTACATAAGATGAACAAGACATGTATGACCCTGCTGGAGAAGCCAAGACAGATTATAAGCAACATTCTTCTATGGATCCCTATACATGGACATACCAGTGTTGACTGACATGCTAGAAATTATTTACATCAGCTGTGAGTGGACACTGGATGTAGTTTGGAGGACCTGCTTGGTGCAATGTATGATAGGAATAGAGGGAGGGTGTGCTATCAGTACAACTTGATGATGATAATAAGGCTCTGTGTGTGTGTGTGTGTGTGTGTGTGTGTGTGTGTGTGTGTGTGTGTGTGTGTGTGTGTGTGTGTGTGTGTAGAAAAAATTTTGCTCATTCAAAAGCAACAAGAAATATTTTCAAATTATATTCTATGCTTTACATATTGCTTTGGTATTAATATTTTCCCTCAAGAGTTCTCTGAATACTTCAGTTAAAAAGAATGAATCTGAGAAAAACTTTTTCTTTGCTTTTAAAACTACAAACAAAATGAGAATGCTGATGAGTGTAATATACAATATGAGATATGAATCTTTCATTTTAGGATGACATTATCTTTGTTATTCCTCTCGTCACAATTAAAACAGTTGTATTTAGGATCATTTTTTTTTTAATTGCCAATTATGACTGTTGAATGAGTTTGATCCTTACTTGTGGGTTTATATCTAACTAAGCTAAATTTTGTAAATATTCTTTTTCTGATACCAGCTTACTTCAAAGTATTTCTCTTATTTTTTCCTATGATGTTATTTGTTCTGTTCATTTTTCAATGTATCAGTTTGTTAACTGATTGTTATATTGAAATAGTTTCAAGTTTTGTTAGGTTCAGCAAAAGATTATAGTAAAGCAAAAGTCCACTAATTTTCTTTTTTAATTCCACTCCTTTAAAACATCAATATTGAATTACCTACACATATCAATTAGCTTGAATAAGTGTTTAAAATCTTTATCTATAAATAGATAATATGGAAGGTATGTAGGTAAATGTATGATGCAAATATGTATTAAAAATTTTTTGAAACAGATTTTGGATAACCTCAAAATCAAAGTAAATAAAAGATTTCTGACATTAGATATGACAGAGTTTATAAACACAATTCAATAAAAGTTTACTGTGCATATTCTTTTTTCACTCCCCTTATATTCTGATTCCTTCTTCCATTCAGTTAACTTTTATTGGAATTATAAAACCTTGTATTTTTTGTCCATTTCATATCAATAACATACACACACACATTGATTTTTCTGAAGAAAGTATATTTTATTAATACTTGTTATTTATAGTCTCATATCATGGTTTAATTAAGATTTATCCTTAATGGATTAGGCCCTATTCATAATCTTTGTATCCTTGTTTCCTTTTTTTTAAACCTGAATTGTGCCAGTGACCATTAGGTGATTCATTTTGTATTGTGATTCTTTTATCCACCCTTGGATGCTGCCACTGATGTTGATGATGATGATGCTGTTCCTGATGATAATTATGATGCTGTTGACAGGTCTCCTCACTATGCTTGCCCGGAGGTCATTCGGGTAAGGCCACTACACATTTCTGGTGTCGTCGTCGTCGTCATCAACCACTGTCATTTGTCAGCTGCCACCACCACTCACCATTATCTGCCTGCTGTTCATCTGGCAATGCTTAACTGTTGTCTTGTAGTATTTCTTGCATGATCAGTGGTGTTTTGTTTTGTTTTTTTATGTACCTGCCATGCAACAATTTCTTTTCTTTTTTTCACAGAAGAATTGCTTAGTTTTTTTTCTTTGTTTTTTTTATTTTGTTTTTTAATCAATTTCAGATGCACCAATATTATCGCTAAAATCTTTCTTTCTTTAAGATTTTCCTGCTTGCATGTTTCTCTTTAAAAATTTAGATTGTTCTCAACTTTAAAAGAATTTGCTTTGGTATTTATTTAACTTAACCTACTTTTTGTTTTTAATTTAACAATTTTAAACTCACTACTAAAGAAGATAATTAAACTAATTTATAAGATGTTTCTTAATGATTAGCAGATCAAGTAAAAGGGTTGGGGGCTTAAAACCTCAAGGCATTGACTATTAACGTTTTTGTCTTGCTTCCAGTCATACAACCTTACAATTACTATTGAAGGTAGTTATCATTATTAATATCCTTATTTCTATTCCACTAAGCTCTCAGTTTTTTTCTTAATTTCTTACAGTTCATTTAATCCATGTTTTGGGTACTGTATATTGTATTAATAAATAATCTTAATCTTTGCTAAAAAGTTAAGATTTCCCATGAACAAAATTAACTTCTATTAATACAGAAGTTGAAGAAGAGGCAAACAAATGATGGCCCATGTCTTTCTCATTAGTGAGTGTAATTGGCTGCTTAGGTAAAGTTAACAAATTCAAGAATTTATTTGGCAATCATTCCAATGCTAAGAGTATGGGTACAAGTCTGAAAAAATTATTGATTTTATACCAAATAAACTGTAGTTAAGGAGGAGGTTGATCTAGAAATGAGTAAAATTAATCAGTATGGGCGTAATATTCATATAAAAAAGAAAGAAAGCTTTTATATCATATCAGCTATATTATTATCTTTGAAGATAGAAAAATATAACCTGACCTCAGAAATATGTATCCATTGTGCCTAAAAACAACATTACCATGAAAATTTCTGAAATCATAAGAACTTTGAGCTCATAATCTGAAATAACTTGGATACTGTCATGTAATGGAGGTAAGTTGTTATATCATCTGATCTCACAATTAGTACCAATCATTTAATATGGTTATTCTTTATTTGAGATGGGTTTTCTTGAATAAATGATAAAGACAAATGCATGTTTTCCAGATCTGTGTAATCTTCCCATTGAAAACACTCAAGATGTTGAAACATTTTATACCAGCTTTTATTGCTCATTGAAAGAATTTATAACTGGAGTTCTGATCACAATAGAAAGAATATGTGGAAACAGCTCTTGTAACCAACTCTATTCCTGTGCTTGTTTTTGTTTTTTTTTCTTCCCTTTAGAAAGTGGTTGTTATACTAATTCCATTCTAATAATCTCTTACTATTGTAAACCTCTGAAATATTTTCAAGTTTAAATCCAAGCCTCAAATTATTATGAACACTGCTCTTCATCTTAAATTTGATATGTAAGAAAAAATGAAATATCTAAATCTAACAAATGAGATCTTTCCGTGATTCTATGAACAAGTCAAGAGTCTTTGAGAAAATCCCAGTTGTCAAACTGAAACTATAAAAGAAACCATCTAACTTTTAAAATTATTTATCAAGTCTTTTACAAAGATAATCATTGAGTGAGCAAGAAAATGTACTTTTAAATTAAGAAAAATAAAACAACCTCTGATTGTTGAGCCTATAGTTTTACAAAAGTATAATGAAGTTGAATGTATTATTTTTATTTTCCCATGTAGATTAGCGGATATATAAGTAACCTTATTATAACCTTCTCAGTTGACATTATCTTGTCAAATTTTTATTACCTACATGCATTTGTTGCTTATAAGTTCATTATTACTTCATTATTTTACAATTCTTAATATTTCTTTCCTATTTTTTTTTATTGCAGTAACAATGTTATTTTAACATCTTTCATAGTCTTTATTTCACTAGTATAGTTGATCTGTTCTGTTGAGATCAATATGTTTATTAGCAAAGCTGTTAAAATATAAAAATAGATGTTATCCTTCTTTGTCCAGTACAATGGAATATAGCTCTGTGACCATTTTCAAAATTACTTTGATATTTGCCCCTTATCCAAAATGATTTTTAACTGAATTTTTTATTTCCTAGAATACCATTTTCTGTGGCTGTTTGTTTTCTTATCCTAAGGTCAACAATTTTATTTTATATTTGGTTTTTGAATTAGTATTTTACAAACTGATATAATTTTAATCTTTGTTAGATATTATGGTAATAGGTCAGAGCAAAGTTTGAAAACACTGAGTAAAATGGATTTTTTATGATTTTTTGCTTGGTAAATAAATAGAGTACTTTTTAATTTTCCATGTGTGTCTTTGTGCTTGTATACATTATTTGAATTAAAAATAAGAATAAAGTTATTTTGTATCTTATCATCTCAATGGATATATATTCAGATAAACTGCATGTGACTTTGTATTGGTATCATGGTTTTAATATGTCGAATAAACCAAGATAAATTATCAATATATTATATTTGAATGTCCTTATTAATCTCCCTGTGTGATTTTTATGCATTTTCATGTTGTAATTAGCTGTTTTATATCAACTGGTAATTCTTCAAAAAGAGGCAATTTTCTAAATAAAATTCTCTATTTATTCCTTATGTAAAGGTTAGATACAATCTTCTTGCATGATATGACACTTAGCTTTTCATGATCATGGCATTGTATTCTTGATGGACATTTAATATCTCTTTCTAAATTCATTGGCTTTGCAAGCAATGGAAGTGAATCCATGTATCTTTGTTTAACACAGTTGTCTCTGCAACTTTCCACCTCCCTTTTTCTACCAAGAAAAAATTGTCTTTCTTGGATTCATTGATATTCATCAAATTATTTGTAAGGTTTTAAATGTTGATTTCAGATGACCTGGAAACCAAGTGCAGATATTCCTTGGAAGCATTTTCTTTAATTGGTTTCTATGTAATTTATATTCATCGATATTTGGATTTTTTTGTTTGTTTGCTTGTTTGTTTTTTTTTGGGGGGGTGGTTAGTGTGGACATTTTCATAAATGTCAAATATCTATCTGGCTACTGTGTTATCAGAGAATAAATTAATATTGGTTTTAGAGTTGTGGTTTTTGTACTGTTGATAAGTGGGAATAGTTAAGAATTTATATTTATATTTTTGTCTTTTTTTTATTTCAATATTTTGATATGGATAATCTCTAATTATCTTCATACTTTATTGATTTTCATTACTTTATCTCTAATCTTCCTTTGCCAAGTTGGTCACATAGCTTTTCTTGTATGAAAATATTCATTTTTATGACATAGTCCCAAAGTTCTTAAAAGTTCAAATTAACCTACTCAGTTAATTTCTTTAAGAAAATTTTCATCTAAACATAACTGATTTCAAGTTAGATCTGTTTATAGACACTGAAACTTTAGGAACATCTTTTTACTTTATACAGTCTGGTTGTACTTGTAAAGTATCCAATCTCATTTCATTACTTATTTATTGCAATAAATGTATAAAATAAAATTTCATCTGCCATTAAATTAGATATCTCATACATATGTTGCAGAAATTATTTTCTCTATGAGAACACTTATTCTTGAATTTTACTGGTGGAGTATCTGTTTTTGGTATTTAAATCCTGTCTTTAAAATCATCATATTTCAAGTTCATTTTTTAAAGTATTTTTTAATTGTTACAAAAATTTTCTAAGAAAGTAGATAAGTTTTATTTATAATTTCTGGACAGATACCTAATTTGTCCATCTCCATAGTCACTACTGTATGACTAAACATTATGATGGATAGTCTGTTTATTTCTCTAATAACTATTAAGAAATTGGGTCATGTCTAACAGTCAAAAAAATTGTTAACTATAATAGTGTGATAATATCTAATCAAGGACTTTTGGATTTTTCACCTATTTATTCAATTTGAATTTCATTTATGTAAAACTTTTGACAGAGCTAGTTTTTTCTATGTTGAAGAAATCAGAGTACTCATTAATATGAGCAAAAAATTAAATTTGAAAATTACTCAAATTACTCGATTCTATTTGATCAAATATACTTTTGTTCCAAGCATCTTGTCACTTTAAAACATAATGTATAAAATTACTTTTTTAATGATTTGTATAAATTCATTTGTGCATTATTTGAAATTGATTTTTTTAAACATTTGCTTTACACTCTGTTAGTATTTCAAAGGCTACAAATGAATAATATTAACCATTCTTTGGCTGTTTAAATTGCTTTGTAGAATTTTGTGTTTGTGTATTTTTGGATGTTACATTTTTGCAACTATTTGCCTTCCTCTAATCACTCATTATGCATGTTGTTGTTAATAATGTTGTTGTTGTTGTTGTTGTTGTTATTGAATCATGGTTTACTGCTCATATGAATTTTTTCTAATGTCATTTTTTACTTAGACTGTATAACTATCCAAACATTAGGTCTAAAATCATACTTGAATCAGTCAGCATTAAATGTTTATATTTACATGTGCATATGTATATATGTGTATATATTATGTATGCATATGTATTTACATGCACATGTAAAAATTATTCTAGTACATTTTTTTCATTCATTTAATTTTTGCTTTTATTTCATATTTGAAAAAGACAAGAGATTCACAAATAAAAACTTCAGGATTATAATCTTTATATTTGGATGAATTCACAGTCTGAAAATTTTAATTTCTTTAAAATTCTGATATTTTTTCATCCTCTAACTTCAAATATCTTGTTTATTTTTTATCACATTGACAATTTATATCAATTTTTAAAAATTGTATATGCATTTATATATCTTATTTTATTTGTGCATGAAATAAAATGCTTACACATCTGTGGCCCTAATGTTAAAAATTTGTTTTATTTTTATAATAGAATTTATAAAAAATATTTAGTTTATCTGTGAAATCCACTAGTTCTTACTAAGAACTATAGTATAAAATAGTCGCTATTCTATGATTTAAGGTAACCAGAGTTTTAATTTTCTTTGTTAAAAATATAGTAATAACAGAAGAGGCAACCTCAGACTTCCCAGTTTATGATTCTATTCTTTATCACTGACTTCCATCAGCATTTATTCAAAACTTGATACAGAATAGCTAGAGTTCATGAGAAGATTTCAAGATATCAGAAAACATTTTAAAATAATAGTAAAATTTTCTTTGAAGGTAAACAATATAAATATATTTTCATGTTAACATGTATACCATTATCATGTATTGTATTTTTAATTACCTAAAAGACTTGAGAAATGTCAAAGAATATATACATTGACAATCAATATTTAATTGACGATTAAGAAACTGTTTGGTTTTGATCATATCTTACTGATTATTTGTGTCAAACTCAGAAGTGTATATCATTATTATGATCCTTATATATAATCAGATATATTTTGTTTATCTACATTTATCTTGTTTATCTGATTATATACATCTTTTTCAGAATTACTTTCATCTTTTATGCTTTAAAATTGTCTGATAGACAAGATTTTATTTATAAACATAAAACTCTTATGTAAACCGACACACTCATAACTTAAGACATCAAAATATGTTTTTGTCTAGAGTTTGATATATTTTTGTATCAGGAAATTATTTACTATTATATACAGTAAATAATTTTATTCAAAACAACACAGATACCAATTCAGTAGTACCCATAAAAAACGAAAGGACTATTACCCTTTAACTTCTTTGGAAACTCAGTCCTAGACAGAAATATCATGATAAACTCAGCAAAAAAGTAAATAAGGAATATCATACATTTATCACTTTGATTTATTTACTTTTAACATTTTTAATCTTTTTCATTTTGAACTAATTGTTCTTTGGAAAATGATCTTCAATAAATGCCTTATTCATTGAGATTATTGAAAACTGATACATGAATATACTATAGTATGTAAATTTCAGTTTCATAAAAATTTGCCTTAATAAAAGTTTTATTTAGAATTAATCAATTTTGGAAGCTCAGGTGTACTAATAATAACTGAACTGTGTAATGAATTTGAAAGACTATTAATATTAATACCACCTCCTAGATTTGAATTTAAAGCATCAATGTTTATATCAATAAATATATTTATCAAATGAACCATTATTCCAAACTATGTCATGTAATCTATATAACAGTTAGATACAAGCAGAAGATTAGTGAACATGAATTGTTAAAATCATTCTGCTGATAAATATTATGTCTGGAATATTAAAGACAAAAAGATATACAATTTGATTTTCTTTAAAGAATTAATATTTGCAATAAATAAATATGTACATTTTATACTGCAATATATGAAAAATATCTATGTTCATAAGTGTATGCACAATGTATCATGCATAAATTGTTTCAAAATATTACATATTATACATGACATGTTTACATACTAAATCCACAATCTGAAACTGCAAGAGAGAAAGATAAAAACAAAACTAAATAAACAAGTAAAGTAACACATTAAATTAAGAAAAAGAAAACAATTGAAAAAATAAATAAGATAAAATGGGAGCTGACTTCAAGCCAATAACTATAACTTTTTGAAAACAGTGCATAAGGGTAGACCAAGAAGTTACTTGCAGCAATCAAGGATAAAGTGGTAAAAAACACATATATGCAAATAAAGTATTAATCAGCAGGAAAAATCACCTTGAAGAACATTTCAATACTTCTTTCTCTCTCTTGATAGCTCAGTTATTGATAATATTCCAAATCTAAACGCTGCTCAATATTATATCAAGTGTATGGTTGCAAGGAAAGGACAAAATACTGAGTTGCAAATCAAACAAGAAGACAAGTGAAAAATTTAACAATTATATTAACAAACAAGAAACAAAAAAAGGTTCAAACAATTGTGTTGATAAATATAAGAATGTCTATGAAATTGAGAAGAAAATGTTTGTAGTTCTATTGATAGGAACGAGTTAATTTTAGGAAAATTGATGTGTGTTGAATGGTAGTGAAAATCGAGAAATAAAATGTTCCAATATTTGTGTTGGTGGGGGTGAGTCACAGACTTATGCTGTCAACCAAAGTTTACTTCGACAGGGAAGGAGAAACCTTGGTGTTAAAAAGGTAGAATGTAGATGGAGGTGGTGATTCTCAGGTTATGCGGCTTCCATCAAGGGCCGCAGTAAGAAGGATAAGATGAATTTATGTGATGTTGAATGTTGCATGCATCGTGGTCGATGTTCTCTCTTGTGGTCTTGGAGCCAACTGAATTTTGAACTTTCATTGACCATTTTATAGTCGTGTTTAGGTTGAATCAGCTCAAAAAACTTTGGAGGGGAAGAAAAGTATCTTTTAAATTGTAAATATAAAGTTACATATTAACTGGATGGATATGCAGCGTTTATCTGTTTTATTCATTTTGGTTTCGGCCATCATCTCAACAACATCCTACTTTTGAAATGTATGTTTGTGGTGTTTTATTTGTTATTTTATTGATTTTGCTTGTGAGTTAGTTTGGAATGTATTAGTAAATTAGAAGGGATTTCTGTATTTAAGACAGCTCCTCCAGATCTCTTTCTGATTTACAATGTGTATGTACAAGTATGTGTATGTATTGAGGATCTAATTCAGGACGAAATTTTGGAAGCGTGTTGGAATTAGCCCTCGTGTTAGCCTTCTCGGCATTTGTTTTCTTTTGTTTTATGTTTGTTTTGGGGTTATATTGCTTGGTCTAGAAGTTTGTGTTGAGTTATGCACTCCAGAAGTGCGTGGAGAAGAATTATCTGGGATATTTTGAAGAATGTCACATGGTGGGAGTGGTGGTGTTATGTTGGATAGGTGTGTTGCTTGTGGTGCTTGGCAGCGAATATGTGCACAGTGGATCCAGGTCTTATCACCATTTTCATTTTCCACCTGGCTCATCACGTCATTTGCTTTTACGACTGTAAATTCTCCTATCTAGGGTAGATGTGATGACTCAGCCATGGTTGATTGTGGCCAATGAATTAAAACCTTGTTACTGACCTCTATTAGGTCCTTGTAGGTGAGGCAGTTTAATCTGGCTTCCATTTTGTGGTTGGCTTCATTGTTAGCTAGGGTAAAACAGTTATGAACTTGCCTTAAGAGAGCATTTATTTGCATGCCATAAGCTCTCAGATCGTCATTTGCAATCTCCAGTGATGGTGTAATGTGGAGATACACCTGTAGCACAACTGAGCATAGTATTCATGGATGAGGTGACGGATTTGAGGATGTCTGTCCATTCACAGTTTCTGTTCTCGCATATGTAGAGGACATTCTTCATCGTACGATGTTGCTGCTCAATATTTCCTGAGCTCTACAATTGCCAGGGACAGTGAATTCCCAGTATAACGGACATTTGGCTGCAAGATTGTCTATAGACCTCACCAGTAAAGTATGTGCCACGGTCGGAGGACACAATGTGCAGTATTTCTCTGTGATAGAGAAAAAATTGGTAAAGTCCGTAGGCAGCATTGATTGCATGGTCCCTTGCGCATGGTATGGCAGCAAAGTGTCAGCTGAATCTGTATAGGATAGTGAGGATGTAATGCTTGCCTTTGTAGTTGGGCATTGTGACAAAGTCTATAAGGGCAAACTCAAATGGTCTCTTGCCTTGTTTATAGTGATAAATAGACCAGCGTGCGCACTTGCTGTAATTTCCTTTACATTTTGCACACGTGTCACTGAAATAGACATAGGCTTTAATGTTGTGGTTTTTGAATTCCTAATAGTGATTGCTGATGGTGATGTCGCAGTTGAGTTCACCAAGGGCAGTGATGCTGCCATTTATCCTTTTCACATGGATTTTGGAATGGGTTGTGTGTTTTCTGGCTTCTTTTAGCAGCTGAGAGATCAGCACAATACAGGTGGAGCATCCAGAGTCCAGCATTGCAGTGCCAGAAAAGGTGGTGTCTTTGGCAGTAAAAGTAGAGTTGACGAGTGGTGACAGCTGTGTGGAAGGTCTCTAGAAGTTGAATATGTGATGGCAAGTGTGGGTGAACGGGGGACAAGCCATCACATCTTGTCCAGTTCATACAAAAAATCCTACTCCTCATGGCCGTGTTTGTGTATCGTGGTAAAGCTTGTCTGCTGCGGGTGCAGTGGTTGTCTACTTGTTTGTAGTGGCTGTTTCTGCTTGATCGGCATGTTTTCTCAACTCAATCGCTATGGTCTGTGTATAAAATACATGGTGTCGTGTGAGGTTGTGTTGTCACTTTTTATACCCTGATAAAGATATTGTTGGGCTTTACGTGATATACCACTCAACATATAATGATTGTCCATTGTCTTGATGAGGTGGGGGTATAGGTTTGAGTTCCAAATTTTGACCTTCTTGCTCATCAGCATTGTGCCCATGATTGAGGAAAGTGTCAATTCTGCATTGTTGTTTGTCTTGTATTTATTTTTATGTGCACAGTGGTCTTTCTGATGGTGTTTTTAAGTCAGTTGTAGATCCCAAGCTCAACTAAGTTGTTGGAAATTGGTCAATTTGCTACCATGGGTTGCTATAAGGTAGGTTTTCAGCTGTTTGAAGGATGATGTGTCTTGTTGCTGTGGTTGAGTAAGTCCTTGGCAGCCTTGACAAATTCAGCTTCCAAGCTTGAATAGGTGGCAAGTTCTGGTATGATGTGGATTGTATAGGCCTTGTTTAGGATGGTGATGAACTGATTCACATCTTTTCCAGGGTTGAAGGGTTTTTTTGTCTCATGACATCGCACAAGGATTGTTGTTGCATTATTAGGCCATAGTCATTAGACTTCTGGACTGTGGGTAGTGTTGTCATTGTGGCAAGTTTTAGGGCATCCGACATCTTGGTTATGTCAGCTTGTGCTTCTTTTATTCTTTCATCTAATGGATGTGTTGGGCCAGCTTTCAAGTTGAATCATGAAATCTTCTGTTCCTTGATAAGGATGAAGAATTTGGAGCGAATCAACTTTGTGAAATCCATATTTCTCTTGCTGTACGCATCTAACACCAGTTGTTATATCAAGCATATGGTTGCAATGAAAGGACAAAACATAGAGTTGCAAATCAAACAAGAAGACAAGTGATCATAAATCAGAAGGGATTTCTCTATATAACATTAAGAACCCAGAGGAGATAGAAACTGAGAAAAAATCAGAATGATTGTTAAAATGATGAAATCAGAAAAAGTCCCAAAAGTTAATATCATCACATTGGAAGTAATTATGGTTGACACAGAAACAATGATAGAAATGTTACACAAAATATTTTCATTGCTTAAAGACTGATTAAGAATTATTATCAAGTCCATCAAAAAGAAAGAAAACTTAATCCAGAAAACTTCTGTGTGATTATATTACACTCTATTCTTGGTAATGTATTTACTATGGTGCTACTTAACAGAATAAGAGTCCAAACAAAAAGCGTCCTAAGCAAGATTCAATATGGATTCAGACTAGGCAGAGGAACAATAAATGCCAAATATACAGTGAGAAAGATAATAGAAAAAGCTAACACAAGAAAAGCCTCCTTTACATATATATTTTATAGATTTCAAATCAGCCTTTGACACCATGTGGAGAAATACTCTTTGGAGAACAATGAAGGAAGTTGGTATCAATCCAACAATTGTTGATATAATTGTGACTGGTTAAAATATGGGCTAAAATTTGATGGAACCAACAAGCTTTTATGAAAAAATGGCTTGGAAGCTATAGTAGTTATCTCAAGCTGAAACAACAACTTTTAAAATACTCATGATTATAACAATAATGGATATACAATTTATTGCTTTCTGTAGACTTTCCTTTTAAGTAAAATCCATTATTTCTCACACTACAGAAATTACCAAATGAATTATCAGAATGATAGTTTGATTTGTTCTACTTCATATCATTTTTCCAATTTGATTTTATAGCTATCATGTTTATTATATTGGATTGGACAAAAAGTTAATTGTTATTGTTCTTATGTAGCATTAGAAGTGTTCAGTTTTAATTAACTTTATTGAAAAAGATTGCTTTTAAGTGTTTAGTGACAGTTGTAGTATCAATGGACATATTTTTCAAGATTAAAATCAGTGTATTTTTGCTTTTAACATGGAAGAAAATTCTAACATGAAAGAAAATTAGCAACATTTTTATATGTAGATAATATTATGCTCTTTTATTTTTACAGAAAATAAAAGTGTAACCCAAATTCAAAAACAATTTTTATAGAAGGTACAGTGAATAAATGAACTTGTCAAAAGTGATTTACAAAGTTTCATGTTGGAGATTACTTGTTTAATGATTCTTCACTGGTGATAGCAATAAAATCAATACATTATTTGAGAATAATCACTTTTATAGAATATAGAAGATAGTTGACAGACTCAAAATATCCAAATCATACATTTAGAAAATATTTGCACAAGCTTGTTTATGTTAGTCACTTTGATGTATAGCTTCCATAAAAGTTAAGCAAAAATAACCACCCATATTTTGATTTTGTGCAATGCACAATTCAAATGGGAAAAAAGTCTCTCTCTTTTAAACAAATTGTGACAACTGCTGAAAAGTAGATACTTTACAACAGGGAAATAAAAAGGTTTGTTGGTTGTGTTTTAAGGCATTTCTACCCTTGTAGGTTATTTAATGCCAAATTATATATATTTATATATATGATTTGTAAATGAATAGTTTGTAGTTAACCTTTTTAAACAAGCCAGAGCTCATTTGTTTGCACAGTTAGATATTTTCAAGTATTGCTATCTAATACTAATAATTCAATTCAATATCAACCCATGCTTGCTCACAGTTTAAGGGTTTCAAGTATAGTAAAGGATTAAACAGTTCTATTTGGTACCCTAACAAGTACTAACACTTCAGGTCAAAGTGAACCTGGGAGTAATGAATCTATATTCCCCAAAGCTCCAGGACTGTAGACTTACCATCAGGTGCAGTTTAATATCATATCCAGGACACTCGTTGTTGGAGGGGGGTCTTACCCCTCTACAGAGATGCAGTTGGCATATTCTAAAGCCCCAGCTAACTGAACTGAAAATCAAGAGATTGTGTCAAGCAAAACAAACAGCCACTAACCATACCAAAGCCTGACCTTCATCCAAAGAAAGTAATACAATGTATATTGTGAGATTAGAAGGAAGCTAGATTAGCAGGCTATCACTATGTGCCCATGCATCTAGCCTTGTGCCAAGTAAAGCTTGGTAATTCATTACAATGTGCTCCTTCTGAAGAATTTGATTGAATTAAGAAGTTTTGTTCCCTTTTTCATCAAATGCAAACAGCAATCAACAAAAAATCATCCTTTATTCAAGAAAAAGTGCATAATATTTTTTCAGAAAAACACTAGACCACGTGTTTCTTTGGGGAAAAAGTAAAAGTTGTTATCACTTGGCTGAGTAGTTCTCACTCATTTTGTGTATTCACAAGATATTCAATGTTTTGGTTATTATGTATTCTGGTTTTCAAAGAATTATTGTAATAAAAAATTTGATTCTCTGAAAAATAGCACCCACAACAGTTCTTTACTAAGATATTCTAAGAGGTTACTTGAAAGATCCCAGAAGAGAGTAAGATCAAACAGTTAATATGTTAAAAAACAAAAATAAGTTAATGTTGAAAATAGAAAATTAGAATTCTCTTTTTTACTTAATAAATGGAACAAACAATTGGGTTTCCCAATACTAAAATATGCTTTGCATCAAAGCAAATAATTTTGAATTATCTGTCAAGCTATTGAATGTGTTTAAGGGTTTTATAAATTGACACACCATCCCTCCCAAGGTCATCTTGAGTTTATTTTCTATTCTGAGGCTTATTATTGCAATAATTTTACATTATACAGTATTTGCTATCTTTAGCTTAAGAAATCCCCTTTCTAATTTAGTTTTGAAACTACTTATTATTTTTATGCAATGTTATAATTGATAAAAATTTTAAAACTGTTTTAAGTACCGTGGTTTCTTGTCAAATGCTTTAACTATTGAACTAATGTGATTGAAAACTTCTCCATTATGGTAGCAGGATTATCAGTCTTAAAGCTTTCTATATATTCTAGCCCTCTGAGCTTATCATAAGATTCAAATATACTTGCTAGATGTTAAAAAAGTTTTTTTTTTAAATAACTCTAATGTGTAGTTCATCTAGTTCCTATCCCATGATCCTCTGCTCAAATAACCTATTTCCAAACTACACAACTCAGTGCAGAATAAAAAAAATGAGCAAACAAGGCTCTTTTGAAAAATCCCATGTATATTAGTCTCTCTCTCTCTCTCTCTCTCTCTCTCTCTCTCTCACACACACACACACATACTGAGATAACATGCATGGAATGTGCTTGCTAGTTGTACACTTGAACACTACTCTTTATAGGTATTCATTCTTCTTCTGCTAAATTGGCATCATTACACACTGATCAATAGTCAATAAAAAAAAGTCTCTGTGTGTGTATGTGTGTGTGCAGGATGAAAGCACTGTTACTGCTGCTACAGTGGCTGCTACCTCTTATAACATTGTCCTCTCACCATCACGTCTATAAGGATGGATAGCTCTTGGATTGGTTCCTGCTGCAGTGAAAAACTGCACCTTCTCCATCTTTGTCATTTCTACAGCTGCAGTTGAAGCTGCAACAGTTTGTAATGATAATCATGATGATTGCAACAACAACAACAGTAGTAGTAGTAGTAGTTGTTGTAGGAGTAGTAGTAGTTGTAGTAGTAGTAGTAGTAGTAACAACAACATATTTTTACCAATCTGGTATCATGGATATTACAAATACATCAATATACTGACTGTAACAAGCATGAGATATTAAAAGCTTGCCCAAGACCTCAATGAACATTGCTCAAATCACAAACAACTCTAAAACAACAGGACTAGTTCTTTCATGAACACTAATATATTATAATAATTATTATTATAAAAATAGCTTAGTGTTTGTAATAGTACTCATTGTTTATATTCATTAAATGTGTTAATTGTTATAATATAATAAATGGTTATAATACTTAATAATAATAGTAAAAATTGTTGTTGAGTATTGTTATAATCGCTGTAAATAATATTTGCATGAATAGCAGTGTTTCTGTTTACCCATCACCTCTTTCACAAACAGGTAGCAATCCACAGTGAATTTTTCAGTGGGGTACAGCTGGTTTGAATTCAGAGTTTTCATTCTCCTAGACCAATTGTTATAGTAAGGCTGAAGGTCTCAGTTTGCCCTAATATTTATCCATAGTTGGAAGGAGAAAAGATGCTTTTTCCAAAGCATCCATTAGTATGAAATGAAACACAAGCAGCCTTGTCTAGGATTTGAATAGATTGCCATGTCCATTTTCTAAGACAATAACCATTACATACTACAGAGTTAATTGTAATGATATTTATATGGTAAACACTAACAGTAAGGTAGTTATAATGTTTATATAAAGAGTAGAGAATAATAGCAATTTAAAAAAAGAAAATTATTTCAATCTTATAGAATTAGTCTCTCTGATCCTTGACAGTGAAATATGAGTTTCAAGAAGTATTTATTATTTTTTAAAAAGTCATTTTTAAAGTTATAATAAAAATTTGTAAGTTATATTGATTATACAATGATTACACTTCTTACTATTTAATCATACAAGAGTTCCTTATATTCTGAATATTTATTATTTCTAAACAACGGTTAAATATTCGATTTATTTAATTTTTTCATCCATATTCTTATTTATCTTAATAGAAAAATTTCCTTATATCTTTAAAAGTTTTAACTTGAATGACTAATGAACTGATTGTTTCACTAAATATAATACAAAATAACCACAATTTATCTTTTACTGTAAATATATTTTTGACAATAATCATATTCATGAAAATAATAGATAATAAAATAAATAATAAAAACAACAGTAGTAGTGATATTTTCAGTGCTAATAAATAATTATTCAGTGGTTAATGCAGTAGTAGTATCTAACACAGAAGGATTGGTTATATCAGTAATTATAAGTTAAATTCATATAGTAGTAAAATAGTGATTATAATCATTCTATAAATAAGTTCTATTACTGCAATTTATAATAATATTTTAATAGCAGCATTGCTAGTTGTTTATGAAAATGGATTTTGGTAGCTTAAAATTTATAGTAGTAATACTAATGATATAATTTGAATATTAGCAGTATTAATAAATAATGATAATAGAGTAATATCAACATGATTAGTGGAAATAGTATCTTCAACAAAAAAACATAAAGTGACTTTTGAACAGTAAATTCTCTTTGTTATAGGAACTTATCTTATAGACAAGTGCTATGATTGTTAAACAGGGAAGAGAAGACAACAGAGCCCAGTATATTATGAGACTCTTCATCTATATTGGCTGTAGTATCTAACACAGATCAATCAGATTTAATTGTAAAGATAGCGTAGTTTACTTAATGGACAAAACTGTGTAACCAGACAATATATAAATCAAACAGGTAGTTCAATTGGTAGACTATTCAATGATGAAGGATTAAAAATATTGAAAATGTTACAGTCATTAATCTCTTCATTCCATCTGTTATTGATAGCAGTGTAAATGCCCTTGAAATGATTAAGAATTCTAAAAATAAAGAAAATTGAAGAAATGATTAATTTCTATGTGTATACATAGTTTAGTACCTTTGAATAATAAAATAAAATATTAAAAATGGTATAAAAAAAATGCCATCATTCTCAAATATTTTGAATGATATATGCTAGATTTGTCTGGTACTTTATCATAATTCTTTAATAAATCTATCTCCTTTATCATCCCTGAGTTACTTCATTTAAAGTGTTTATTTCTTCCGTTATTTGTCATGTGAACCTTTCATGCATTTTAAATCAATTTTAGTTATTTATATGAATATGTTATTTTATCTAAATATTTTTTTTCTGGCTATTTAATATGAAAATGGAGCATTTTTCTTTTTTAGCTCAATATATTGTTTTGCTTGTAAAATAATAAAAAAATAGCCACACAAAAATCAACCAGAAAATTATCTCAGTATATATACATGAAAATATGTTCTAAAACAAATCATTCATTTTTTAGCATTTTGTTCAACAAACAGATGCTCAAACGAACAAAAAATCATTAAACAATTCTGTGTGTGTGTGTGTGTGTGTGTGTGTGTGTGTGTGTGTGTGTGTGTGTGTGTGTGTGTGTGTGTGTTCATGCACAGCTTCTCAAAACTAAAATTGTATAGTTTCTGGAGCAGTCTTTAGATGTCACTTACATTTTTGTAATTCCTGTAGCATCTCACAAATTTCTTTTGTCAAAACATGAATCTTTTATTATCTATTTCTAAATTAATCTTTCAAAAAATATATATTCTGTGTTGTGGACTGGCATACTGCATACAGGCTTTCTAGGATAAATTTATGAAAGTGCTTTTTGGTTGTGTATCTCCATTTACATATATATATATATATATATATATATATATATATTTGTGTTTATATGCCTTTGAATATATATATATATATATGGGGGGGGTATTTGTGTGTATGTGTATATCTGTGTGTGTGTGTATTTATATGTGTATATTTATGTATGTGTGTGTGTGTGTTTATATTTATGTATGTGTGTATATATATCTATGTATATATATTTATGTATATATGAATATATATGTATATCTTTATATATATATATATATAAAGATATAAAATGATTTAGGTGATAATTGATTATATCAATAATTTTATTTGGTTAAAAACGATTTTGTTTCATAAAATTGTAAGTTAACTAAAATCTTTGAGTGTAAGTGTACTTAGTCAGAAAATGTCATAGGCTTGCACGTGTGCCAGATGAGTCATGTCTAAAGAGTTCTAGACAGGATACTGAACATAAATTAATTAAGTTTTTGTCATCTGGATAAGAAATGCAAGTTTATGATCGTATGATGCAATAATTAGGAAGATGACGTCATATATCAAAAGGTTTAAGATGTGTCTTTATAACATTAGCTGAATGAGATAATTGATAGATTATATAAGAAAAGGTAATCATGAATTCAGGCAGACGGCCATTGAAAAGAGTTGAGTTTGAAACCCAAAGAGTCAAGTTAGGTTAGATGTTGGTCGGTGGGTGGGTACCTCTATAGCTGGAAGCATAATTTGTTGATATACTCTTACAAGGTCTTCCTTTCGCTCTGGTGTTTGCATCACTGCTAGAATTGGAGACAGTCTGAATAAAGACTTTCGACCATACTTTTATAAATTGCTTCTACCCAAGCAAGGGTCACGTGCTTCGGTAGAAGATATGGGATAATTTCTTTACCACTTGAATCCTGATACAAGAAAAATAACAAGAAGACTTGAAAAATTACAATTAAACAGTGTTCGATCATCTTTAATAAAACTTGCCTTAATAATAACTTTCTGCCTAAATATACACTCTCCTATATATATGTGTGTGTGTGTGTGTGTGTGTGTGTGTGTGTGTGTGTGTGTGTGTGTGTGTGTGTGTGTGTGTGTTTTGCATACATGAGAAACTGAGTGCTGTTGAATTTGTGCTGATGATAAACTTAGATGTACATATTTTCTATCAGCATATATGTATATATCTGTATCTGCATATATATATATATATTCATGATCATCATCATTGAGTCATGCTGGAAACAGAAAGTTCCCTGACTCTCTCTTGCCATCCATCCCTATCATCCATTGTTCCTGATATTTCTATGAAGCAACATAAAAATGTATATGTATATATGTGTGTGCATATATGTATATATATATTCGTGTGTATATATGTATATATATGTATATATATATATATGTGTATATATATATATATATATATATATATATATACATATTTGTGTGTGTGTGTGTGTGTGTGTGTGTGTGTGTGTGTGTGTGTGTGTGTGTGTGTGTGTGTGTGTGTGTGTGTGTGTGTGTGTGTGTGTGTGTGTGAGTATGCATGCATGCATATATATGTATGTGTATATATATATACATATATATATATATATGTATTAACGTGTATATATATTTATATCTAGTATTTTATAGTATTGAATTAATTTAGAGGGCTATACTATCCATCTGCCTATCATGCTATTCTTCACTAAATATATAGACAATATATTTATGTTGACATCATCCAGCGAAGAAGCTACCGCCATATATGAGAAGTTCCAAAACATAGATAGATATATTCAGTTTAAGATATAACCTCCAGATAACACTGGGTCCCTATCACTCCTAGATTTTAAAATGCAAATATCACCAACTGGTAAAATTTACACTAGTTTCTATAGAAAACCCACCACTAAAAACCTCTTTGTGCATTTAAAATCAGCACTTCTACTCAGTACCAAAACAAATTACATTAGAAATGAAGTTAAACAAATCCAAAATAGATGCAGTGAAGAGAAAGATGAAATTAAAAACACCACATACTTTGTAAACACCCTCAGAAACATTTAAATAATAAGAAATCACAGAAACTACATAGACACTCTAACACCTGTTTTCTGAAACTACCACATTTCAGTGAAATCATCACCAAAGAAATACATAGGGCTATTTACAAGGAAGGGCTAGATATATGACTGGCCCACTCCAGACCCTCACTATACCAATACCTAATGAAGAAAAATAACAATACTATAACAACATGCACTCTAGCCAACTATCCAGTAAGATATCCAAACATATGCCAAAAAACTTACACTATTTATTGTTTAATTTGCTTAAAATGCCATAATTTTTATATTGGAAATATAATCAAAACCCTCCACATCAGAATTAAAGAACACCACAACATACATGCATCCTCATTCCATAAACATTTAATTAAATGTAAAAATAAGAATAATAATTTTCCCATTAAAATAGAAGCAATAGTACGTAATGTTGCTCATCTCAGAATTAAGGAAGCTTTGTTAATAACTAAGTTACACCCTCAGATTAACAATAGGTTAGAATTAAATACTAACATGCACATTTTAAATACATATCTAAGTTTTAAAAAATAAAATGAAAATAAAAATAGAATAAAATAAACTAAAATAAAATGAAATTCATTAGAACAACTGAAGTCAAATCTATTCTGCATGGTGCTTAAACACCCCCACCTGCCACCATGGTTACAACACGCAACATGGCGTTCTAACACCCCACATGATACCATGTTTAATACATTAAAAAAAAATTTGAACCTCCAACATCATGTTCATATAAAAAAAAACAATTCTCTGACGATAAAATTTTACTTTGAAATTAATTACTCAAATAATTATTATTTCGCATTGCAATAGCCCTCTAGATTAATTCAATACTATAAAATAGAATAATTTGTGCAATGCTTCAAGCAAATTACAAAATACTTATATATATATATATATATATATATATATATATATATATATATATATATATGCACAGAAATACACATATATATGTATTTCTATACATATATATATATTTAATTCAACATAATAGACATTTTTTGTCAACATATTTTCTTGTTAATCCTTTTGAATTGCTGTATTGATCTTATGATATTCAGTGGGAATTGGTCGATAAATCTTCCATAATTAGTTATTTCCCAAGTAGCTAAAGACATTTAAGTACTACTGATGCTATTTATAGAAACAAATTTAAAAAGTAAATGCCACACAATACAACAGTACAGACGCTCTTCTTACAAAGTAGTAATGTACATACAAAAGTTATATCACTTTTGTAATACATCCTCCCCTGATGATTGCCCAAAGTCAGGCAGAAAGTACTAGGGAAATAACTAATCATGGAAGATTTATCAACCAATTCCCGCTGAATATCATAAGATCAATACAGCAATTTGAAATGATTTACAAAAAAAATATGTAGACAAGAAATGTCTATTATGTTCAATGAAATATGTATTAATGAAGAAATGCTGCCAAAATATATATATATGTATGTATATATATATGAGTGTGTATGTGTGTGTGTGCGCACATGTACATATATATATATATATATATATATGTGCGTATGTACATATATATATATGTGTATGGACATATATATATATATGTATATATATATATATATATGTGTGTGTGTGTGTGTGTGTGTGTGTGTGTGTGTGTGTATATATATATATATATATATAAATTACTATATGAATGTTACAGAGCCCAGTCAGCATTACTATCTATCCATAAGTGGAAGGAGAATAGGGTGTTAGCTTTATGTGAAATGTAAACTGCCTTCTCTCGGATTTGAACTTGGTTTTCCTATGATGGTTATCATTACACCATGAATGTTTTCTTTTCAACTTCCTATCAACACAACAGAACACGAGAGACCCAGTTATCACCATATTTATTACATTACTGATACTTCTACAAAACAAGGGGCATAACTACGTATTTACAACTAGCAGGTTAGATAACTCAGATTTCAACATTGGTCTCTTCTTTTGAAATCTGTTGTTCTATTTAGAATAAAAGATCTTTAAAAGTTCATTCACGCAACAAGTCTCTTAAACTTTCAAAATTGTCTCCCACCTTTGTCAGGCAATCTACCACCTGTTCTTTCTATTTTATCCATTCAGTTTGGATCTCCTTCCTTGCCATCATTTCCTTCGCTCTAGCCCCATCAATTCTCAGATGTCTGTCACTTACCAGATTTGATGATTTTATGGTCTCTACCAGAAACACATTGTCTGTTTTACAAAAGACTTCAGACAGCCTGGATAGTTTGAATGTCTCTTGCAACATGGCAGCTATTAATACTGCAGCGTCAGCCACTTCACTGAGTGCAAGAGTCTCTGAAGCTAATGGACTTTTTGTTACTCGGTCAAGTTTTTTTGATGTGCAGCATATAGGATCCATTCTGTTTTTTGTGCCACAAACAAAAATGATAAAACCACCTTATGAAGATCCATCTTCCTACCTATCATAGGTTGCATCTGGATAGCAAACAATATTCATATCTGAAGATCTTCCCAGCTGATGAAAGGTTATGGAACCTGTCCTTGATTTCAATTTTTGTAATGCTTTATTAGCCTCAAAGAGTAATTTCACTTTTGGAAACTTTCCAATATTACTCACCAGACACACATCAAATGCTACATCAGGTTGTGTCTGAGTGGATACCCACATCATTTGACCTATCAGTCTTTTTAATTCTATTTTCTCTTGGCTCATTTCAACATTTTTTTCTCAAAGACCTTTTGTTGTATAGCCACATACATATACATAATACAAATATAAGCGGAAACATAATCAAACATAATGACAACTTCAATGAATGAACGAACGCACTTCTTTATAAAAACATATTTCACATTTTATTCTCGAAAGGGTTGATGTTGGTTGTGTGTCAGAGGTGAGTTGGAGATGGGGACAGACTGCTACATATTTTTTTTGTTTTTTTTATAAATAAATTGTTCATTCACTATTTTTTTTTACCTTATGTCTGCTTCTCTCTGTCTTTACCTTAATATAATAACTATTGGTTCATTCACCCCCGTTTATTCAATTTCTAACAAATATTTCCATAAAACAAGCATGGGTCATTAATCAAACTTTTTCAGCAATATTTTTTCTTCTTTCAGCAAGTATCTCTACAAAAGCATGGCTCATATCCAGCCATCCTTTCTTCATTTTTACTTGTTCCGAACACGACAACACAATACTAGTTTCTTGCTTACTTCCAAAGATGAGTTAAAACATCTCGGGGGTGGGGGTGGGGGGTCTTTCCTAAACAACCCAAACCCCCCCACTGTCTTTTACAATAGTTAATGGGGTACTTCATTCATTTATCCATTCGGCCAACCACATTTCTCCCTCAAGAACAATCCAAAACCGAGTCCACAAATCTTCTGGCACATCAACGAGATCGTCAAGATTCCACACATATACTTAATTCTCTAATCTCCCATCCCGTTTCAAATATACTCTTCAATAGAATTTCAAAAATAACCTTTTCAAAAACAAAAGTCAAACCCCATTCCAGGGGGACCTGACCTTCACAATTCAGTCTGGCCATTAGCCAGTCAGCACTTCAATACCACAAGATTCTCAAATCCATTCTTCGGGGAATTCCCAAAATATCCAGTACGACAAGATTCTCAAATTTTTTTTACCCCTCTCTGGGAGGAGACCTTCACAAAACCTGGTATGGCTTCTACCAGTACCCAAAATATCAATTCCATTCTAGGGAGACTTCTCAGAACACTTCCAATTTCCACAACTTTTCCAAACATTGAATCCGTCCCACAGCCTTAACTAAGGATCCAAAGGTATATGAGCATTCTCCAGACAACATCATCAATGCCCCAAAATCCTCCCAGATCTTGGATTAAAATCCTAATTTCAAATTACCATGCGCCAGGACAGTATTTACAAGTTACTACAAAATTTCATTCATAAAAATTTTGTTTACTATCAAATTCATTCATAAAAATTAAAACTCAAAACCCAAGTGGAAGTTTACATTATGACCCATCAATCATTTTAACACAGGGACAGTATATCTGTCCACAGGGGCCATCTTTCTTTCTTTTCTTTTCACAGCAACCTGCTTGTATGTTTCCCTCTCACTCTCTCGCTTTCTCCCTGACTTCATTTCTACATTACACATAGTAATAATTGTATCAACTCATATTTCAATGCTTTATATGTAGGGCTCAATCAGGTTTTTTTTTTCTAAAATTATTTTCAATTTTATCTTTTAGAAAGGCCAAATAACATTAATATATAAGCCAACAAGACTCATTTTACTTCCCAATTGTAATTTTTTTTTATAATCATTTAAAATTCTTTCCATGAACCCAAATATGATGACAGAGAGAAAAATATTCAAATGAGCAATTTACTTACAGTCTTTGGAGTGTTTCTCCTTTTTTTTTCATCTTTTCTATTTTTCAATGTTGGTCTGTTCTGGTTTTCTTCTTTCTCCCAGTCTGTTGCATTTTTCTTTGTTCTTTTCCTCTATCTCTCCATTTTTCTTCTTTCTTTTGGTGTCTCGTTTGTCCTCGAAGTGTTGCACTCTGTTTCCGATTTTCTCTTCGACCGTTTATTTGATTGTCTAGTTTTAATTCAGGTTTGAAACTATGCCATGAAGGCATAAACTGGCCTTAGGCACCAAATATGAATATGTTGTATACATATACATAATACAAATATAAGCAGAAACCTAATCAAATATAATGATGACTTCAATGAACAAATGAACACACTTCTTTATAAAAATATATCTCGCACTTTATTCTTGAAAGGGTTGATGTTGGTTGTGTGTGAGAGGTGAGTTGGAGACAGGGACAGACTGCTACATATTGACCCAAGTTCTTCTGACCATAGCAGCACTTCTTTCTCATCTTGGCTGGGGTAGCTCAACCATGGATCACTGAGGGTCAAAAGCCCTCTGTCTGCCGTTGACTCTCACTTTGGCATCTTGTCCCCAACTGACTCCAACTGGCTCGAACCACCTTGGGCACCTGGTTATATAATTGTCTCACACCCACCTGCTTCCACTGTTCTTCCTCTTATTTGCACAGGTGCATCTCTTGATTGATGGCTCGGTCGAGGGTCAATATGTTACACTTCTTTAGTGATAAGGATGAAACATATAGATTTTGGTTGATAGTAATCCCATCTTTTGTTTGCCTAACACCCAATCCCCAAAATTTAAATGTTCCATTTTCATGTGTTTCAATTTGGAATATTTTTTTCAATTCTGCAATCACATTTTTCTGAAATAAATCATTATCCCAGAATACAAAGTCATCTACATGTATTGCCAGAATACCCATCAAGTTACCCATTGCATTATGCCAAAGAAATACTGCATTGTCATATGCAATCACTATTCATAATTAACTCTTTTGCACCATGAGTGTGGTTCATCATTTAATCCATAAATGCATCTTTTCAACTTCGATACCTGTGACTCTGTACAAATGTCAGATGGTAGTCTAAGAAATATCTCTCTCTCTCAAGCTAATCACCCTGCTGAAACACTGAGGTGAAATCCAGACTCTCTACCTGCCACTTCATAATCATGGCTGTTAACATTACAATATGCATGGCTTCACGGCTGCATGTTGGAGTTTTCAGGTGAATCTTTTTCATACCCACATGCAACAAGGCAGGCCTTCATTATCTTCCTTCTATCTTTAAATTTCTCCGTTATAACCCATCTTTTTGATATGCCTTTCTGACCAATGTCAGGCACACATTCATATACTCCATGAATTTCCATATTTTCTATTTTTCTTTTCTTTGCATCAATCACCTCTTTTGCTTGTTCTTGTTCAGATGTGAGTAAACTGCATGTTCTTGATCACTTACTTCC